>CM055824.1:5083527-5177619 GCA_029582265.1 Zoroaster sp. YZ-2022
AAAGGGAAGCAGTGGAGGCAAGAGGTAAGTAGTGGGGGCCCCATGAACCCTGAATGTGTCTGTGGCTGCGTTTTGTAGAAGGCCCTTTGGTGCACTTCCGGCCCCTTTCTGGACCCGAGTAGGATCCAGATCTTCGGGGGCTTGATTTTGCCATCCTGTAATTTAGAATAATCATAGGGACTCGCATAATTAAATTTTACAATTTTTTTATTTCATTTCATTTTTTCATTATTATCGAAACCGAATGGGTTTTCGATTTTTTCCTTTTAGTTTTCTCCGCAAAATTGGGGGTTTTAATACGTATCTCTGTTTTTGGGGGAGGCTTCCCTCTTCCCCGATTTGTAGCCTGTTTTGATCATTTGGACATTCTAAACCAAATCAATTTTTGACTCGTTAAACTCTGTTATGCCTATCAATATGGTTTATTATTGGGGTCTCCACCCGCTCATCAATAACTCTTGGTTCATTGGTTTGGGCCCAATTAATTGGTTAAATTTTCATAAAACCTTCAAACGGTCATATTTATTACTTTTTTTCCTTTTTTTTTTTTTTGGACACGGAACACAACATCAAAAAAGTTTTTTAAAGGAAAAGGGTTTGGTCCTTCCCACCCCGGCTTTCAAATTTTGGGAAAAACCCCCTTTCCCTTTTAGCTGGGTTATACACCCATACAAAGTCCCCCCTCATTTTGGGGCCCCCCCTGACCCTTCGGTCATACCCCTTTTTTTTGTCGCCTGGCACGGGCCTTGGGGGTATCACGTGCCCCGCGTGAGATTTTGGCAGTCGTTTACGCAGCCTTCTGCGATTTTCTCACCCCCCTGATGAGGAGGATTTTTTGCCAAATTGAGGGGAAAGCCTTTTCTTTTCCCCATCATCATCATTTTGGCTTTTCCCCTGTACTTTTTTTTTGAGGGTGAGGATGGAAAAAGTTGCGAAGGGCAACTGTAAGCCCCGGTCTCTCTGTCGTTTGGGGGTAATCTGGTGGAAATCATTTTAAGGGCCCTTTTGGGCCTCCCCTTTTAAAACCGTCTGATTTAGGATTGTATGGCGGGTTTCTAGTTTTGTTATTAAAATATTGCCCCTTAGTAAACACGTTGGACCCAAAATTTCTCCCCTTGATCTGAAATGTAACCTGAGGGGCAAATTCAAAGAATTCTGTAACTAATTTTTTTTGCCACCTTTCTTGTTGTATCTACAGTGGATATGCTTCGACCACTTTTTGAAATAATCTCCCTACCAATATCCCAAAGGTTCCCCCCTTTGGTTTTTGGGGGTTTAATTTATCTAATGCAACCCTTTCTAACGGGAAAAACCAACCTGTTTGCTGAAAGGGGCTCTGGTCCCCCCTTTGGGGGCGATTTTCTTTTCACACCCTTCACATTTCCCCATGCGCTGGAGCGAACACCTCCTCATGCCATACTCAAAAACGTGACCTCACTCGAGCAAAAGTTTGTTTGAACCAAGGTGTCTACTTTGGTCTTGTCACCATGTAATTCTTTCATAACCTCCCCTGATTTCCGGTAATAGAAAACCAATGTCTTCGCCATCCTCGTTTCCCATTGAGTGCACATGAAAACCACCAAACCTGCAATTACCAGCGGGTCCAGTAGTTTTACTGTTAATGAGATTAAGGCAACCCTCTTCCCAGTCAGGTCTACCGGTTTTTCCAGGTGGCCCGGCACCGCCGGTGATGGGGTCACACCACCTCCGCCAGCAAGCGTGCTGCCAGTTGTGTCCTCACTAATCCTGCCATGAGACCTGAGGCACTCCTGAATTTTACTAGTTTCAGCTGTCATTTCGGATGCACTTACCAGGCCGCACTGGCGGCAGGTTGTCTTGAAAGACTGTCACATTTGCGTGTTCAGTCCCGGTCTTAAATATCCACCATATACTCCCACGACTTAAACTGTACACTGGCCCGATTCTGAAATAGCACCACTGAGGGAACCGTGATCGTTCATCAATATTTTGTTTCCAGAGGTGTTTGAACCGTTAAGGAATACCACTACTGCAAGGAGAGTTTTTCCTCCAGTTACGCACACCAGGTTTCGAGTTTTGACAGCACTGGCTAGCAGGAAATTCACCTGTAACAACAATCTCATACTTGGGATAATACCTGCACCACCACCCATCAGTTCAATGAGACGTAATGTCCTCAAGGTGAATATGCATTGGCGCTCTTGCAAACACCTCTGAGAATCTTAAAGACTTCATTGTCCCAAACAAATTCTCATGACTTTTCAGTGCTCAGTGAAGGCTGCAACAATGGTCAAGTTTTATGAAACGCCTATAGTATGAGGCGAGACCTGAAAACTCCTAACTCTTTATTGATAGGAGTCGGCCAATTTTTACCACCAACTGATTCCAGAATGCCAATTTTGAAACCATGTCTGAGGTATTTCACACTTTTCGAACAATACTTCAGGTTTCAACTTTGGTTTGCACTGAACCTCTAAAATCAAATGATCGTTCAAGTAAACGAGGAGTGTCTGCTATTGGAGGCCCGCGACCACTTCCATCAACCTTTCGAAAGTGCAAGTGTTACACAAGCCGAAAGGCAACCTCCACACAGCCTCCTCACCACACAAACGTAGATTTGTTTTGGCTCACGTCAACGACTTAAGCAGTATCTGGAAGATAAGGGTCTAACAAGAGAACCATTTCGCCCCGGATAGCATCAAGGGTGTCATCAATTTGGGAACCGATAGGGCATCCTGATGGTCACAGAATTGCACCCCCATAATCCACACAAAAACGCGTTTGATCCATCTTTTCTGCTGACTACATTTGACGCCCATGTCTGATTTTTCAATTATTCTCGGTCAAGTTAGGTTTCAATTGTCTGGAGATTTGTTACAAGCCGAAGGTTTGCACCTCTGTCTTGATTAAGTAGTTACCTGTGTCTATGTTGTGTTTTACTGCTCCTGTGCGTCCGATGTCAGTTTCCCTTTGAAAAATACATCTTTGAATCACACAAGAGTTTTACTATCATGGTGGTATTGTGGCTGTGTTGCTGACAGTCCATGGGGATCTTGAGGTGCACTGGCACCCATGTCTTTATTTTCTTTTTGCACCCCAACAGGTGTTCTTTCCTCTATGTCTATGTTCATCAGACTTTTGTAATATTCCACCAATCATATACTCGGTTGCTCGTTGTCCCTGGGTTTAATACCAAACCAACGGTTCCCCTTTCCTTCTAACAAGGTTCTGGCTGAGAACGAGTCCCTCTTTGGGACAATTCCCCACCATTTTCCACTGGTTCTATTAGTCCAGATCAACCCATTTCCGTCTGTTCGACGTAACCGGGCACTATTGCCGTGCCCAGCGGTACTGATGAAGTTTTTCAACTATCACCGGCAAATAAATGACCAACTTCGTCTGTAATATCGTATTTTCTCTCAATATTGTTCAAGAGAACGAAGTCTAAGTCTCTTCTGGCCGGTAGAAAGAACCATACCTAGTATCCTGTAACTATATGTCTGCAACACAGTACATACTGAATAACAGTCGACCAACCTGAATACAAGTTCTAAATGGTATATTATTACCCATAAATCAAGAGTCATTTATGTACCTGCAACTCGTATTTGAAGTTATAGGACGCTCACGGGATCTAGAGAAATACCGAACCAGATATTATGTCTGTCGAGCTAGTGACACAGGAAATTGTATTTGTTGAACGAACAATGCCTCCTGATAATATGTAGACCCTTTGTTTTACATTAATGAGAGGTGAGATTAAACGTTCTTCATTTTCCCAGTAGTTTGTTTTACTTAATCTTCTGTGTCTGAGAATTTATCAACTCTCAATTGTTCAAAGTACTTCGGTCTTTAGAGTCAACCGTCGTCCGTTTCGAAGGCTTTTTCTGACTCGGATATTAAGTGATGGGTACTTCTGGCGAAGCACTTCTGCAATTGTAGCAAATTGATCCCCTCAGATGGGTCCCCATATTGCGTAACTCTTTCGGAGGTAAACTGAATTTGATTTACTCAATTTCCGTCCTATTTCTTATGCACGGATTTTCATTGATTCCTGAGCGTACCAACTACTCTTTGAATTGTCCTACTATTTATTCTGTTCTTTCACTGGCTCGGCAAAATTGCCTTTCTTTGCACCCTCTTGGAATTCCATTTTCCGTAAAGTTTCCGCAGTAGCTGCTGCTTAACTGTTTCATCATGTTTCTATTCTGCCCAAATGCCCCTCTAACTGACTGTTTCATTGTCAGTGTAATGGCTCATGAGGCGATCTCTGCCCTCTATCTGCAGGCACATCACCACCCTCTTACCGCCTCACCTCTACCATTTTATTTGTACCTGTCTGTGACCTGTTCCATTAGGTAATTCTCGGCCATTTACCCGGCCCACTGGGCATCTAACGACGGCAACCCACTATACTGAAGTCGATTGTCCCCATCACACACCACATCCACATCTTTAGTGCCATACCTTAAAACTTACAGTGGCTAAAATATAGCAATTAATATCGTTCCAACCACCGCTGGCGCAATTTACAAGCTTCAAATGGCGACGATAGTCTTCTTCCATGGTGTCTAATATCGAAACGGTTGCGCGGCTTGGGCGACCTGCCCACCGAACACCTGCCTCATCCTCTGTGGGCATCGGACCTGGCTGTCCCTTTTCAGCTGGCGGTGGAAGTGGATGACTTATCCAGTTCCTGACTGATTGATGCATCTATATACAGAGGGACTGCACCTCTTTACAGGAGTGCACCTCTGTATCTACCGAGTTATCGCACTCGTCTCCGATTTCATTCCGTCTCATGTCATTGCCCGGGATGGAATACTAGCTAATGGCCGGGCATCCTCCGTCACATAAGCCCGGAAGTTTGCAGTGGTACTTCACCACTTTATTTGGGTATTAAACTTTGTGTCATCTCATCAGGAGTGACTTTGGTTCAACCGGCTTCCAGCCGTTATACCAAACCGCTTGTCCAAACGACTGTCGTTGCTTACGCTCTGCCAATTTATCACAGACTGATGTATTGCCCTCTTGGATTTACATTCCGACTCAAGAGTCACCGATTTTTAATTCGATCGGCACCCTCTGTTTCAGATATTTCATATTTAGTGATTAACCAAACAGAGGTGCAGTCGTTTTAACGTATTTCTACCGGCACTTCACGCCTTCAACGAGGTAAATATGCCTTAAATTATTATCATTTTTTTTTCGACCAAATTTCTTATGACCATAGAAACCTAATTTGACAATTTTTATTGTATGAACCACGAGAACCTCCGATGAGATACCAAGTGGCGGGTGATGTAACCACAGAAGGTTATAATTCTAAGATGCTTTACTCGAGCGGCTGAATAATTGCTTGCGGGATATCTGTTTAAGGAAAAATATATCCTAATCTATGGCCTTCGTAGAAAAGCGTTATTTAGATTTAATCATGGCAGTAGACAGGGAAACTTGATCAATCAGAACGACAAAATAACGGTTTTATTACTCAAACTCAGGCGGTGCCCGCCTGAGGACAACAATAAATTTAAAGATAATGAAGGCACTTAGCTTCCGTAAGATCTACAAAATAAAATGCAAGCAGGAGACTAGATACATATCACTCTTTAATTACCAAATAGATACTGCACTTTCTTTGTGAGGTGCACGTAATCTCACGGACCCCGTGAGGTGTATTGTCTTTTCCTTTACACCTACTAAAGGAGAAAATAACAAATTTAGTATCAGCTTGCTGATGGTTAGATACAATTAGCGTTAAACAAATGTTTCGTTACCTGAATGATCAGATGTTCAACTATTCACCCTTATGCGCAAAGTGCAACCGAGTGGGATGATACGACCCGATGTGACCCTGCCGGCAGCAACTTAGCAAGTCCCGAATATGAATCGCGCGTAACAGCATACTGAATTAATTTACGCGCCGCAGAAGGTTGATCAAATCGTTTGATCATGCGCTCGCTGCCAATGCACGCGCCTGCCATTAAATCGCCTGCTGAGATAAATTACGTTGCAGCAATGAGTGTGCCCAACTCGTAAACACCAACCGCGCAGCGCTTCTTTGTAACCCGGAAAAGCAATCTAAACCGCGCAGTTATACAACTATTACTAACCAAGAGGCCAACATTACTACAACAGTAGCGCAATGGATGCGGCAAGAACGTAAGCTGAAACCAATTTTCTTTTCGCTACAGTTATTTGGTATGTTCATGTTGTGTTACACTTGATTGTTGTAACTTGAAATCAGCGATGCGTTTTTGAGGTCTTCATATGATTTTCTTGAAGATGACAGTGATTTTAGACGGAAGCCTTCAGGGCGATTATACAAGTGTCACCTTTGTAAATATTTAGCTGCCAGATTGAAACTCATCAAACATTTTTGATCAATACCAAAGCTATATCATACCTTAATACCTTTGTCGTTTCATTTTAACGAGATATAATACTATCAACATAGCTATTTGAAATGTAACAATGCGTTGCTTGCACAGGTGATTTGCTACCGTCTCACACGTTCTCTGCAAAAGCATCGACTTATCAACAAACACGGTTGAGATGGTTGTATTTGTTTAAATTTATGGAATATTGAAGTAGTTTTTCTCATCAAATATGATAAAGATCCACGGTGACGTCATCGGCATCGTCATGGCAACCAATTATACACAATCTATTTTTGTTATACGCTGGTCTCGGTGGAATTTGACAACATCGTTTATTACCTATTTATATTGACGTGTTGAATGTGCTGCAATTGCCTTTATCCATGAAACTTGTATTAATCATAAGTGGATTTTTACATCCGTGTCATTGTGGGAAATAATCGTTACGCGTTTGCGGTGCATGCAGTCACATGGCATGGAAACCGTAACTGTTCAGTATATAGGTAGCATACCGACCGATCTGGTATGTTTGCTATTGACCCATGGAAGGTTGCAAACGAAACCGATTAGACACTACATTTTCATATAAGGTAAACTTGCACTTGCTCGCCCAAAGAGGGGGTATCTATTTTTTCGATACTTACAGTGAAATGTTACTTTGGTTTGTTGGTGATTCAATAAAGAAAATCTTCCCAAAATCTTCAAAGTTTCAAAACATTAAAAGAAAATTCCACATTATTCCAGACATGTTGCGATCGTCCACATACCCAACAATTTAAACAACAAATTTATTTACAGGGCTAAATTCAATACTTCATATACTCCCAATTTGTTTTTCTGGGGGCACTGCGGGTAAGGGACAGGATTACAATGATCAAATTCATCGCCACTTGTTCACTTTATTTCTTTATCTGCACTCACTTGAGTGTCTTGTTACCTGGACTTTTTCCAGGAGATGGAGAGAAGACATGACAGTGTCAAATGAGAAATAAATTACATCGCTGATTCAATCAAACACAGGACAAATTGACAGATTCCTCTTTATCTCAATATAGCGAAAGCTAATCTGGCCTCTATAGGAATCGAGGAAGAGGCCCTGAAAAGTTTGTCGTGCCGTCACACATCAGAACGACTGAGTGCCATTAGATTTGTATTTTAAACCGCGAACAAGTGAATTGAGAATACCAGCTCCTTCAATAATCCCGACATTGTACGAGAAGGTTACAATTAGCACAAGCACTTATTTCTGTTGGCACGACCAATCAGCGGTGTTATGGTAGTTTGTAAGTTTACTGTTAAGAGAAGAGATAAAGTAATATCTAGTATTAGATGTGGGAGAAATCTCTGTGACACACGTCTATGAACAAACCTATACGTAATTAAGTAGAATTGAAACCAACTCATATTGTGGGCTCATCCGGCGGATTCAACCTGGTTACAACAACATAGGGAATGAAAGTCGAGGAAACTACATTAATCTGATCCCCATTAAATCTGTAAAACCCTCAGAAAAGTCTTCAGGTTAGATAATGAGACTACGTTTGTTTCTTCGTGCGAATCGACGAACGTCCATTAGTATTAGGATATGTGATAAGAATAAAAACAACAACACAGTTTGTGTTAATTAGGACAGTTCATTTATTCACACCATTTATTTTTTAAAGAACAAGTCATCAGATTTATAACCCATGATGAGAAAGTGAAGGGAATGACTGTTTTTTTGTTCAGAGCAAGCACACAATGCTACAGGTATTGCAAATGCCATCATGAGTAACAATTTATTTTTTGTTTACAGAAACATATATGATGTTTGTATCTATTTTGTCCTTAAAGCTTTGACAGATCAAGAACTCTGGGGAAGTGGGGTGGTAAGATGGAGTAATTCGACAAACCCAGTCTAAGATTTATTCACTGCAGCCCACATTTGCCCGTGAATGATGATTTTGTGCTAACCCTTTGTCGGGGAAGGGGATCGCTACACATGGAAGTATTGTATAATTATTGTTTCTAATGGATGAGTTCAATATTTTTTACCGGCGTTTATTTTGTTCTTCAGTATGTTGTGTCTAGTACCCGAAGAAAGGCAGCAAATCAATCGACCATACATTGGAGACAATTTATGACCTACCATAATTCAATTTGTTACATCAAGCTTCCGTCGAGGGTCGCATATTTCATAGTTTCAGCATCTTCTTCTGAATCGACAAGAACATTTTGCAATTTCAAAATGTTTCCTGATCAAGCAACACATTCCACCCTAATGTTGCTTTAAAATAAGCTCGAGGTTAGTAGGCTATTATCCATAATCCAAATATCTTCGTTTAAAATAAAAATAAATATATATTTGTTTTAATGTCAATGTTCTAACGCCTGTTATATCATAATTCGATATCCCTCATTGAAAGAAAGGACCGCTTTAATGTCAAGGCAATACCTCTATATTTATCCTGAGTGGTTGCTCGTTCAGAACCGGCGGACAGAACAAGTGGTGATCAACATAGTGGACAGGATATCAACATAATGTGCCCTGAAGGTCACGCATAATCGATGCCCTGCCGCATATTCTCCGTACGAACCCCTTCCTTTGAAAGTTCCAGGGTTGCTTGCTGGCACTGCCGCCGTGTGTGCACGGAAGGATGTCAGTGCGACCGGCATATGTCGTAAGAACAATATGCAAAATCATTATGTTTCAAGAAACTGAGTGAAAGTTTGGTCGTTTTCGCCATTTATGTATGAATTTTCTGGGTCTTTCGAACCTATTAACCAAAACACCATGTACATTGCCCATTGAGTTACTATTAGCCTAGGCAAGGCATTGATCTTATTCATTATGGTCATAGTTTCAACGATACTAGACCGATTGGTTAAATGTTTACCCCACCGATGTAGCTGTTAACACCGACCAATCAGCATGAATTTTACACCGACCACAGAACAGGTTTCTCGTCTTCAGTTATTTTACCATTCAAACGAAAATAATCAGTCCAGGGAATGCAGACTTGTGTTTATTCAGGATCGTAGATCAAATGTTCTAAAATGTACCACATACAAAATCACCAGATATACCGTTTATTGTTCAGCGTCCGTATAATGTTTTTAACGAATGTTACACCACAGTTAGCGAGTTGATAAATTGTTCACAATAAAGCAAACATCAGTACTGAAAAGCATAAGCACCACAAAAGATATGATTTAAAGAACACCGAAATGGCATGATTTTGCTGTAACCAGAGTTGTTGTTACAGAACATTTTCGCTGTTACTGTTTATAATGATCAGATATAAAAATCACACAGGCGACCAGGCGATCCTGCCCGAATCGCTCACAGTATTTTTTCACAGACACTCGAAAGCACTGAGTATACATTAAGCAGGCTACACGTCAGGGCAAAATTAAAATCAATTACTGTGTATATAGTTTATTAAAAAATGGAAGTAGGCACTCATATGGGGGAATGTCATAAACCAGAAGTGTATTACCCACACAAACATGTAAATTCTGATGATTAAATTACGTGGAAGCGTTAAATAATCCTGACCAACACCACTGGTAGAAGGCCAGTGAAGTCAACACATATTTGAAAAAAAAAAAAAAAAAAAATAGAGGTTAAGCTTTTGATGAAACGCTGACATGGCTCTCCTGATGTAGGATAATATTGGGCACTGATGTCCCAAGTTCCTTGTTCAAGGTTAAGTTATGATACATATTGAAATAAGCTGAAAGGCATTAATTAGTTGAATACAAAAAGCTGTATCAGTGATCGATAGACGGTGGTGTGGGTATAGATGGAGACCAGAGTGGGAGTTTTTTGGGACAGGTGGCAGGAGACTGATGAGGTGTTTGTTATTACCCGAATTGATATTGGCTTGGTAGTATTATCTGTACAGATATTACTACAATATAATAAACAAACGAAGTGTTGATGAAAACGAACACAGGGTTTCAGATACATATACATTGATAATTATTGTGACACATTCAGAGTTCTTTAAATTTAGTATTTATGATGTATTGAAATAAACTCATAAAACATGCATGCACTAAATCATTGTACACACAATGGCATTGTTTGTCCCCAGACGTTTGACACACACTTTGTATGTGGATAAATGCAAAAGGATGTAATATGAATCAAGTTAATGCCTCTGTATTAAATGTGTGCAAACGATTCAAACATGAAAACAAAGAACATCGTATTGTAGAATCAACCCAAACACTATGTCGCTCATGCAATCATACTCAACGTGTACATTTACTTAATGCAAAACCACCACCGGACAAAGTTGAATGACAACAGAACATGCATTTTTTTTATTGCCGGCAATACAAATGTACGCGAGAAAGGATGGAACCAGGCATTTTACCCATAGGTAAAACTTGTTGCTTTGCATGGTGAGGAGGATAGAGTAAGACTATATTGCGGGGTTTGATGCGACATGCTCAACTGAGTAGTAATTAGTTCTGAAAAGAACTGGAAGTACGTCCAGTTCTTTTCCAGAACTAATTACTACCAATTGAGCATTTCACATGGTGTCTACCAGTAATTATTCTACTTATTTTACCCATAGTTGCAGTAAATTCGACAGCAATAACATTTCGAAGTTTATATTGATTACATCGCAAATCTTGCAGAGATTAGACCAAAATGTAAATAAAATAATATTTACTAACGTAATGATGACGTAATTGGTTTGTAGAAACTGTCGTTAGTCACATGAGCTTTCATATATGGCATGTTTTGTTTAGTATGAAAATGCCAGGCGCTATGACTGACAGTCGTTGTCGAGTTTTGTTTACGAGTCGAGAGTTTTCACAAGGGTCGGATGTCTTAAACTTCTGCAGGTCGCCACTATTTGTTTAGGTCGACTTGTCCGTTCTCGCCGCACCCATACGTGCGGCAGATTGGACTAAAATGTTAATAATAAATAACATTGATTGACGCACGATGAGGTATTTCGTTCTACAAACTGGAGTCACATCACGAGCTTTCATGCTGCATGTTCGGTATTTATGTGAAAATGCTGAAGTATGACTCGTGGGTCGAAGTTTTGCCAGGGATCGAGTTGCCTCCGCCGCTCGCTCGAGCGCTTGTCTGTGGATCCTAGTTGTTCATGTCGACGAGTCGTCACAAGGGTCAGGACGTATTAACCTCTGCAGTGTCACACTCAAAATGTGAATAACATGATATTTACTGACGTTATGATGACGTATTTTACTTTAGGCACTAATTCACATTACATGGGCCTTTCATATATGGAAAATGTTTTGTATTGATGTGATGAATGCTAAGTATGAAGCATCCATCGGTGACAACTTTCACGTGTTAAACCTATGGGGTTTTTATGAAACAAGAAGAAAATAATCGAATTGAGTTATTATAGGGTTTTTCCTGCGAACAGGCCGGAAACCCTAAAAAACGCTAAATGTATATGAAAGTTAACTTGAGCTATGGCAATATGGAAGGACTGAGGCAGGCCATTACGCGGTCTGTTCAAGTACACTACTTGACCATTAGATTAAACCAACACAGAAGAAGCTTTTTGTGTCATCGATATGATGACCATAACAAGGACAGTTAGCAACATGGCCGTGGAAATAAGAAAAATTACTTTGCTATAAAAGGCAGAGACAGATGTCCTCCAACAGGGATAGGGTAGGCGTAATGACCGTAAGCAGTAACATCCTGACAGGCAGGCTGAGTCGGTAAATACGCAAACCTATATAAAGACCAGGAGTGGTACATCACACATGGCAGGAGTGCCATGACACAGACCTTGAAGCACTTGTGTCCTGCACTCAATACACATGGTCAGTAGCCATGCTTGCCTGTTCAGCGAACTTCCTTTACTAACGGTTCCAGGACTTAGCCAAAGGAGAGGGACCCCAATCCTCCCGAAAGACATTGTATTCATATCTTATATTTAATTGGAGGGCAAAAGAGAACTGGCTCATATATATCGCCAAATTACATCCCAAGAAGACACCCTTTTCAAATTAGCAATGTCGAGCAAGCAGGGTGCTATCATGCTAAAAACAGTTGTAAGTAATACACGTAGCTGGAGGGGGCCCGGCCCCAGGCCTGTGCGTTTTCACCAACTAGGGCGAAAAGTGCTAGGGCAGTTTGTAGTACTAGTAACCATTAGGTGGATGGGGCTCATGCTCAACAACTATAGGAGGCGACGGCATTTTGACGTACAACATGCGGTATGTGGATGACACCATACTCGATCCCATACGGAACAATTGAGGCTTATTCCAAACGAGGCACGTATAAAAGTAAACTTAAGTTATTCCAGTAAATCGTCAAAGCGGTCTTAACTGGGAAGCTTCGAAGGACTGGTAGCCTCCGAAGCGACATCTTCAGAGAGGCCTCAATTTATATGGAGGTTACCGTATGTTGGCAATGACGACCTTTGAAGAAGGAGCTAGTATTAATTACGCCAAAAATAAAAGTCCGGTTTTCTGGTCGCATAGGTCGGTTTCACAATTATGGTGCGGGTGGATGCGTTTTTCTTTTAAATTTATTTTATTTTATTATTTTTTTTGGTAACAAAGTGAAGTAACGTATGCGCAGTTATTGGAACCAGACCAAACTTCCCTTGGTGTGAAAAGGCGGCTTAAAAGGCACAGCACGGCAGAATTCCAACGGATCAGCAATTTTGCTTAACTAATTAGATATCGCTTCCATAGCCCAAAACAAAATAAAATAAAAATGCTGACAGCGCGAGTCTGAGGCGACGCGCGCGGAGACCAGAAACCGGAGACTTTTTTTCCTCTCAGTCCTAGGTATATATTATGAATAGCGATTAAGACTTCAAAGTTTCGTTTTTTTTTTTTTTTGGCAAAGTTGTCAATCAATTGTGGTCAATACATTTGTGTAGCATCCACGTGAGACCCTAGCATCCGCGACCGCGTGCATGCTACTAGTTAAATGTGCACACACAATATGATACCTTTTATTATTTCCGATGTGTCTTTTTTGTATGTTAAATTACTATATAACCACGCGTTAATCTTTATATGAGAGTTTTGAAGTGCCGCAACGTTAAGCCGGATTAACTTTAGTTATTAACCAGAAAACAAATAAACAACCAAATGTGTATTCAAATACAGCACAATGTTAATAACAATCAGTAATTATTAAAGTCATAATATCCAAAACAAAATAAAAATGTAGTATATAAACAACCAAAATAATTCTTTTTTGTCTCTGCAAAGAGTGTAAGCTTGTTAATCAAACAAACATAAATTCAGTAAAAATTATTCATTGTAGAATCAGTAAGCCGATCATAGGAATCTGTCTACCGTCATGAAATTGGGGATTTATTAGCAATACATTAAAACAATTTTGAATATATCTCTCGAAAATGTGGAATACCATTGTAATTACAAGTCATAAGCCGTGTTTATGATAATTGATGAAAAGTGGATCAAGTCTTATGAATTGTTATGACTTACTGATACAGGAAGTTTTAAAATTATTCTGTTAATGACGCGTTTAGCTATCAAGATGCAAGAAGAAATGTTGATAAATTATATGGGTATATGATTGTTTTTATTTGTTTAGTTTGTAATTCACTTCTGATTTCACATTGATTCTTATAAATTACTTTCCTTAGAAAACGCTTTCCATTTTCCATTCTGTAAATGTGACATTAATAATAAACCTCAAGACTGTTTAATCAAATGAAATCACAGTGAACTAAGTGACAAATATAATATAGGTACATTTAGTCCTCTGAAAAGGAACGACCTTGAATTAATATCACCCAATAACAAATATAAAACAATTCAATTAACCTATCTTCTCTAAACAGATAAGTTTAATAAGGATTATAATGCAATAAATTTTACCTGTAGTCAATTGAACTTTGGTTAAAAAGTCACTGAGCATCTGCGCTTTTATGAGTATCATCAGAAGTTTATAACCTACATTTTCTGGTATTTATTATTAGTGGTCAATACGCACGCACCGCGTAAGAGCGTTCACATGACCGCTTCATGTACGTATGTTGGGACAGCCAATGATCAACAATACTTAATTTATTTTCAGTTCCCATGATTATATGTGTTTGACCCCACATCCAGCCGACTGATCTCCATTAGACTGACTGGAGAGGGTCGGACGAGGAAGATAGTAAATTAGTGAAGGCAATAAGTGGACACCTGTCCCACCAAACAAAGGGAGAACAGAGAGACTGATTCACCTGCTATAGTGTTTCAATGTGGTTTTAGGAGACAAGCAACTTGGGAGCCAATGTGTTAATCACGTTTGTTTATGACTGCTAGCACCAAATATGGATACGGTAATAATTATTATTATATTTTTGTCTGGTAATGAAACCAATGATTCCTCAATAGCCTCAATAACATTGTAGCTGATAAGCCTGAAGAAACCTGTGAAGAGAAGAATTAGAAATAGATGGGAAGAAAACCCCAGACAAATATCCGTGGGAAAACCCTTGGCAATCAGGCAGGTGACTGAAACTCAACCTACATGTGTGTGCCCAGATGCAACGAATTACAGTAAAACACCTTTAGTAGATAGCTCGTTAATGCTGTAATATTTGTTGTTACAATCTGTGATGTGTGGTGATAATATTACCTTTCTGACGTTGTCATGTGCAGGCAGTCTGTTTTCCGTCGAAGCCGTAGCTTCCTTTGTATCTAGCCTTTAGTCAAGACGCACGTACTAATTCAGTACACAACGAACGAACAAAGACCAATAACACGGAGGACGAGGCAAGCACCTTTATACTATTTATATTTTTAATTTTTTATTTACTGATTTGGGAGAAATGTTACTACATAATGCATTAGGGTTTGTTATATAGACATTTATTTAACTAGACCAGCCCAACATTTTGCTTTACGGTGATTGGTTAAATACATTTGCTCATATAAATCGTCATGGGTCAGAGCAGAAAGGACGTATAAGATCTATACAATGCGTGAGCAGAAAGGACGTATAAGATCTATACATGCAATGTGTGAGCAGAAAGGACGTATAAGATCTTATACATGCAATGTGAGCAGAAAGGACTTATAAGGCCAACAAATTACGTGCAATGCCATTATGTTATGAAAACTTAATTATTTTATTTAATAGTGGGAGTACTCGCAATTTTATTTAGCACCAAGATCCATTATCTTGTACTTAATTAGGTAATTACACCTAATTAATCCTATCAGACCTTTTGTCATTAAACAAATAAAATTGTCATCAAGTGTATATAATTCCTTACTGCTCTGAGAAGACGAAATTATTCATTTTCTGGAGGGTTTTGAATAATTCAGTGTAGCGCTCATTGAACGGACTCGTAAAGGCGCTGTCATGGTTTGCCATCATGCGTGCGTGGTCTTTCCAGGAGTTGTGTTCGTGCCATGCGTACCCCTTGACCAAAGGCTAGGTCATATCAGGTATCGCGACATTCAAAAGAAACAAACCGTGTCAGAATAGGGTACAAAACAAAATGGTACCTGAAATATTTGGTGATCGGAGGTGCTATCATTTTAAAGCAAAAGAATGAATCAGGCGATATCGTGAGAAATATTGACCGCCGCACAAGGACCCGGCAAATTAATGGAAGCATACTGACAGTGACGTTATAATGATTTTTTTTTCTTCGGTAATAGCATTTTGCATTCAAAGGCAACCCAACGACTTAACCAGCGTCGCATTAATTGAACAGCTTATTATTCTCTCTGTAGCAATAATTAATATGGCAGAAATTAAGATACCAAAGATTCAAAAGATTCAAAATTGTATTCATGTTAAAAAGCATGAAATCAGAATTGGTATGAACAACAATGAATTAAAAATATACATTATATTAACAGCAGATACATGTACATGTAATAAATACACATAAGATATATAAATAAAAAAAATAAAATTCATTATTAGGCATTTGGAAGTTTGTATATATTTGAAGTTATTTATTTTCCATTTGAAAAGTAGTCCTTTTCATTTATGAATAATTTACGATCTTTCATTACCACCTACGAAAAGACAACATGCTAAAGGACATATATTACCGTTGCTGCTGCAGCTGTAATTTCCAGTCACTGTGTTCATCTTACACCGATTCCATGCACTGTTGAAAGTCTGCTCTGATCGTGATATTGTCCCTTGAAAATGGAGTCATTATTACATACAATATAATTTATTTTATAAGACAGTTGTGTGGTGGCGACCGTCAGGGGGCTGGGGGCAGCAGCGTCCCCTGCCCGGATGGGCCTGGACCCCCTCCCAAAGTTATTTATTTTTATTTATTTATTTTTAACATTCTGGTGGAGGGGTGGGGGTGGGGGTGGGGGTAAAATGGGGCCCGAGCTGAACCACACAAATCAACCGGGCCCTTTGTATTTTGAGCCCCTGAAACATGAAGGTAATCATGACGGGTCTCTCTCGGAAATCACGTGTGGTTAGGGAATGATGCCTGGGGGCTGACTGCGCTCTGCCTCGCCCGGCGGTAACTTGTTCCGCTACTGGACAGTTGTACTCTATATCTAAGTATTTCCTTACTTGGATTGTATTTTTAAGATGTTTAAGATTAAGGTACGGCAGATTAAGGTTTTAATTATTCATTGCATGATCCTGACCCTTTGGGGATGGGGAATATTGATTGATCACAAATGCACTGAGAGAATGTACGTCAAGATCATCCAGTCAGTGCGAGTCAGTGCTACATCTAAGTGCTAATTTCTCGCACGACATTCAAGCAATGGTTTGTGGCAGACTCATCCTTCCTCCATTACTCAACTTACTATGACATTATATGGTATAAACATTATAGTCGTGTACTGCATGACTGCATGCGAAATATGGAAGGAAATCAATAATTGCAGTTTTCAGGTGATGGCCTTTTACCGGGAATCTTAGTGGTTTTGAACATGCACTCTTAGTACAGAAGATTATGACATGACATTTTAATAATGAAAAGATACAGATCTATTTGAAATTAATTATAGTGATAACAATGGGCATGAACTCAAGGTCTTCTTGATTGGGCATATTGTATCCTGATCAGGATAACATGGTTAACATCTCGATAACAATGTCCACCGATTGGGATGATAGTATAGTTGATATCTCCGTGAGCTGTAGTAATCCAGCAGGTGTCTTTGTCTGCCCGAGAATCTCCGATTGGGTCTATTTGTGTCCGCATTGGGGAATAGAGTTTTAGTCAGAATAAAAGTATCTACCAATTGGGATAGTGTTGATGATAGTATCTCCGTGTGTTGTAGTAATCCAGTAAATGTCTATGTCACCCAAGGATCTCCTGATTAGGTCAATTTGTATATAACCGCATTGGGAGAAAAGATTTTGATTCATAAAGTATCTATTGGGATAGTATAGTTGAAATCCCCCGTGAGCTGTAGCAATTTAGAAGGTGCCATTGAATTCCTATGGTTTTCTCCGATTGGGCCTTGGATACTAATCGGATAGTTGAAATCAACCAAGCCATAGTGAGCTGTAGTATAATTATACAGTCTATGGTGCTTTTCTTATGAGACAGATATCACCAAAATTGCCACGACGCAAGCATGTCTGTGATCTGTGACATGTTTATAGCCTAATTGAGATTATGTTACACGTATATTTAATAATCTAATGAATATGCTAAAACTAAATGTGTTCTTTCTATGCTGAATTTCTAGGGTTTTATTTCATTTTGTTAAGGAAGATAATAAGCAAGCACATACTGCCACTGCGGTAGTCTACCGTGAAGGATTTCGTACTGAAAGCGTCCCTGTAGGTAGTTACTCATTTTGAAGTGTTTTGAGGACTGAATTTCTGAATTTCTTTAATTAGGTTTCTTAAAGGCAAGGTTTTGACATCTAAAGAATAATGGAATGTACACTCTGATCTGTCCAATAAAGAACCAGCGCCACTGTAACAGCGTGTAATAACATAGATTCTATGAGGACTATTCGCATGTGTACATATTAATGATCTGGAGCAGCTGATCTGAAACGTCTAGTTAAACAAAGGTTCTTCTCAGAACCCTAACTACTCAATAGAGATTATTTCAATACATGGTGTCACCTCAATTCACTATAACCAGAACAATGGTTATAGATTAACTGGAACATTGGTTATAGATTAACTAGAACATTGGGTATAACTAGAACATTAGTTATAGATTAACTAGAACATTGGGTATGGATTAACTAGAACATTTGTTATTGATTAACTAGAATATTGGTTATTGATTAACTAGAACATTGGGTACAGATTAACTAGAACATTGGGTATGGATTAACCAGAACATATGTTATAGACTAACTGGAACATTGGTTGTTGATTAACTATAATTTTGGTTATTGATTAACTAGAACATTGGTTTACAGATTAACTAGAATATTGGGTATGGATTAACTAGAATATTGGTTATAGATTAACTAGAACATTAGTTATAGATTAACTAGAACATTGGTATAGATTTACTAGAACATTTGTTATTGATTAACTAAAATATTGGCTATAGATTAACTATAGAAAATTGGTTATAGATTAATTAGAAAATTGGTTATAGATTAACTAGAACATTTGGTTACATTAAGCGCAAGACAGCGTTTAGATTAACTAAGACATCGGTAACCAGGACAATGTTAGATTCACCAAATATTGGTTAGATTAACCAAGACATCGATAAGATTAGCCAAGACATTAGTTGATTATAGATAACATTATATTGGTTAACAACTATAATGCTAAGTAACCAATACATTTCTAACAATCTTGGTTTAAATAACTAACTAGACCATTGGGTATGGATTAACTAGAACATTGGGTATGGACTAACTAGAACATTGGGTACAGGTTAACTAGAACATTGGGTACAGGTTAACTAGAACATTGGGTACAGGTTAACTAGAACATTTTGTATGGATTAACTAGAACATTTTGTATGGATTAACTAAAACATTAGTTATAGATTAACTAGAACATTAGTTATAGACTAACTGAAACATTGGTTTATTATTAACTAGAACATTGGTTATAGATTAACTAGAACATTGGTTATAGACTAACTGGAACATTGGTTTATTATGCTAACGAACATTGGTTATAGATTAACTAGAACATTGGTTATAGATTAACTAGAACATTGGTTATAGATTAACTAGAATATTGGTTACATTAAGCAAGACAGCGTTTAGATTAACCAAGACATCGGTTAGATTAACCAGGACAATGTTAGATTCACCAAAATATTGGTTAGATTAACCAAGACATTAGTTAGATAATGATTAGGCCTATAGATAACATAATGTTGGCTAACAACTATAATTCTACGTAACCAATACATTTCTAACAATCTTGGTTTAAATAACTAATAATATTAGTTTGAAAAATTTTCCCCCAATATTCATTATACCCTGTGGTTTATAATTCCTGTAACGGTTTTTGAAAATTTGAATTTTCATATTTTAATCTGCTTGTAAAATGTAAAAAACAAAATAGAACAAAAAAGTAGAATGAAAGTATTCATGAAAAAAAAGTAACATGAAAGTATGAGTTACTCAAACAAACAAACTCGACTAGCATACCATATTGACCAGAAATATACATGACACTTGTCATATTATATTGAGTAGTAGGCCTAATTGCAGCGTCACATCTGAAATTAAATTTATTGATCCTATCAACAGCAATTAGCTTTGACTCACGTTCAGTTCTTTACAACAAGTCAGTTACAAAAGAGTGATATTAAGCCAAGAATCGCCAACGTAAACGTTGCACCCTACATAATGATTCAACATTAGTTTGTCATCTAACAATCCACGTAATTTGAGGAAATAAGGCTTTCAAAAGTAAATCCAGCATTTGGATTAGTGTTAAATCAAAATCAAGAACCGACACGTTTAGTAATACTAATTTTGCGAAAGCTCTAACATGTTAATTCATTTGAAATTTAAATTTTTGCAGAAAAGAAGCTAGGCTTTCAAATATGAATCCACCATTCTGATTAGTTTTAAATCAAAATAAATAGTCTGTTCCCCGTGGTGTTCGAAAACAGGTAATATAGTTTATTTGTGTGTGAATATCCGTTGCTTTTGAAGTCTGTTTTTATCCAGAGACGATAGGAGGCTTCAGTAATCAGCCGTCGTGAAAGGACAGGATACAGTTGATTTATAATCAGATGAACAACTTTATATTGCATGCATAAGGCTTATAATGGTCCTATATAAATCGAGAAGGTAAGCTTTCTCGTTTTAAATCGAAATTCGAGGTAAAACGGATTCGACTGTAAAATGATGTTTATCAAGAGTTTATCACCATAGAGAGCCAAAATAATGACTTCATGTTAACAAAATCAAGGGTTCAGTCCAGGGTAGATAGAAACCAGGCAATATTCCATATTATTAGGTCTATACATTAATAGTCTTTAAATAGTTAGAAGACTTAAAAAGATTTAAAAGACTTCAAAGTAGTCCCTTATTTAAGGACACACTTAAATGTGTCTTATAGATTTCAACTTCATTAACATTATTTGTTATTAAAATTATTATTTTAAATCTCGTGATGCCCTTTGGGTGTCTTTATTGCTGTTTAACAGCTGTGCAGTCTAAACCCCTCCTCTAAACCCCTCCACTAAACTCCTCCTCTAAACCCACCACTAAACTCCTCCTGTAAATCCTCTACTAAACTCTTCCTCTAAACCCTCCACTAAACTCCTCTAAAACTCTCCTTTAAACTCTCCACTAAACTCCTCCTCTAAATTCCTCATTCTTAATTATTTCAGGTATACTCATAAAAACCTGTATTCTCGTAATTCACTAGTTACTCACTCTACGTAATTACTAATACATGTTTTTGTTATTGTTTTGACTGAATGGAAAATATTTTGAACTGAACTGAACTGAACAAAGAGGGGAAACATAGGCCTTATATGGTAACTGGGGTATTTTATTTTTGCCAATCTCAATATGACATGCATGGTTGAAGTACAAGTACAAGCCATTTTGAATAGAAACCAATCTTAAATATGGCTACATTTTGATTGATGTCGGCCTATATTATAGTTACATCCAAAATATAGACTTTAGGCCTATAGGCTACAATGTAATCCGGTGATATTATGTTTCTATTATGTATCTCCATCACATCTGGCTTATTAACAATAGTGTGTTTGTTTTTAATTTCACCCTTACACAAAAGAAGTGCATTAAACCCGTAAGCATGTACAACTGGCTGAGTATTAGCCATGGTATATGCTCCATAATTGACGCTGTTTATCAATGTCGATCACTGTGTCTCAATTCATTGCCTTGATTTCTTTAATTTTCTTAAAATTCGTTAACGCTTTGTTTACAAATTAATCATATATATTTCACACAGTTATAGTTGTCAAAGCTACGGTGAAATTACACGCGACCTAATTTCGTTCTGATCACCGAGTAAACGTACACATCCATCATAACATGCTGAAAACCCTCGTTTCATTTTAAGCAAGTTAATCATACATTAAAGCCTGTGCATTGATGAAACTATTGCATCCGGTAATTATTCAACAGCTGATGCATTTGTTGGCAATTCCCCGACATGGCTGTGTACACCCTAGTCACCTGTTGATTTGTTTTATAGACACTCGATCGAAAGAACTGAACCCTGACCGGTGGCAAAATTAGCATCTAATCATTTAATGTTTTGCAAAGTGGCGGTAAAGCAACATGCTAACTATCGCATAGATTTGTAATTATAGACTATTATATTCGACTAGATTAGACTTGATTAGTAATTGAAGACTTTTATCGTCAAAGTGGCAGTAAAGCAACATGCTAACTATCGCATAGATTTGTAATTATAGACTATTATATTCGACTAGATTAGACTTGATTAGTAATTGAAGACTTTTATCGTCAAAGTGGCAGTAAAGCAACATGCTAACTATCGCATAGATTTGTAATTATAGACTATGATATTCGACTAGATTAGACTTGATTAGTAATTGAAGACTTTTATCGTGATGTTTATCTATCTTGGGTTTCGTCCATCATTGTTTTCTCCAAAACGAAAGCACCGATGTGATGAAAATTTTCACAGATTTGTGATATATATCTTGAAAACTAGAGGGTCGAAATTTTGTACCTTTCCTTAAAGCTTTGAAAAGTATGGTTTGTTTGACTTGCTGTAAATATTGAGTTTGTAATAATAACCCTACATTGATCCTACGTTTACATATTGATGAGTTTGTAAGCGATATGTAAACCTCGTTACAAAATGCAAATATGCCTCACAGAGTAATAATAATAATAATAACTGGATAGACAAGAGTGCCAAACTGCCAAAGGATACAAGGCACTTTTACATTATTATCCCTGGTCATTGGACCAATATCAAACTTTCTCAGCTCCCTGGGGAGTATACAGCCCGGAGCTACCGTAGCGCATCGGAAGCTTTTCCAACCACAATATCAACCTCTACCCTCACAGGTACCCATTTATACTCCTGGGTGAAGAGGAGCACTGTACCGTGAAGTGTCTTGCTCAAGGACACAAGCACCATGGTCGCGGATTCGAACCTACATTCTGACGACTAGCCATCCATCAGAACACAATTCTGACGCGCTAGACCGCTCGGCCGTGCCACTGGGTATCCAGAGTATTCATATTACAACTGTTTTTTCTTTACGTTATTGACCACAGGGACAAAATATTGGAAATAGCCAGTTACGAAAACACGGACGATACATCTTTAATTGCAGTTATTGATAAATACAGGTTTATATCACAGTAAATGTGAGGTTGTTTTACCGCAGTTTTAACATCATGTTAGTCCGGATCCAGGATGGTCTGAGGTAGGCGTCGTCTACCATCAAAGAGGCTGGCTATGAGAGGTTAAGATGTTTTTGTAATCTCTTGCCATTGTGGGAGTTGTTTCTTGGCAATGTCAGGATGGTTATCCTATTAAAATTTTGAAACGTTAAATAATGTTCGACCGATAACACAAAAGCTTTGTTTATTGTTCTGTATTATTTATTTCTGGAGGATCATGTTGGTGAACTGGTACATTCCTCGCCTTTCATCTCATTGGACCTGGGTTCAAATCCCTTTGATTGATTGGATTGGAGGTTTTAGTCCCTACCTGATTACATGTATATACAAAGCGTGAAAATTTATTTATTAATTACAAATATCGAGAAACAAAATTGGTTTAACCTGAGGCTACATGTCGTTGGGTCTCCGGGGTCAAGACAATATCTCTCGTTGAACGTTTATATTTTTCTTCCTCAGAAGGGTATTATTTGTTGACTCAATTTTGCTCCAGGGCGTGGTTAGCCCGCCCTCTGACTACACTGATATTGTGCAAGCAATATTTAGATTTGCAAGCACAATATGCTGGACATACCCTATTTGATTCAATGTGAAACAGACTCACGCTTTCAATTCTTGTTAACGTCTCATATTTCAAAGAAGATGTGTTTGCATTAGGAAATTGCTTTCCTGCGTTGGATTTCGCCAGTTCGTTTCCATGGGAACGTTTCATGCATCGTGTTAAAAACAATACCTTATGTGTGCTTTCTTTAATACATAACATCACACGAAGTTACTTAGTAAGTGATCGGCATTAAACCCACATTGCCGATGCACGCAGTTATAAAAGTGCGCTCGCCTGGGCAACTGTTGGCCGAGATAACCCTCGCGATGATCAAACATCAATCGAAATAAACTCTGTTGACAAAGCTTTTTATATTCTACTTCATTTGGTCGGTTTTAACACATAGTCGATAGAGGAGGCAACGGTGTCTGAAGAAAAGCTAGACTAGTTAAGCCAACACCCTTAACCTTTTTTATTCATCTGCCTCTCTATACTGAGGTGTCAACTCCTTCACGATGTTATATTCCTATCAAAGGGGTCCACAGTGTATGGCCGCAGCCATAAAACCAAAACAGGAACCGGAATGATCACTTGGTAGCCGAATAATTTGCTAATTTCCAAACAGGGGGTGCACAACTAAAAAAAAAACCTTGTTTCCGAGGGGCGGTCCACTCAAGCACGATGTGTCTCGCTTATGTTTTTTTTATTTGTGTATTTTTTCAAATAATCTTTTTAACAGATATTCACCGAGTAAAGCGCCAGTGCCCACACTGCACCAAGAAGACAAGGAAATACAAAAACCAAATCAAAAAAACAATTTAAAGGTGCAAAAAAGAAGATATAACAAGTGATCAAAATACACATGAACGCTGAACAGTGGTGAAAAACTTGTGAAAACTAAACCTGGACGATATCGATTTTTTTTTCATCCACGATATATCGGCAAACATATATCGCGATTTTCGATAATATCGCGATTATATTTTCATTCATGCATGATTGCTTTAGAGCCGATAACCACAGGTGTACCCCTCTACAAGCGTCACAATAAATCGCAAATTCATTTGCATAGTGTCTATGTACTTCTGAAATAGTTCGCTTTTGTTTCTCACTTCCAAAAGCTGAAAAGACTTCCAATTTTGTTTCCATGGAATTTCTGACTTGAATGACAATGGCGATTTTTTGTAATCGCGATATATTTTTGTAATCGCGAATTGCCGATATCTCGATAACTTAAAAAGGTTCTCGATATCGTAATCGAATAAAAAAAAGGTATCGCGATATTCGATATTATCGTGTTATCGCCCAAGCGTCCGACCCATTACGTCCGCAGGTCCATTATGTCCGACCCATTACGTCCGCGGGTCCATTATGTCCGACCCATTACGTCCGCGGAACCATTACGTCCGACCCATTACGTCCGCGGGTCCATTATGTCCGACCCATTACGTCCGCGGACCCATTATGTCCGACCCATTACGTCCGCGGACCCATTATGTCCGACCCATTACGTCCGCGGGCCCATAACTCAAATAATGTTTGAACTCGTAACATTTGGGAAGTTAAAACCAACAATTTCATGTCACAGCGCTCTACTTAAAAAATGCAAAATTGGGTTGTTAAAAACCACTGGTGTTAATTTAAGTGTTTTTGCACTGTAAGTACTTACAGTGCAAAAACTGGTATGTTAAATAGTACACCAGTGATGCTCATATGAAGCACGATAATTCAGACACTTTATTAAATTAACACCAGTGGTTTTTAACAACCCAATTATTTTGCAGTAGAGCGCTGTGCCATGAAATTGTTCTAAATAATTGGTTGTAACTTCCCCAACGTTACGTGTTCAAACATTATTTGAGTTATGGGCCCGCGGACGAAATGGGTCGGACATAATGGGTCCGCGGACGTAATGGGTCGGACATAATGGTTCCGCGGACATAATGGGCCCACGGACGTAATGGGTCGGACGTAATGGTTCAGCGGACGTAATGGGTCGGACGTAATGGTTCCGCGGACGCAATGGGTCGGACATAATGGGCCCAAATCGGTTCGCGGACATAATGGTACTTGCGGACATTATGGTCCGGAACAAACGTCTTATTTTTTCTCTAAATTTCCCGGATGTACGCGCACATCTAATGGCATTAGATGACGACCAAGAAAGTAGCAGAAAAATTGTTGGAAATATTACATATTTGCATTTTGGGGATACGCCAGTATTGTTTATATGGTCGTTCAGGGTTGGGTGGGGGGGGGGGGGGAGACTGAAACCGTGGTCTCAGCGAGGTCTTTCCTTCCTTGACGCTAGCTTTCGTCCTCGGATGGTGTCTTCGCGCTTCCGTCAGCAGCTGTTTATACGGTCGACCCGGACAAACACAAGAGTTAGAATCCAGATTATCTCTCCCGAAGCATATTCCCTTCCTCCATCAGCGGATCATCGATTTTAGCCTTTTTTTAATTAATAAACTTCATCTACCCAGAGACAAACAGCATTGAATCAAAAACTTCCTGTGATTACATTCTTTCATTAGTGATTTGTTTTATACTTGGGTCTTTGTGCCTATGCAGGAAAAAAAGTACGGATGCAACACAGCCCCAATATTTACACAAAATCCCACTATTCATATCAGGTTCTATTTATATGAACCACCAGCAATCGATGCTATTTTCCTCATTCAAAATTCAGACAACAATTTGAGTTCCCCGGTAAGTGTTTTCCGGCATTGTGCAAACATGTTCTGCGGGATGCTTGTCCGACTTATCGAACAGCCACATCCTGTCAAATATTTCCCTCATTTAAGACAACTCCTATTTTCAAGGTTCCAATGTCTCCACTGAATACCTTCTTCAAGATGTATCGCCTGTTTTAACCGGCATTTTGTTTTCACCGGATAATTTTCTGATAGAAAGGAAAACAAAAACTCTGAAATGAGATATTTCACAAAGAATGTAGTCAAAAGCTTGGTTTTATAATTAATAAGTGCTTGAATGAATTAAGACGGGACCCATTGTAAATTTATTTTGGGACATATGGACTGTGAAACAATGCTTTTCATGATTATTTTCAGAAATGTGTAATTTCAAAGCATTTGTTACCTTTCCCGTTTTGAGAAGCTTTTAAAAATCTGGATTGAAGAAGAGTCTCTGATGTGAACAGGAAGTTTGTTCCATTCCCTAGGGCCGGCTATGGAAAAAGCCTTGTCGCCAGTGCTGTGTGATTTTATATTAACATGTAAACAGGATGTATCAGATGAAGACCGAAGCCCCTGCCTACCTGGAACATAAGAGGACAGTAGGTCAGTCAGGTAGGGAGGAGCTTCGCCATGTTGGCACTTGAAAAGATTGGATGAAAGGATGCGATGTTTAGCAGGTAACCAGTGTAGTTGTTGCAGAAGTTCCGGGACATCATAGAATCGGCCGACTGAGTATATCAGCCTAGCAGTATAGTCAAGGCGAGAGAGGTTAAGAGAGCGTACTACGTGATGGCAAGTGGGTTGATCGATGTATTTTCGAATGCGATTTAAGTTGCGTAAGTGGAAATTTAAGGATTTACAGACGGAGGTGATATGATGCGACATGGATATGGTAGAATCAAATATGACCCCAAGGTTCCTGACTGTTCTCGAAGGCTGAATTATTGTATCTCCTACCTGAAGTGTAAGACCCGACAGTGAGTTGGTGACACGAGGAGAGGCAGCAATAATGAACTCTGTTTTATTGTCATTGAACTTATTAAAGTTTGTTGAGACCCATCCATTGTTTAATTCTTGTGATACAGGTATAGAGAGCTTGTGAAGTGCCCTATCAGAATCGCCAGGAATGGAGGGATTGAAGTACGTGTAAAGCTGAGTATCATCTGCTTAAATGTGTTAATGTAATTGATGACTCTATATTATGTCAGAAACAGGTTTGGTGTTGTTGAATAGAAGAAGTTGAATAGCAGTGGTCCAATGAGTGAGCCCTGAGAGACGCGGAAATCTACCGGTTGTTCATCCGAAAAGACACCAGCGACGCAGACACAAATTCATCGTCCGCCAAGATAGTCACCGAACCACCGCAAAGCAAGACCATGCAAACCAAAGGATTTAGAAAGTCTCACAATAAGTAAATCATGGTCTATAGTGTCAAAAAGCTGACGATAAATCAAGCATGACAAGTAACACTGTCATATTTTTGTCAATAGCAAGCATTATGTCATTTTTCATACCCAATAGACCCGTCTCAGTGCTATGATTGGCCTTATAGGCAGATTGGAAGGCTTCATGCAAGAAATTGTCATTGACATGGCCATTGACACGACGAAGGACAGACAACCTTCTCTATGACTTTGGAGAGGAAGGGAATGTTAGAAACTGGGCGGTAGTTTTTAAGCTCATTTTCATCCATGTTATGTTTCTTTAGTATGGGAGTGACAATAGCTCTAGACAAGTCCTGTGGGAAGGTACCTGTAGAAAAAGAATAATTAACAATGTAGGTAATATATGGCAGAAGCACATTAACATTAGCTTTAAGTAACCAGGTTGGCATGGGATCAAGAGAACAAGACTTTTTAGGGGAAGTGGTAATTATTTTAAGAATCTCGTGATCAGTGACTCTGAAAGAAGGTTGAAAGAAGGTTGTCATTGGTGATATTACAAGGGAAATAAATGACAATCAGAGAATAATGAAGTAATGGGATCTGTCTGAAAAGTACTATCAAGGTCATCTCTGATCTTAACAATCTTGTTAGCGAAAAACTGGGAAAATGTATTACTGAGATCTTGGTTATATTTGACATTAGGATAAATAGTTGTCCTGTTATTAAGGAGTTTCTGTACTGTCCGATGAATATCCTTGACGTTGCTGGCAGACAGCTTGTTCTTAAAGTAAGTCGCCTTGGCAGATGTGATGAGGTCAGAGAGGACGGAGAGATGGGATTGGTAGGCGTTGCGATTGACGGAAAGTTTGGATTTCCGCCATCTACGTTCATGCCGGCGTTTATCACGTCTTCCTTCGTGGACGAGCAAGTTTTCTGCCACAGACATACCGGGTAATGAAGGTAATGAAGGGGAGTCTGTAGTTTGTAGATTGGCTTATCAAACGGTGTGATGTATGAACTTTGTGCAATGTATAACACCATTAACCAGCAAGCAGGTCCCATTGTCCGGTAACTATAGCATGATAACCCTGGAGAAAGTTGTCAGTAGTTCGCTATTGTTCACTGTGCAGTCAAGTGGTGAATCCATAGGACTTGAACACCAAGCAGTGATCAGACAAAGCCAAGATGTCTGTGCTAGATATTGACAGCGCACAGATAGACCTACAGGAAAAAGTCACGTCAGATATCTCGAAACTGGCATAGAATCCTCGCCAATATTGATCCAATGGAGTCAGCATTCAACAATAAACCAGTCAGTGCAAAGTCAGCGACAACTGCAACCAGAAAATCGCGAAAGAAAAGAAATTCGGGAGCGATTTTAGAGTGTGGCAGCCTGTAAGACGCACTACGTTGTTAGACTTAAGCGCCGCTTTTGACACGGTCGATCACAAAATCCTTCTCTCCCGCCTTCAGTATCATCTTGGAATACATGACACAGCCCTGGATTGGTGTAAGTACTACCTTTTAAATAGGCCTCAGCATGTTTGTATTGGTAACGCTACCTCCGAGCCTGTTATTCTTGACTATTCTGTACCCCAAGGCTTCGTGCTCGGTCCGCAGTGGTTTACTGTTTATACCTTTCCAGTTCGTGATATCATTTTGAAGTATAGTTTAAATTACCGGGTAGAATGTTGTATCCGACCGCCACTTTTTCTCATTCAATATAACCAATAAAGTAATCTTACCTACCTCGTAAGGTGGAGAACATATGGATGATGATGGACATATACTTCAAATTATTGCAGGATATTTATTTCATGAAAAATCAGGCATTTTTGGTCAGTGTGATCTTGTAAACTCCACAATTAGTGACCAACACAGTCATTGTACATGCGCAGTGGCAACTATAATAGGATCCTTCTATTTTCTGAAGGGGAGGATTTTTTTAGAAGGGAAATAAAGTCCGAAAACCACCATAAAAGTGGATTTTAAAGATAGTTTTCGCTTTCTGATCTGTACCACCAAAAAAGCCCTTAAAAGGTGGCGGTCGGATACGACATTCTTTCCAAATTACCATGTCTACGCTGATGACACGCAGCTTTACATTACTTTTAAATCTTCTCAAGAACCTGCCGATTCGTGTATTACAACGCTGGAGGAATGTATTCAAGGGATTCGTAGTTGGATGAGACAAAATTTCTTGAAATTAAACGACGAAAAAACAGAATTTGTTATATTTGGATCACGTCAGCAATTATCTAAAGTTTCTCTTCCATTTACTACAATTGGTGACTCGCAGATAACCCTCTCATCACAAGCACGTAATTTGGGTGTTATATTTGACTCGACAATGACTTTAAAACCTCATATCTCCAACATTGTTCGCATATCATCATTTCATATCAGAAATATTGGCCGAATAAGGAAATACTTGGATAAAAGTGCTGCTGAATAAATTATACATGCGTTTGTCACATCACGGCTCGACAACGGGAATGCTCTCCTTCACGGTCTCCCGCAGAATCAAATATCTCGTCTTCAGCACATACAAAACACAGCAGCTCGTGTTGTAACTTTGTCCAGAAAGTCATGCCATATCACGCCAATCTTGAAAGAACTGCACTGGCTTCCTGTTTCACAAAGAATTGTTTTAAAACTTATGCTAATTGTTCAAAATCTTTTAATAACATTGCTCAATTTATATTTCTGAACTGCTTAAAGTCTACACTCCATCACGCAATTTGCGCTCCAGCAACATGTCACTCCTAAAGGAACCAACTTCAAAATGGAACTGGGGTGATAGGTCTTTTTCTGTCGCGGGTCCGAGACTCTGGAATCATCTTCCAACTAAACTCAAATCTTGTCATAGTATAACTAGATTTAAGTCAATGCTTAAAACTCATCTTATGTCACAATTTTTCAAAGATGATGTATATTTGTAATTGCATTGTAGGTACATGCATCTCAGTACATAATGTTTTTTCTATGCTATCATTGTATATTGTTTGTATTCATGTGGATATGTGCGCGCAACAAATCTTTATTATTGTTGTTGTTGTTGTTGTTGTTGTTGTTGTTGTTGTTGTTAATATATTTTTTTAAAACCTAATTTACATGGCATGACTTTTTGATATTGATTGCTTATATTTCTTCGTGGTTTTTGTGAAATGAGAGCACTGCAAACATAATGATTGTTCAGGATAATTGGTTTCTGGATCAACTTCTTAACCTCTTTATCTTCACTGCAACAACTAGGGTGGTAAACACTACACAATGAAAGAACACAGTTGACACCACTGGTGTAATTCCAATACTTCAATTTTTGCAGGGTTTCATATAATAATTAGTTTATTTTGTAATCAGGTATTTAGTAATGTTGTATGCTTTTCCTTCCAATAGGTTATTTGGAATAGACGTGTATGTATAATAACAAACGTTTATTATTCATATTTTACTTCCAGGGTCAGAAGAGAATGTGTACTTCACAAGGGATTCGTTAACAACAAGGATACCGTTCGACATTGCCGAGAATGTAACGATAGCACAAGTCTATATAAGAACCTCAATAAATAGAAGCGCCTCCTTCACACTTGAAATACGAACATTGGTCGTGCAGGAGGCCAAGGATGAGGCGCTGAGGTCTTCCCACGGTAGCTGGGAGGCACCTGGACAGCTCTTTGGTATTGAGCAGAATTCTGGTAGGATTTTCCTTCAACAGGCGATTGGTGATCGACAATATACAGCAGGTATTTGAACAGAGGTAGCGATAAATGTTTTAGTATACAGATAAATGTGTGGCGGTCCAGGAAAACCCAACACATGGTCAAATTTTTACAATTCTTGTTGAGCATTTAATCAAGTAATACACCCTTTACTGATCTCATAACAGTTTTAATGAGTTCAATATTCAAACCACAACTAAAGTTATGACCTTTCAAAGACGGTTTATTCTAAAACCCGCAAACGAAGAAATTAGGCTTCAAAGTTGGCTATGCAGTAAACGTAAATCCCTTGAACTATTAATAGGACAGGATCAGGACTAGTGTAGAGGTTTCCATTGATGGATTATTCATAGGGGGGGGGGTGCTTTGGGAGAATTCATGAGCGTCGGCCAAAAAGTGCATTGTTTTAGAGTGAATTTGTTTAATCTAATTATTTTAAAATGCATTGGGTTCAAAAACATCCCAAAAATACATTTTATACTTTGATTTTCCTTTAAAAATTTTTTTTAAGAGGAAATTTAAAGACAACAACTTCCATTTGGAACCCAAATCTCAAAAATGACACTGTGGTAAATTTTTACGTAAATCGGTCCATAATTACAAAATGTGCGTGGCGACTTCCGACGGGTTTTCCCCAACTGCCACACAAATCTGGTTGAAATCGGGTTGGATTCAAGTACAAGATACCAACACTCTGGTGACTATAGCTTCTGTACACGTCTTTATGTTGTTATGTAATGTGTTTGTCAATGGTGCATGCTTGGCTTGTTAGGTCTTTGAGATAAGCCCATCCCTTGAAATTTCAACCAGTGAGAACTCATCATCATTCTCACGTTCAAGGCCTGTCATAAACAAGCCCCTGATTACATCATGGACATGCTGCAAGTTTGTGCTGGACGGAGACAACTTCGATCAAATAGCTCCTGTTCACCATACTTTGTTGTGCCAAGAACGAGTCACGTCACTTTTGCCGATAGAGCCTTCTCAGTCTATGGACCCAAACTCTGGAATAAACTTCCAAATCACATCAGGGACACAACATCTTTCAACACATTTAAGACACTTCTGAAAGCCCACTTGTTTCAGGAGGCCTACCGTGAATGACTTATTTATTTCTTCTGTGCCTTAGCGCCTTTGAGCAAAATTTTGACTTAGGCGCTTTATAAATTTTATTTGATTGATTGAGAACTCATCTTTATCATAACAATGTAAAACACTAAAAACTTATGCCAAATCAACTGAGAGCAAGTGAAATAATGAACGGTGTAAAGGTCCTCTGGACCGTGGTGAACCAATACAAATTAAAATTGCTAAGTTGTAGTCTTTCTGGAGAAGAAAGGGAATATGGGAATACTGCAAAAACTGAGGTATTGATAATAATAAATACAGAATTAAATTGAAACCTGTAATGTTTTATAAACACCTCAGTCATTTTTCAGTCATTGTGCCTTGTACCACAACGCCCAAGTATATATATACAGGGTGTCCCCATAAAAAGTATACCGAGATAAAAATTACTGTAATGGCAAAACTACTTTATATATATGGGAAAGAGAAATATATCTCTAGAAAGGGCAGAATGTCCTCTTTGCAATGGTATACAGCTTGTGATGTTATTGACACAGATGAGTGAACAAATTTGACAGATGTTAAGGGTACTGAAAGCAGGACTGTGACAAGTTTGCATATTTGAATAACAAAGGTCCAAAACATTTTAAAACCTGCACATTAAACTTTTGAGGTAAGTAGCGAAAACAAAGCAGATTACATTGTTTTAGGTACATTCCTTGTTTTCAAGAATGTGTTGAAAAAGCAAAGGCATTTGGTATTCTGCACACTTGCATGGTTGAGCTATGTTATTCAAATATGCAAACTTGTCACAGTCCTGCTTTCAGTACCCTTAACATCTGTCTAGTTTGTTCACTCATCTGTGTCAATAACATCACAAGCTGTATACTATTGCAAAGAGGACATTCTGCCCTTTCTAGAGATATATTTCTCTTTCCCATATATAAAGTAGTTTTGCCATTACAGTAATTTTTATTTCGGTATACTTTTTATGGGGACACCCTGTATATATATATATATATATATATATATATATATATATATATATATTTATTTTCTTTTCTTGTAGACAATCTCATTATTGATAATTCTTGTTCATCTATGATTTACTTATAGGATGGAATTTCACGTTACAAATCTTAGCTTGGAGTGATCGGGAACCGCCCATACAAACCGACAAGAACTCAGTGGCCGAGGCAACTTTGCGGGTGGAGATCGCTGCCGTAGCTCCCCCGTGCACCTGCTTCGATGATACCCGCTACGTGTTCTGGCTGAGATCCGATGCTCAACCCGGTGCCTTTGGAATATTGCGGTCATACCCGCATTGTACCAATAGTGCCTCCATCAAATACGCCTTTTTATCCGGTACGGTACGCGATTTCATGTGACGATGGGAGGGAGAGCCGTGGGTAGATGAAGGGAGCAATACCCAAGACCTTTTCGTATGGGCGGCCACCAGCTGACAAAAAAGACAGTTGTGATTGGCAACAGATTGTGCCCAAAAGGAATTGTTCTTGCTCAATACTTATATTTGTATTTATTTATTAATTTCTTATTTCAATTGGGTGGTCCATTAAGTGATATCCACTGGTCTCCCATGGGTCTCAACATACATAAAAATACACACAAATACACATACATTTACAATTAAAAACATGAAGTATACAAAATAAAATTGTTAAAACAAATTATCATATTGTGACGTATCCAAAAGGTCGATATATAGTTTAACGAGTTGCCAGAAATTGCTTTTAAAAATAGGCAAACCCACAGGCGATACATCTTCAATAAGTAAAAACGAAATGTTAACTTTATCTTTCAGAACACCTCACACAGTGGCTTCACATTGATAGCCAATCATCTGAATTAGTTTTATTACATCATCCTTCTACAACGCAAGAGTGGAGGAGAATAATAGTTGAGTGTACTGTGGTCGACGCGGGAGGAGGCAGTAACCAGACGAATACAAGTTCAACCGAAATATTGCTACAGATTGAACCAGTTCCAGACTATGTCGTCAGTATCAGGCAAAATAGATCAAAGGTAAGTGAAAACGATTTTTTGTAAGAAGACGAATGTTTTAAATAGGCCTATAACCTTACGATTTGACCTATTTATTCAAAGTGTGTCTTCTATTCGGGCCTTAGGCTCGGTCATTGTTGCCCGTGGCCACGCCCAAAACTGGTCATTAACCTGCTTTTATTTGAACAAACTTTTATTCCCTTATTTATAAATGCCCAAGACAGTTGAGACAATCTGAATGGACAAAACGTAATCACGAGGGGGTGTATTAACGGATGGTAAAGACATGGCTTATCAAAATCAGCACAGCGCGTACATGTGCCAGCTGTTCGCCAGTTGTTTTGTGCGACGCGGATTTGAACCAATCAGAGTGAGGAAGATTGGCATCTCGCGCCTGACTCATGTACTTTGGAAGTGTTTCGTGTGTCCCCAAAACGTGAATTTGCCTTTTTAGGTGTTTGGGTTGGTGCCCAAACACCTCTTGATATTGTTCGGGTTTTTTTTCTTCTTCTTCTTCTTCTTCTTCTTAATAAGAATTATCCAGAGACAAAAACATAGTTGCTGAGTTCACAGAACCTTAAAACTTCACACATAGTTAGACCTTAACATGTAGTTTTATGTCAAATTGTGAGGTCATAGTGAGATCATCAGATATCGAATTACACTAAATCAAAGTTTAATATTTTCAAAAAATCATATCTCATGAACCACAAACGATATTTTCACAGTCATTGCACCATGTTACAGATCTGTAATTATGTAATTTTTCGTACACAGACGTGACTCCAATCCGACCTCTCCTTCCGGTCGAAACCGGAAGTTGAAAATTTCTAAACATTTCAAAAAATCATATCTCATGAACCACAGAATTTTTTTTCACAATCTTTGCATCATCTTAAAGACCTTGAACTATGTCACATTTCTTACACAGACATGACCCCAATTTGACCTCTCCTTCCGGTCGAAAACAGAAGTTTAAACGAACAACTATTCAGAAGCACAGCCATACTGACGTTCTCTTACACACAGACATATCGGCCTATAGTGTGTGTATATGCATTATCTAATTAGAATAGAATAGTTCGAGTTTACGAAGACCGCGCAGGTCATGACCTGCCATGCATGCGCTATATGCACGCGCACAGTACCATGCAGCAGCAAAAACAATGGCTTCCCTGAGTGTCGGGCCCGTCTGCAGAAAATGCGTCGCAGAAAATGTACTATTAATAATAATTTGTCTAGCATGGAATCCAAATTGTTATCATTTTTGGAAATGAGTTGGACAAAGTTTCTTTCATGTGCAAGTGGATGGAAGCAATAGACGGTATGGTTGAGTGTGATATTGCCAATGTCCATGTCTAACCATAGAGAAAGGACACCGAGCAAGGAATGGTCTAACGTTAGGGCTGTTGGAGCTAACGTACATAACAACGTCGCTGGTAATGAACAATCACAGAATCTCTGTTACAGCTAACGTTACAGGTAATGTAGGAATTAATTTTAAAAGAATTTGAAAAATATCTGGACCTAATCAGACTACATATTTTTTGTAAAATAGTTGGACTTAGGCCTATATCAACATATATGAAAAATATCCTTGACAATTTAACTTATGAGTTATGTCGTCAGACTTTTAATATCTCATTGTGGTCTGTCCCTCAGTATTGTGTCTGTTGTTATTGACATTATTATACTTTTTTTGTGACAATTTCAAAAAAAGATCATTCCTGGTGATTATTTTCAATAGTTACCATGTTACCTTGACCAACAAAATAACCTTGACCAACAAAATAAACTATAACCCTAACTACCCCAAATCCATCAAAATCCTGAAAGGGGCACTTTTTTGAGGAAAAAAATCAGCACTGTTGAAAAATGGTATCTTTATAATGGAGTTTATCAGATACTTAAAAGTTAAAAGTAATACTAGTTGCACAAACATAACTTTGTACATGAGCCAAGAATATTCAACCTTTGGCGGTGTAAATAAGCATGGAAATGAACTTCAAGCTGAACTAAAGTTTTGGGTTATTTTTTCATAGTGTATACAATGAAGATGGCTGCTGACCCAATTATTTATTATTTTACATGTATGGATGAATAGCTGACATTCCTAAAATTAATTACCATTTGATTTACAGATTTATGGGTACCACTCTGAGTGGTACAAATGCTTCCATGCTATTTGCAGGGAGAGGAAGACATGAGAAGAAACAGAAACAGCAAGGTAGGCAAATATTGAAAAATTCGGTTAGAATGTTGTATCGAACCGCCACTTTTTCTCATTCAATATAACCAATAAAGTAATCTTACCTACCTTCATGTAGTAAGGTGGAGAACATATGGATGATGATGGACATATACTTCAAATTATTCCAGGATATTTATTTCATGAAAAATAATCCATTTTGGTATACGATGAATTCCTCGGTCATGTCAGTCTGATGTTGTAAACTCCACAATTAGTGACCAACACAGTCATTGTACATGCGCAGTGGCAACTATAATATGATCGTTCTATTTTCTGAAGGGAGGATTTTTAGAAGGAATAAAGTCCGAAAACCATCATAAAAGTGGATTTTAAAGATAGTTTTCGCTTTCTGTACCACCAAAATCGATAGAATAATTTTTAACTGGTTAGTGGTTGCACAAATTTCCAAAAAACCCTTAAAAAGTGGCGGTCGGATATGACATTCTTTCCAAAAATTCAATCAAGTTTCAAGTATTCAGTAAGCTTGGGCAATAACGATTTTTTTTTATCCACGATATATCGGCAAACATATATTGCAATTTTCAATAATATCGCAATTCTTTTTTTGCATTCATGCATGATTGCTTTAGAGCCAATAACCACAGGTGTGTGTACCCCTCTACAAGTGTCACAATAAATTTCTAATTTATTTGCAGAGCGTGTATGTACTTCTGAAGTAGTTTGCTTTTGTTTCTCATTTCTAAAAGCTCAAAAGACTAATGATTTTATTTCCATGGAATTTCTGACTTGACTCACAATGTCAATTTATATTTTATTGTGATATATTTGTATTCGCGATATGCCGATAACTTAAATAGGTTCTCGATATTGTAATCGAATAAAAAAGTTATCGCAAAAAAGTTATCGCAATATTCGATATCATGTTTATTGCCCAAGCTTAGTATCCAGTAAAATTGTTTCTAGTTATATGTTGCTTTTTCGTTTCTTTCTATCTGTTTACCTTGTCTTGTGTGTTTACTTTTGTTAATTTTCACTCTCTTTTTGTCTACAATGCCCATTCCCCTTACTCACTTATTCCTCTATTTCTATTAAATATTTATCATTCTTTCTTCATACATATTCAGGTCAATATGAGGTTGAGTGGTAAGAATGCAGCACTGAACCCCAGAGAAGAAAACCGTGGTCTTCATCAGAGTTACTCCCTGACAAACCGCGAAAAATTGTATTCACAGTGCCAAACCTTGATTGCATGCCAACTGTTTGAAGCAGCCCAATGGAAAGATGAGAGGTTACTTTTGCAAATCGAAGATAAAGATCTTGTGGGTTTAGAAGTTTGCTATCATTGTCTTTGCTATAATGAGTATGTACCCAATTCTTGACAAGGCCAGATCCATCAGACGAAATACCTATTTGGTACAATGATGCATAAATACAATTCTGTGAAGAAGTCATCCAGAAGAAAATAATAAAACAATGAAATACTTTTCACAAAGTCATTATATCGTAAGTTCATCAAGTGCGTACAAGAAGTGGAGGGAGTTGACTGCAGTAAGTACAGGTCCCACAATCTGAAAACACGTCTGAAAAGTACATTTCCTACGCTGGAAATTCATAGATCATTTACTAAGAATACAATTGACATGGTGTACAGCCAATCTCTCACTGCAAAAGAACTGGTAGAGACTGCAGTTGGCTCAGATACATTATGTACTGATACTGATATACACTCACTGACCATAAGTATTGCAACACACACCAAAGTTCAGTTTGGAGAACTGTGTTACAATAATTAATTTTATTTTATTTACACTACTTAAGACTTCTTGAAAGTGCCTATGTTTTGAAGTCAATGTTGTTTTTTACTGTTCTTGCTCGGAAATTATGTAATACACAATTGATGAAATCAGACGAAATGATCATCTCACCTGTTACTGTAAAGTGCTATTTTGAGCATGTTGCAATACTTTTGGCCAGTGAGTGTAGACAGCAGTGAAGGTGCTGGAGAAGCAGAGAGATTTTCACATGAAAGTGCCTATCTTCACACACTTTTCAATGCATCAGCTGTACTATATAATACACTTATAATGAACAAAATCACATGGCATTACAGCTACCCTGGCCATCAACTTCAGATGACTTATCCTTGCAGACTGCTTAACAAATGAGCCAGTAATTTTCAATCACCCGCTTTGTTCATCTTACACTAGGACACTGATTCCATGACCCGTTGAAAGTTTACTCTGATTGAGATAATGTTGCTCCTTTAACCATTAACTTTAATTAAAACATTCTGTTGACTTTCTTTTCATGCACCAGTAAAAGTTTTTTTTAAGTGCCAAAGATTTAACAATACCAGCCAAATCCAATTAATGTTAGGGACTACAGGTTCACTTATTTTGTATTTTGTACTTCAGAAAAAAAGTATTCTTTTCATTGCAAATTAGACCCAGAAGTTTGGATAACCTTTATCCTGTATGAAATGGATTATTATTGATGGGGGAAAAGGAGTATCATGACCATGACAAAATAAAGCAGAAGTGTCATTCAAAAGATAATGTTGTTTCGCATTTCCTTTATTTAAATATCTTATTAATTTTATGTATTAACGAAGAATGTGTTTAATCAATTTAAATATTTACACAAAACGTTGACAATTAATAACCAATAATTTACTTTTTAAAGATGAGAAAAGATTCACAAATTGGTCTTTGATGTAGGTAGGGTTAGATCCAGGGTTGCCTAAAGAGGGTGGAGCTCAAGGTAAGGAGATGGGGATGGGAAATGAAACCCCAAAATATTGAAATGTATGGACAAGTTAGAAGTTTTTCACATGATCAATTAAATTGGAATACTACACCACGACACCATAGATCCTACCCTGGGAGTAATGGGTAGAGGACGTTCAGGGAGCAGTCAGGTTCAGACCTTTTATTCAAGGCAAGATTTTTTTAAACTGGTTCATTTCTTTACAATGACATCAAATATTTCCCAAATATGGAATCCCCTTTCCAAACTTCCCTACCTCACTGGACCGATTTGACAGATTAGGGTAGGGGAAACATAAAAAACATTGAATAGTGAACTATTCAATTATACAAAAATCCCCATAAAAATGTACAGTTTTTTAAGAATGACCGAAAGAGGGCGCTATTTTCATGTCATAGTTCAAATGCAAATATCTGCCAAACTGGCAAGTTTTGTGAGTGTGGATTTATATAATTAGAATTTACATGTAATTATCTATTAAACTGTTTCTACGCTCATGCATGATATGCGTCACGAAACTCAATTTCTGAATGCATTTTCATTGCACGCTCCATGGTCTAGTAGTCTGAAGTCAAGTCACATGCTGAACTTAACTCCATAGCCGTAGTCTCTTGTCAAGTCGCACTTGGCACCACGGATGCAAGTTTTATCATGAAACTTTTCTGAAGAGAAAACCATATTTACCAAGTTCAGACTTAATTAATGTACTTTTAAACAACTTTAGGTGATGACGTCATAACATGATTAACAACCAAACACCTTGAGAACGAGCATTCTACTCACTAGACTAACATGCTCGTGCAAGTTTTTGGTGAATTAACTATTGAAGAACCTTTCAACCTTTGTAACATTAGATTTTTATGGGAATTTGTAAGTGAATGAGGAATTGTACTGCAGAAAAAATAGCTGCCTGGCTTGTATCGTTCCTGCAATGTCTCCCCATTTTAGCTGTAATAATGGGCGTTCTATTAAGGATTAGATTTCTTAAATGTTGTTTATCATAACTGGGAGAAAGACAATAATCTGATAATAAAAAGCTCTTTAATTCATAGTACACTTAAAATATGCTCTTTATTTCTGTTAAATACAAACTTATACAATGTTAACATTTTGGATTTATTTTGCATTTTTAAACAACTTTAGGTGATGACACCATAACATGAACCCCCAAACACCTTGAGTTTGTTTTTTACAAACTCTGTACCTCTAGTTATATTAAAAATTGTTCTCTGCATTCCCCATTGACTTATTACATCCAAATGACTTCCACACATGCCCTGCTATTGTCTAGAATTATTTTCAACCCCCAGATGACAAGACGTTGGCATATCCCCTCCTCTTTTCAGTGGCACCCTAATTTACCTACTGTAAAAAACAGTAGGGCTCACGCGCCGCAGGTTGTAATTATATTAAAAATTGTTCTCTGCATTCCCCATTGACTTTTTACATCCAAATGACTTCCACACATGCCCTGCTGTTGTCTAGTATTATTTTCAACCCCAGATGACACACAACGGCTGTGTAGTGTATCTCTCCTGTATGACCTTGCAAACAGCAAACAACCGTATAGTTTATCTCTCCAGCATGTAACAGAACCCAGACACTCTGTCTGGGGGGTGGGGGATTATGCCTGGCACTGGCTGTCGCAAGACATCAAACAACACAGCCTGATGCTAAACAGATGGTTCCACTTATCAGAGGGTTAGATCTGGGTAGGTCTTTATGTGTACACAATGGATGGTTGATTTTGTGCACAGACATATGGCAGCAATTTCTTTTCCAGCCCAGGAAAAAAAAACTGCACAGCTCTGGGAACTGACACCCCTTCTAAGATATGTGGAATGGTCAACTTTAGGATATCAATGACTCCCAGGCCTCTGTGGCTTTTTTTCTGGTAAAAACAATGAAATAAATAACTTCTGCCTCTCGCGAGTGGAGGGCTATCACATCGGAGGGTTTTAAACAACTAAAACTCAAATTAACATACCATTATTTGTCGTCCGTGAAGGGAGATCATCTTTTATGGATTCAGACGAACGATCCCCGAGTAATGAAATGGCAAACGATCAGTGTCACGGTGGCGGGAAACCAGGGAGAGTTTTACGGTATCAATACAACACATGTGGCATCGCCCATGGCAACCACAGTTCAACCAGGCGGTAAAGTAATCGGAGGTATAACAAACTGGCTAAATATGACGTCAGAGTAGGAAATAAGTATGATGAATTTCATCCAAATATAATTTACCGAAAGGCTAAAGATGTCATGTTACGAGTCTCTTTATAAATATTTTGTTTTAATCGTATCCAGATATAGATATAAATATATATTCTTCATTTAAACAAATATATAATGTTACAACGATTAAAACAAAAACAACCGTAATTCGGAATAATGTCCAATAATTGAAACAAACTACAGTTACACATAACAGAGAATATGTATTTGTTTTTTTCTTAAACATTTTGAAAGAGAAATTTGTTGTACTAGAGAATGTATGAGATGTCAGCTAGCTATTGACTTATTCGTTTGGCCTTTTTACCTTCCGTTGATTTGTAGAATTGCACGTATGATGCATTTATATCTCCTTATTTTCTAATTTGTAGAGATTATACTCCTCCGCACTTTACCATATGGTGTGAAAGATCATCATATGATCACTTTACATCTACGTGACAGAAACCTTGATCTAAGAAACACGGGTGTCTCATCGAGTGACGAGGTCATGCAGATTAGTATACAAGTTGATATTCACGCACTACAGCGTGTCGTCATCAACAAGAGCATACCATTATACCGAGGGGCGTCTTTTTATTCCAGAGTAAGTCAAAGTAACATCACTGATAACACATTTAAATACCAAAATGTGGAAGGGGGAGGGGGGGGGGGTCAAACAATAAGCTGCACAAGAAGTGTCAACAAAATACTCTTCCAAAGACTACTTCGCTTGTGATGTCCGTTCACATTCCCCCGTACGTTGAAGATCGCCCGGGTTGTATCATCAATTACCAAGCTTTTTGGTTTTTAATAAGATAATAGAAAATGTCATTTTAGAAAATAAAATACTTTGATATGAGATGATGGCAACATGTTGAGCTAGAATGAGGATTTTATCAAAGTGTGATCAAGTTTCCCTCTTTTTATAATGTACGTATTTCGTATTTGTTTCAACAGGTAATCTCTTTGAGTTTCCCATCGTATATCCCATCTAATGCCAAGTCGGTAAAAAGCACAATTGAGCCTAACTCGGGGTTTATACAGGTCGACGAATCCTCTGGGATTGTCTATATAGATGACACGGAACCTCTCAAGAATGCTACCCTGACCTTATACAGGACTACTGTCATGAGGACAATTCTCTGTGATGGGGACTATCTTGTGATGGAATGGAATCTCAATATCGAAATCGTTGGAGACCGTAAGTTCATTATAACCATTACCGGTATGTCACGTACGTTCAGTAAATATTTGAAGCTTTAGATTTAGATTTTCCGAAGGGGGCCAGGGAAGATTTTTGAAGAGAATTCCTTTGACGTGGGACAGGGAAGCATTTCCACCGGTAGAGGGCTACAGGTATCTCTGAAGCATGTCTTTTGGGAATTTAAGGTGAACGTGGAGCTAAGACAACTTCACTACTACTACTAAAGCGAGGGCGTATATTGGCCTTAACCTATGCCATCTCGGGTTCCATGAATATGGCACCTCCAGACCAGTTTGTCCAGCATGGCAGTCCTGAGTTCGTTCATGCTGCCAAGGCCTGTGTCATTTCGCAGTACACTGGTGTATGTAGCCCGACCTCTACCTCTTCTTGCTTTGCCCTGTGTGGGCTCCCAAAGTATGAGGGGATTAGCAGACAACTCAGGGTGCCGAACGCAGTGTCCCGCCAGTCTCATCCTCCTCTCACGGACTTTGACTGACAACTTCACTAATTCATTACAGGTGTCACGAGAAATCTTTTCCTTCCGATCTGGGAAAGTCTGATGAGCAAAGTGTATTAATTATCGTCTGAAAATTATAAATAAAACATCATTTGGCAACACACGGGCACTGTTTGTGAAAATTGATGTTTTTTTATTAGATCTAATATGTATGTATTCATTATTTACAGGTATACAAGAAAACTGCATCCTTGGTGAGTTAACTTAGAAATATATTGACATACTGTTTTCGTAAATTGGTAATTATTATTTTCACAAGATTATATCAGTGGCGTAGCCAAACGGGGGTTGCAAGGGGTGGCTTCCCCCCCCCCCCACTTGTAGGCAAAATAGTGTCTGTCGGTGAATTCACAAACTTTTTGGTATTTCTGATTGACATTTCTGATTGTCGGTTTCTTTGAGTTTTGTGTCGGTAAATTTACCACCCAAAATATGTTTGCTCCCCACTCAAAATCCTGGCTATGCCACTGCATTATATACGTTTCTTTCTTCAGAAAGAGCTCCCATACTGTCTGTTTTTAAACCAGCCTACTGGCTTGTAAGATTGAGAGTAATGGTAAAGTGTTATATTTGAGTCACATGGAGTAAAAAGTTTCATTAGTAAATTTCCAAACTGTAAACCGAATCAAAATATTTTCCGGGCAAAAATTCTCCGAGGACTACTTAAAACAAACAAAAAAATTCATCGTCCACGTCATCTATCACTTATTTTCTCCTCATCAATAAGATTTGTCACTGTCCAGTTTCAAAATCTAGTGGCTGCTCTGAGCACAATACACGTGAGACCTGCGAGCGTCACTGCGGAGCAGGGTCCCCCGATGGCCACTGTAAATGGCGACAACAATTGGTTGACATACCCAGCGAATACTACTCCACCTGTTCCCCTGACTTTGGCACCTGTCCAAACAGGATATGCGATGGCCTGGAACTTAAGTATCCTCTTATCTGCCCGCAAGATTGTATTGGTAAATAACACATTTTCCAGTCGACATCTCAATAATAGTGTAGGCTACACATATTGATAAGTTTAGCTATGAGAAGAAATTTCTTATTGTTTTCGTCGTTTTCATTTTCACATATTCCAAAACCCAGAAAAGATTTCTAAGTACGCTATCAGGTTGTGTTCGCTGAATGGTCAATATAAACATTATTATTTTTGGTTACAATTTTTTACCATCCTGCAATTCGGCAGCCAGTGGCATGGGTCAAAGGCATGTGCTCTTATGTCTCCTCCACTTGAGCGAAAGGTTTGCTGAACTTGAGCAGAAAAGCGCCGATTCTACCCTACCGTCAACCTACCGATAGAGGGCCTTTGATCCGCACAGAATGAAAAAAAAAAGAGTTTCATTAGGATTACTGTATTAATACTAATCAAAGAAATGTTGACCAGCCATCTTAACTTTAAACAAAGTATGTTTAAAACTTTTTATTCAGTATTTTTTAGCATTTAACCTCAAAGCCATCATTGAAGCAGACACGTAAGCCTTTATGAAATGTTAACATTAATCGTGTAGGTGTTATAGTTTATTGCGAAAATAATACATTTTTTTATTTCACGTTTTTCTTCCTTTTAGATGAAGATACTTCGAATATGCGTTTCATGTTAAGATTAAACAACGGCAATGGACGAGGCATACAAGAGGCAATCGGCCCGTGCTCATGCGATTTGAACGGCAGATCATGCACCTGTTATGATGGAAGCATTAAACATAAGAATACAACTCAAGGTAAGAAATGCAGAGATACCTGTTTAAAAAACAATCCTGATCAGACTAAACCGACATTTTAGGGCTAACGAAAGAACCTAAATGGTTCTTCCAATGTCATGTTGAAATGAAACTTTTCTTCAATATCGGTTTCAAAGGAGGCAGGGCCGTAATAAGGGCATAATCTTCAGCGGCGGTAACAGATTGGACACCTTTAAAATCGCTGGACGAGGGAAGGCGTAAACCCCCCCCCCCCTAAAAAAATAAAATCGATCGATCGATCGATAGGAGGGGGTGGGTCACACACAATTGGCTACAGCCCTGAAAGGAGGTTAAATTACTTTTGGGTAGCAATACATTGCAGGGTTTAATACGTCAGTTGTTTGATAGGTGAGCGAAAGTAATGCATTTTGAAAAGTGGAGGATACATTTTTCTCCCTACTTTTGCATGTCATCTCCATCTTCAATTCACTAAATCTCACAGGACTTGCAGGAGGCAGATTTCAGTAAATGGTTATATGCCATGCATCCTGTTATATGCCTTGCCTGCTTCTATTTATTCAAAGCAATGCTCTGCGATAAGCCTCGCTATGGGGATTCCATTATATGACGAGGAGGCATAATCCTCTATGGATAAAATGCACATAGAAAGCTATCATTGAATAATCTTTTTTTTTTCACATTAAAGGAGACACGTAAGCCTTTATGAAATGTTAAAATTAATCGTGTAGGTGTTATAGAAGCAGGCATTGACCTCATACATTGCTATTCATTGTGTTGTGGGTGGATGAGAAATTCGAATAGTATTGAGTGACATTAGAAAAATTGAGATTCTTCATGTAATTGTATGCATGGGTAGATTTTACGATTGAAATTAATGCCTTCTGAGGACTTATTTAGGGAGGTTGATTCAACCCTCGCAGGTACAAACACGCACATCCACAGTCATGTTTGTTTATGGTGAGAACCGAGGACCTACTATTGTTCCCCTCTTTTGTTCCCTTTGACTATTTTAGGCATCTCCCATTTGATTTGTACACGTTTTTTCAACCGAGGACGTTTGCAAACAACTAACCTCCAGCCGAGGACCCATTGTTCCCTTCTGGAATATCAAGTCCTCCGTTTACACCATAAACAAACCCATATACACTTTGCTTTAAGGTATATACATTGTGTTTTTATCCAGCTTGTTGCCAATGGCGCTGTTGGATGATCAATGAAATAATCAGACCTCTCTATATAGGCCTTTTCAGTATCTTCCTTGCAGGGTGTTACCCAAATCTGAACACCCCCGGTGTATTTACATTGGGAAAAAACTATAATATGAAATACTGCTATATCGTATAATTTTATTTTGTACAAAATGGCCTCTTACTGGAGACTGATTTTAAATAATGATATAAATCTACTACGGACGAAAATCATCCGATACATAGCCCTAATGATGAACATTATTTTTCAAATAAAAAGCGTGTTTCCCGATTGCAGCCTGTATTGTATCCTCATTTGAAAAAATATGATTACAATCAGGATAAAAATATCTCTCAGTTGTGATAGTATAGTTGATATCGATACCGTGAATATTAAGAAGTAAATTGTAAGCACATGACTGGCTATTTTGTTGTCGCTTATATCTTTGTGTTGATTGTACTTAGGAACACCGTATAATATTTCACGCAAGACGCCAGCCATCAAACCCCAAGCCACCACACCAGTTTACTACAAGCTTCTAACCAACCAGACAATGATCTCCCCAATTGGCAACCAATGTCCCTTCTGTGACATCATCATTCCCGTTGCTCTGTGCCTGATCCTAGCCACATTTGCCATCCTCGTATACTACCGAGTCAGTCGCCGCTCGCCATTACGCCGAATTATCTCTGGGAAAAATTACAAACCGCCTGCTATTATAGACGGTTCAGACTCTCGGCTAACATCGGTGCTTTCCGAGTGCTCGGACGATGGGTTACATCTGAATAAAGGTTCTGTGACCCGTTTAAAAACAGAAGTAAGCGTATAATTCATTTTGGCCTAACAAAAGTCTCCGGTTTCTGGTCTCCGCGCGCGTCGCCTCAGACCGTGCATTATTTATTTATTTTCATTTATTTTTTGGCCAAGGAACGATGTCCAATTGCAGCCAAAATTGCTCTATCGATTGGACTTCTGCCGTACTGTGCTTTAAACGACTTTTTCACATAGGGGTATGAATGTTTGCCCGATTTGTGAGGCATCTCTTAGCCACCATACTGTATTGGAAATTTGGTCCCGGCGTATACAATGTATCACGTATTTCCCTGTTGGGAAACCGCACCGATTTTGAAACCGACCGATGACCAGAAACTGGAGACATTTTTTGGCCTTACATAGCACTATCTTCGCTGTGTGTCTTGGTTCATATTCTTGTCTTGTAAGTCTTGTCCGTTTTGTTCCTCTTTGTCTGTTTCATTCCTCACAGTGACTTCTTGTTCTTAGTCATTTAACTACAAGCCTTTTCAAAGTTTGTTTTTCACTCTCTCGTAGTACAAATACATCAAAGTAAATATTGAAAAATACACAAATATGAAAGAGTGATGGAGTGTACACACAACAACCATAACATCCCTGTAGAAATGTAATCTAGTCTAATAATCTTGCACCGTGTCCCGTTGGCTCAACGAATGTTCTTTTCCACTCCTGCCTATCTTGCGCTATACGGTATTCCTGGTAGAAGGTGCTGTTGTCATTGATATCATTTTCCCATCTCTTCCTTGGCCTACCCCGTCTGTTTTTCCCAATGACTGTTTCTAGCAGGATGCATTTTGATAATCTAGTGTTCACCATTTTCACTATGTGGCCAAACCAGGCGAGTTTGGCTTTGTAGATGCGTGAGGTTGATTATCTGTGGTTGGTTACCATCAGTTGAAATTCTCATCAACATTTAACCCCAGATTCAAATGAATTAATACTTTATGAACGGTAGCAAAATTAATGGCTTATAAGATTGCAAGCTACAGATGCTCAGTACCATCAATCAATTACCTTAATACATTTTATATTAATTCATTTAATATATGTATACTTAAATAATGCTGCTATAACCATAAGATTTTAGAGTATAGGGTCAGTGAAGGATAACAGTATGGATAAAATAAAAAGTGTACAAATGAAGTATAAAAGAAGTTTAAATATAATTATAATTTTGCATGAGATATTTCTTGTATGCAATTCTAAATTTCGCCCCACGTTGCTTTTGAAAATGTATGTTTTAGACATTTAGACTTTTGGTTGTCAGATTTGTGTGTATATAGAGAGGTATGTAAATAAGGACATGAATATTAATGTTTTCTCAGTGATGTCATTCTAATTTGCATTTTTGGGCGGTGGGGTTAGAACACAAAGGTAAGCGTGTACACAGTAGGGTAAGAATCTTAGGTATTTGGGTGGGGTCTATTGTTTAGGTTTGATCAAGCATGGTGCGTGTGGGTGAGTGTGGGTAGGATAAGGACCTTACCAACTCACGTCCAGTCCAGTCTCGCTGCCTGCAAGATCGAACGTGCAATTGCTAGTGATTTCACTATGCATCAGTAAGCATAATTTCTGTAAATAGCGTATTTGACTCTAAAAAAAAAAACCTTGGGAACGGGAAGATTCTAACCATTTATTTGGCAGTAATTTATAGGCCCCATTTCTACTTTTGGCGGGCGATAGGGAATTCAAGGCGGCGACGTGATGCTGAAACCAACAGACTTTTAAAGATGGGTGCACCAGGGGTCATACTAATGTTTAGACATGTAGCATTGACACTACCGGTACCTTTTGAACAACTGGAACTATGGACTTTTTTGTTTGTTGCTTCGTCAAAACTGCCACGACTGTCCTCCCCTCATCTACACACGGACTCGCTATGAATGGTATTTCCACCCCTGGTGATGGTCACAAACTTTGAATTATACTGAAGCCGTAGCTGCTATATTGGAATAAACTTCACAATTTAATGTGGGTTAATATCGACCCACGGATATGTTTATTCATTTAAAAAAATTTTTTTTACACAATTCGCCCCACACAAGGCCAATGGCCACTCCAAGGTGGGGGCTACTAAGTCATTGAGTTGTTACAACGACTCCACACTGAAGAAACCAGCCCCTCGCACCGAAACAAGACGAGTTAATAACCAGCTTCTTCACGGTGCAAATAGGACTGGGAGGGGTTACTAGTCCAGAACAAGGCAGTTGTTAAACTGCCTCTGCCCCTATAAGCAATTATGGTTAAGTGTCTTGCTCAAGGACACAAGTGTCACGGCCGGGATTCGAACCCACATTCTGCTGCTAATACCAGAACTTGAGTCCGGTAAGCTAGACCGCTCGGCCACGACACTCCACTCCATATTTAAATGGTGTAGTTTGGTGGAAACTGGGGTAGAATGTCGTATAATGTCGTATCCGACCGCTACTTTTTCTCATTAAATATAACCAATAATGTAATCTTACCTACCTAGTAAGGTGGAGAACATATGGATGATGATGGACATATACTTCAAATTATTCCAGGATATTTATTTCATGAAAAATCAGACATTTTTGGTATACGATGACTTCCTCAGTTATGTCAGTCCGATCTTGTCAACTACCCCATTAGTGACCAACACGGTCATTGTACACAGTGGCAACTATAATAGGATCCTTCTATTTTCTGAAGGGGAGGATTTTTTAGAAGGGAAATAAAGTCCGAAGATAATAATAATAATAATAATGTGGCGTATCCACGCGTAGCGCGCGTATCCACCAAACTGGTGCTCAAGGCGCATTATATTATTACCCCTGCTCATCAGGCTCATAAATCATTCCTGAAACCATCTCAGCTCCCTGGGGAGTATACAGCTCAATTGCTGTCATTACAGCGCATATATGGCTAATCAAACACAACAACCAACTCTGCCCTCACAGGTACCCATTTACTCCTTGGGTGGAGAGAAGCAATTATGGTAAAGTGTCTTGCTCAAGGACACAAGCACCATGGTAGCGGTTGGGATTAGAACCAACGTTCTGACGACTTTGCCATCAGAACACAAATCCGACGCACTAAACCGCTCGAACATGGCACTCCATGGATCATCATAAAAGTGGATTATCATAAAAGTGGATTTTAAAGATGCTTTTGCTTTCTGTACCCCCAAAGATCGATGGAATCATTTTTTTATGGAAACTGTAAATGAGAGCGGCTTTTTGTATAGCCTTTTGGTAAGGCACACAATGGAGTACGTAGTTTAAACGAAGGGTTTTGCACCCACTGTTGCCCGGCTGGCAATTTAAAAGGGGGTAGCTCATAGGAACTGTAAGACCGAGGAATTTTGAGATGTAGACACTTGGGACAGTGTATTATTTGGTGGTTTTGAAGGAATAGGAAGTTAATTGGAAAGAATGTTATATCCAACCGCCACTCTTTAATGGGTTTTGTGGAATTTTTGCGAACCAATAACCGGTTATCGATTTTTGAGGGTACAGAAAACGAAAACTATCTTTAAAATCCACTTTTATGATGGTTTTCGGCTTTATTTCCCTTCTAAAAAAATCATCCCCTTCAGAAAATAGAAGAATCCTATTATAGTTGCCACTGCGCATGTACGATGACCGTGTTGGTCACTAATTGGGGAGTTGACAAGATCAGACTGACATGACTGAGGAAGTCATCGTATACAAAAATGCCCGATTTTTTTAAACAAATATTATGGAATAAATCGTACTGAGCTGGGAAGATTACATTATTAGTTATAATGAAGGAGAAAGTGGCGGCGGTTGGATACGACATTCTTACCATATTGGTACTCTTTATTGACTCGGTTCTTATAAAAATATATTTACAAATGTGGAAATGCGCTGTGAGAATCATGTAATTCTTTTGGATATTCTAAATCAACTTCTAAAATATAGCCTTTATTTTTGTTAAATCTTTCTCTTTCAAGTACATCAATTTGTTTTCTAGTCATCCATTTAAAATTACCCGTTGGTAAAGGTTGACTCATTGCGTATCCATATAAATTATTTGCGTCTAAATACAAAATGTAACTCGATGGAATAGTTTTATCGTAATCTGCTAAATATTTATTGTTTGCTTTCGCGTGCCGTTTACTTACCATGCACGTTCCTCCTCGTATGCCTTTTTCTATAAATAAATGCATATCAATATCTGTAAACAAATCTAAAGTTTGTCTCGAGTGTTTTAATAAAGCATCCCAACTTAATCCAGGACTAGTATAACAATTAGCTGGATCTAAATCATATTGTTTTATACAAGTAGTACGAAAATTTTCAAATACATCCGCTAATAACAACGTATCTGTACACACGTACAAATCGTGATAATCGCCTAAATTTTTACAATTAAATGTTTTATAAACGTTTTTTGAATGTTTAGCCGCATCTTCTCCTCTGTAAACGACTGGATAACTAGTTTCGCCGTCGCAACGAACGACTATGTACGAATAACCACAAACGATGTGTTCTTGTAGTTTTGTAGTATTAGTATCATTTACATCGTTAATTTTTTAAATAATACATTCAAAGTCTGCGTATATAACAAATGGAACTTTCATCTTTTTCATAAAATTTATAAACTTTAACGTATCGTTTTTACCTTTTTCAGGCATCACGATCTTTGTTGGTCTGTCGTTTATTACACATTTCTTCGTGATTTTTGTGATTCGTTTCTGTTAAAACATTTTGTAAACATCTCAAACAAAAATGTTTACGGCTGCCGCTTTTAGTTTGATCGTAAAGTAATTTATTTATATCTTTAATCCAAACGTAGTGAGATCTAGTTCCTCCTTTTTCTTCTTTGTGTATTAATAATAAATTAATACGATCTATAGTTTTTAGTTGATCGCTGAGTTGATAAACTAGTACTGTATTGTTTTCACAACCAAAAACGTTTATCGCTAAATCATTTTGTTTCTCTACTAACTTAATTTGATTGATAGGTGTAAGTGCAGCGATATTACTAAAATCTAAACCATCTTCTTTCGAATATGTAGAGGGTCTGTCTGAATTTTTTATGTTTACTTTTTTAATCGAAATATTTAATTCTTCAGCTATTTTATTATGTTTATTATAACAACGAATTGCCCATCGCAAACAATTATCGTCTTTGTTTTTAACGTTAATGCATGCTTGTTTATTTTTTATATAGTCACATAAATCTATATAAGAACCACCTATTAACGGTCGATATCTCGAGGGTAGTAATATTCATTTCTACGATACGATCTACTTCCCATCCAGAACCGCTAGACGTCCATTTTTCTAAAGAAGCTTGAATTTGTGAAAAAACGGTATTAAATATATTTTCAATGTTATCTAAATTAAATAATACAATTTGTCTATTATTAGAAAATGTTGGTTCTACAGAATCATCCGTACCTTCTATATTTTCTTTTAGTAATTTAATACGTATATATATCATAAACTTGTACGATGTAAATTCTTGCAAGTCTATACCCAACTTAGATCTAATCTTTGGTTTAACCGCCTCCCAAAATAATAGTAAATCTTTTTCTTTACTATGATTCAGCGGAACAACCATCCTTTGTTCGCGTAAATATCTTCCACCCTCCCTTGGAGGTTTAAATTTCAATTCTTCTTCTCGACCCAAAAACCTTCTAATAGCACCTACTAAATCTTTTTTTAACAACTTGTTTCGTCTACCCGCACCGCGTTCTGGCAGCTCAATATTTTCAGCATCTATACGCTCTCTCAATTCAGCTAAACTTAATTTAAATAATGGTCTTGGTTTATGCCGCCATATATAATCTTTTATACCTTTATAATATGCGCGTTTAGTAATTTTACCCCTCCTCCTCCTTATCACAAAACGAATTTTACCAAAGTGCTCTGGTCTGCGCGAAAACTCTTTCAATTCTGGCAATGTCCATTTTGACAAATATTTTCTTCTTTCTGTTCTCTCCATTTATTATTAAACAAGATAATGTTTTTTTTATATTTCAATTTTTAAAGTAAAGTTTTAAAAACAAAATCCCACTTTTTAAAGTATGTTTTTTTAAATTAAATTTTAAAAACAAAATCTCACTTTTATAAGTATGTTTTACATTTCTAAATGAGTTGTTGTCTTTATCAACTCTTTCATCACAAAATTATAATTTTTTTTAGCGAGAGTTTCAACTAGTGATAAAGTATTACAAAGAAACGCGCAATTAGTACATATTTGACTTTTTGCTTTTGTACCCATTTTACATTTTTTACATGCAACTGGCTTAGATTTTCCTTGCCTAATACCCCACGCGTGCGCAGAGCAATATACATCGTTATTCGTCCTTGGTTTACTACATTTTTCCGTTTTACCAACTAAAAGCCATTCACACGAATTGTTTGTCCGCTGCAGTATAACATTAACGTTTGTAGTTTTTATTAACGCTATTAAATAATCCTCCTTGATTGGTTTTCCATATTTACCAGATGCAACTCCAATTTTAATATTATTTCTTAATGCTATTTCTTTTAACTCAGCTTTGCTCTTTAATCTGTAGTTTGCCATAATCGTTGTTAAACGAGATAATGTTTTTTAATTATTTCAATTTTATAAGTAAAGTTTTTTTTTAAACAAACAAAATAACACTTTTTAACTTACATTTTTTAAATTTATTTTTATAACTTTTATAGCGTCATTTTTAACAATGACGTCATACCTCATTTGCATAATTTACCGTCTTCAGATTTTTTTTTTTTTGCCAAGCAGGGAGTTTCAACATCTTCACCTCTAAAGTGGCCGTCAAATTTTTTTTTTAACATATGGCGTCTTAACACGTCAGCCGATTTAGGGTCAGGTTTTTTTTTACCTAGAAAAAGCGACCAGACCCTAAATCGGCGCTTTTTAGAGGTTTAACCAAAACTTGGACGTTTTTTAGAGGTGAGCCAGACCCACCTCTAAAACGCCTTCCGCGTGCTCCCCTTGGCTTCTCGGAGGGCTTTAGTGAGCCAGACCCATTTTCTGACATACTACTAATGTTATCTAATATTCAGATATACGCTAGTTTGGAAATGTTGAATTGATTTGAATAATCATACATTTGGTTGCCATTAATTTGTTCAAACATGTTCAAGAGGCATATGCTTTATTGTTTGACAATAAACCAAGCATTTTTTATGAATACCTCCTTTTATCTAGCCCAAATCTGCTGAGGATTTATGTCTCATAGGTTTCATAAGCAGTATGCTATTTATTTTATTTTAACATTTACGAAAAGAGAAGTTCAAATATTGATACAGGTGCTTCCTTGGATTATTTATTAAAATATTCATTAATTTTACTAGGAGTGAAAGGAGAAATATCCCTAGTGCATTATTCAAATAACGTATGATAACGTATGACATTGTAAACATGAGGATCAACCGTTTCACGGCAATTTAATTAAAAAGCCTAAAATATATTGTGTGCCATCTATAAACTAAATGCAGTTGAACCACCTAAACTGGCAGTTAATTTTATTTAAAAAAAATAAAATTGTGAATTTTTTTCTACTCAGTTTGATCCAAAGTGGGAGTTTTCCAGACGGAATCTTGTACTTGATAAAGTGCTCGGTGAGGGGGAGTTTGGTCGTGTCGTCAGGGCGCAGGCGTTGAGCCTACGGGGCCACACCGGGTACACTACGGTAGCCGTGAAAATGCTGAAAGGTGATGAGCACAGTGATGGGCCGTAGGCTATTCTTATAATGATTAAAGTTCATGTCCTGTTTTGAAGTTTTATCAACGGGCAAAATGCGAAGTGACAACAATCACAATTACATGTTCCTAGACATTGCGCCCACCTGCTCTCTCACACTGAGGGAACATTGAGAACATGCACCCACACTAGAGAGAGAGGGGTAGGGGAGGGCAGGGCAGTTCGAGAAGTGGGTTTACTGATAATTGTTATTTTGGACAGTATTTCACTCTGATTAATTGTATTTCAGTCGTCCCCTAATAAAGAATTACCACCAAAGGATTTAAACATACAAAACCAATTCTGTATTGTTTCCCTTTATTTTGTTTGAACAATTATTTCCCATTGTGGCAATTTAGAGACATTTCACTGTTTCACTATTACTTTAATTAAAAGAAAAGTTGAACTAGATCATATCGCTGCCTTGAGCAAGACTCTTCGTCATAATTTCTTCTCTTAACACAGGGATATAAATGGAGACCTGCGAGGACACGGATTGTTTCGGTACAAATTTACACTTATTAATATTCATTGTTTTATTGTATAATATTTCCTTTGTATGTAGGATATTATTCTACGAATGACCTTCAAGATTTGATAACTGAAATGAATCTCTTGAAAGATCTTAACCATCCAAACATCATCAAACTCCTTGGGGCGTCCACACAGAAAGGTAAGATTCTTAGGTCATAACAGTGGAAAATGTATTCATAATTATTCATAATTCATAATTATTCATAATTCATAATTATTCATAATTCATAATTATTCATTATTCATTATCCAAATTAAATGATAATAAGGGACTCAAAACCCATAGGATATATGAATTGTTGTGCAGTACATGTTTATACATTCATAATTTATTTCAGCTTAACGATGGGTTATAAAGCTAACATTTTGATGGACAGTACTGGTAGCCACCACGTTGGTAAATTTTACCATCCAAGCTTAGGCAACACCGTCTCTAATGTACTACGTCCAAGATCAGCCAATTCAATATGTCGACGATGTGAAAAACGCTACCATACGTTAAATTATTGCATATCCATTGATTTAGATGATTGTGATTTACGCCACCATTCGTAACATTGTTACGCAACATTATTACGTGGCATAATAGACGATGTGACAATGACGTTATGTTGACGACGCACCAAAGGTCAAACTGTGCCGGGCACAAAATAATAATAATAATAATAATAACTGGATTTATATAACTTATATAACTAATCTGTCTAAATGGAATTTAAGTAACTCGTCTAGTTGTAATATATGTAATGAACTTGATGACCTCAATCACTGTTTGTTTTCCTGTAAGTCTCTGAAACAATTTTGGAACAACATCAGCTATCTCATGAATCTCAATTTATGCATCAAGTATGACATTAAGTTGAAAGAAATAGTGGTAGGCTATAATATTAATGATATTAATTTCGACACGGTTAACTTCTTAATAATAACTGCCTCTTTCACTGTGTACAAATGCAGAGTGATTAACGCATTCAATTCAAACACTACTTTTAATTATAAACTTCTTTGGAAAACGTTCAAAAATTAAATTGAATTCATAAACTGTATTATACCAAATTTCAAATCATTTGTCTGTTAATTAATTTGTAATGCTTCTGTTTTCTTCTTTTGTTTTTGTACAATTGTGTGCTTTTGACATATAATTGTATTGATGGATAAACAATAAAACGCCTGTAAAAGGCAAAGAGAAAAAAACTGGATTTATAAAGCGCCAAATTATCAAAGGATACAAGGTGCTTTTACATTAAAATGTACACTAATAAACCATAAAATGAGATATTTTGAGATTTATTTTAAATAAAGCACATAACCATCTCATACTTTTCATCGGAAAATTTAAAAAAAAATCTTGATGTTATGTGGAGAAGTACAAAATAGGCTATACAAATTCTGCATACAAATACACTTTTGGCGGAAATCACCCTGGTACTTAAAGGTCACGCAAAGTTTAAACAAGTCACATGGTCTATACGTTCCCTACTTCAGGACCGCTTTACGTCATAGTCGAATACTGCCAGCATGGTTGCCTCCGGAGACTTTCTACGTAAGAATCGTCAGAACCCCGTTTATCAAGATGACGACTGTTCACTGCATGATTGTGACGATGGTGGCAGGAGAGAAATCCTTCTTAACATCCGGATCTGTTGTCGTTTGCTTGGCAGATTTGCAAAGGAATGCAATATTTAGCAATGATGAAGGTGAGCCTGGTCCTAGTTCAGTCGTATAGAGCGCCATCAATGTTTGAAACGCTTTACATTATCCATATCTCACCCACACTGTTACCATTACGTCTCCTAGGTGGAGAGAAGCAACAATGGTGCTCAAAAGCACAAGCATTACCACCATCCTGACCAGGATTTGATCCCACATTGTGATGATTCAACCATCAGAATACAAGTCCCATGCCCTATTGTATTCAACTTCATGGTAAATAGTACCTATAGGTTGTTAAAACAACGCCTGTCCAGTGGTGTAAACTTGATTCTTCCACGTGTTCATATGAGAACCAATGCAGGTGTAATTTCTAACACCTCAGAATTTGCTGTTAGAAACATGACCTCTAAAAATATGAATCTTTTACTACCATCCGAAACGTGCATACTGTTCTATCCTCGAGGTGATGAAACTTTGATACACTTGAAATTATTTTCATATTAGCTCGTTCACAGAGATTTAGGCCAGGAATATGTTAGTGACGGAAGGACAGGTTATCAAGGTGTCTGATTTCGGACTCGCTAGAGACACATACGAGAATGGAGCTTACATCAAGACGAGTAAGGTGAGATGAGAAGGATATTGTATTCTAATCATGCATTATCAAACACAAAGCGAGGCATCTTTGTCCACAATCGAAAGGTATCTATTCCGGCTGTTGACATTATATTAATGTTACATAGCTAATCCTACACAGTTAGGGGTACAAGAGAGGCTGTTGACATTAAGTATTAATGTTACATAGCTAATCCTACACAGTTAGGGTACAGGAGAGGCCGTTGACATTAAGTATTAATGTTACATAGCTAATCCTACACAGTTAGGGGTACAAGAGAGGCCGTTGACATTAAGTATTAATGTTACATAGCTAATCCTACACAGTTAGGGGGTACAGGAGGCCGTTGACATTAAGTATTAATGTTACATAGCTAATCCTACAGTTAGGGTACAAGAGAGGCCGACATTAAGTATTAATGTTACAGCTAATCCTACACAGTTAGGGGTACAGGAGAGGCCAAGTGATATTAAGTATTAATGTTACATAGCTAATCCCAGTTAGGGGTACAAGAGAGGCCGTTGACATTAAGTATTAATGTTACATAGCTAATCCTACACAGTTAGGGGTACAGGAGAGGCCGTTGACATTAAGATAGTTAATGAGCTAATCCTACACAGTTAGTACAGGAGGCCATTGACATTAAGTTAATGTTACATAGCTAATCCTACAGTTAGGGGTACAGAGAGGCCGTTGACATTAAGTTACATAGATCCTACACAGTTAGGGGTACAGGAGAGGCCGTTGACATTAAGTATTAATGTTACATAGCTAATCCTACACAGTTAGGGTACAGGAGAGGCCGTTGACATTAAGTATTAATGTTACATAGCTAATCCTACACAGTTAGGGTACAGGAGGCCGTTGACATTAAGTATTAATGTTACATAGCTAATCCTACACAGTTAGAGGTACAGGAGAGGCCGTTGACATTAAGTATTAAGTTACATAGCTAATCCTACACAGTTAGGGGTACAGGAGAGGCCGTTGACATTAAGTATTAATGTTACATAGCTAATCCTACACAGTTAGGGGTACAAGAGAGGCCGTTGACATTAAGTATTAATGTTACGTAGCTAATCCTACACAGTTAGGGGGTACAGGAGAGGCCGTTGACATTAAGTATTAATGTTACGTAGCTAATCCTACACAGTTAGGGTACAGGAGAGGCCGTTGACATTAAGTATTAATGTTACGTAGCTAATCCCTACACAGTTAGGGGGTACAGGAGAGGCTGCTGACATTATATTAATGTTACGTAGCTAATCCTACACAGTTAGGGGTACAGGAGAGGCCGTTGACATTAAGTATTAATGTTACGTAGCTAATCCTACAGTTAGGGGTACAGGAGAGTGCTGTTGATATTAAGTATGTTAACATGTAGCTAATCCTACACAGTTAGGGGTACAGGAGAGGCCGTTGACATTAAGTATTAATGTTACGTAGCTAATCCTACACAGTTAGGGGTACAGGAGAGGCCGTTGACATTAAGTATTAATGTTATGCAGCTAATCCCTACACAGTTAGGGGGTACAGGAGAGGCCGTTGACATTAAGTGTTAATGTTACGTAGCTAATCCTACACAGTTAGGGGTACAGGAGAGGCCGTTGACAATAAGTGTTAATGTTACGTAGCTAATCCTACACAGTTAGGGGTACAGGAGAGGCCGTTGACATTAAGTGTTAATGTTACGTAGCTAATCCTACGCAGTTAGGGGTACAGGAGAGGCCGTTGACATTAAGTATTAATGTTACGTAGCTAATCCTACGCAGTTAGGGGTACAGGAGAGGCCGTTGACATTAAGTATTAATGTTACGTAGCTAATCCTACAGTTAGGGGTACAAGAGAGGCCGTTGACATTAAGTAATGTTATAGCTAATCCTACACAGGGAGAGGCTGTTGACATTAAGTTACATAGCTAATCCTACACAGTTAGGGATACAGGAGAGGCCGTTGACATTAAGTATTAATGTTACATGCTATTCCTATACAGTTAGGGGTACAGGAGAGGCCGTTGACATTAAGTATTAATGTTACATAGCTAATCCCTACACAGTTAGGGGTACAGGAGAGGCCAAGTTGACATTAAGTATTAATGTTACGTAGCTAATCCTACAGTTAGGGGAGAGGCCGTTGACATTAAGTATTATGTTACGTAATCCTACACAGTTAGGGGTACAGGAAGGCCGTTGACATTAAGTATTAATGTTACAGAGGCCGTTGACATTAAGTATTAATGTTACGTAGCTAATCCTACACAGTTAGGGGGTACAGGGAGAGGCCGTTGACATTAAGTGTTAATAAAAGTACGTAGCTAATCCTACAGTTAGGGGTACAGGAGAGGCAACTGCGCATTTTAAAATTACTGCTTATTATTTTTCATTATAAAGTTGAAATAACAATTTCAAAGAGAGACCACGAACGATATAATTTTTATGGCTAGAAAGCTCAGTTGATAGAGCCCAGGTATGGCAGGTTCGAGTCCCACTTCGAATATTTTACCATAATCAGTGATGTGAAAAACAAATTAATGTTGTCCTTTTTTGTGTGTTTCTTCAGAGTCGCATACCAATGAAATGGATGGCACCAGAATCATTATTCGATAATATCTATACATCGAAAAGCGACGTGTAAGTTTGTTGTAGTAATAATAATAATAATAATAAAACGTTTCTTATATAGCGCAGATCACCGTGAGGTCCCTATGCGCTTGAGAAAAAGAGAAAGAAAGACAAGAAAGGAGAAAACTAGTTTGCAATTCAAGTCTACTCCACACAGTCAAAAGTTCACAAAGGACACTGAAAAATGAGAATGAAAGAAGCTGAGAAGGCAGAAAATTAAATTAAATTAATTTAACTGTGATAACATTGATTGAACAGATGTGTTTTAACCCGGGTTTTAAATTGGTCAATAGTTTCAGCCAGTATTGTATTGTGCAAATATTCATTGATATTTGTAATTTTCAAATATTTCCACAGAATAATTTATAATTTGATCAAGAATGGGACCAGACCCCCAGTCAGAGACCTGGCCCCACATTTTGTAAATGTTCGTGCATATAGGTTAACAAGTCACAAAAGTTGAGAGAACTTTTCAACTTTAGCGCACAAACCAACTATGACGTTGCATCTGACATAATTATGTGTTAATATTTAATAGAACAAAGCCTTGAACATCAGCAATTGAAAGGTATGAACCGTGTCAACATGGATATACTCATAAAGATTTGTGCATTATGTTTTCAAGTTGAAAAAATTCCAAGGTACTTTATTATTTAAGTGGTGACATGCCTTTGCAAAAGCTAATATTTGCAGACAATAGGACTGTTCGTGACGGTGACATTTTTCTCAAATAATAATTACAAATAACTGTACCTCATAGTTTTCCCGCTCTTTTCAGGTGGTCATACGGTGTTCTGTTTTGGGAGATCGTCACAATGGGTGCTATGCCATATCCTGGTCTTATGTCGCATAAACTGTGCCAGTTACTCAGAGGTGGTCATCAGCTGGAACAGATGGCTGCGCAGAAGAATGTGAGCATCTAATTTGAATATTCACGTACAAGCTCAAAGATAACTTGCGTTTTCAAGAAAAGTTCAAATAAAAATTGTGTTGAACCTAGTTAGAAATGCCTATTACCTCAATGGTTTTAAACATTCTTCAATACCTTTCCGAGTTTTATAAATGCCTACGATATAGATATATTAAAACTATTAATAAATGTGGGCTTTTCCTAAAAGCTTTGTAATATATTTGCTTTGATATTTAATTAATCCTGGGTGCATTTTTTTTCAGATATGCCATCATGCAGCAGTGTTGGCAAAGTGACCCAAACGACCGACCAGATTTCGACATGATGGGCGCCATGTTAGAACAGATCATGGAGAAAAATGCATAAGTTTTTTTTCTTCTTATATATTTACCCCAAATTTTAAACCACCCTCGCGTATGTCTTGAGAATGATTTTAAGTTACTAAAAGTTCACTGCTTTTTGGATAAGGCCAAAAAAAAAGAAGATGTTGAGTTGCCCTCCACCGACCGACCCAAAAGTGCTTAAATCTCGGGTCGGGTTTTTTTTTTTTTTTTTTTTTTTCCCCTGTCATTCATAGGCCTATTTATTAATGAAACTTCAATTTTCTTTGTATAAAACATAATACGTTTGATTTGTGAAATTTTCCACTTTTTTTACCGGTAAATTTACCCATTTTAGACTCAATCTACATGTTTTCAAATCGAATGGCCCTCACATGTTTTCCACTGGCTTCGCGCACTGTTTTGTATGTCAATGATTGCGACTCAATCTACACGTTTTCAAATCAAATGGCCTTACACGTTGTGCACTGCACCTGCATACGTACGTGTGTCAACGATTGCGACTCAATCTACACGTTTTCAAATCGAATGGCCACTCACATGTTGCAATGTTGAGCATTGCATGCAATATGGATGAATTTGCTGTGTCAATCACAGCGAAAAGCACAACAAAAATGCTTGGGATACTTTTAATCTGAAGCAAAATTTCCTTGCTGATAGGTATACAATGAAAAACATGGTATGTGGTTTCAGTTCCAATGCATTTCAATCTTAAAGACAGTCAAGGAAAAAAAAAAAAAAAAAATCGACCGACCCCTCCAAATATTTTCACTGGAGGCAACTCAAACAAAAATTTGTTGGGCTAATTTCAGGACTATCTGGATCTGTCATGTGAACCTTTCGGAGTTGCAGCCAATGATGAGACAAACGGCGCCCTCAACAGCGATAAGACGAGCAGTGATGTTCCTTACTCCAGATACCGACAGCAGGTCATCGGAGGGCGTACCTCTCAAAAACAAAAAAATGAGAATCTTGACAAGACTTTAAATGACTTAAAAGAAAATGGTATGTGTCAGTGGAACATAACAATTTCTTAAATACATAAATAAGTGGGTTTATGGTAGCGCTATGTTATAATCCCACAAACGATGTTTTATTCATTTTAAATTGGTCCTTTTTTTTTCCTCGTTTTAGCTGTTGAAGAAATAACGTAGATTCTACATTTGCGGAGACATCGACTCGTGCCAATTATACAACAACGTTAACAATTTGAACTTCATCAATGATCATCTGTGCAAAGCTGTCAGTGAGCCGGATGCCTAACTTTTTTTGTTCCTAGGACGAACGAGGTAAATTGTCTGTCGGAGGCTGGATGGCGCGATATTTGTTTAATGTAGTTCATAATTGCCCATTGTTTTGTTTTTTAATAAAAGGTGCCTTTATGAATACTTAATTCACCGAAGTTATCGAATGACTTGGTATAGTATAAAGTATGCATCAGTCCTGACAGATCATTATTTATTGTACTTTTTAAATCTGTGTATCAAATTTTGATTAAAAATTAATTCAAAAGCAAACCTTTATGTACATTAATAATTCTCGTTTGTGGATTATTTATTTTAAGGAACGTTAAGTCCAAAATTCATTTGTAGAATTCAGTTACAACTGGTAGAGTGAACAATGGCAATTCTGGACTTCAGACAGCAAAACTGCAGCTCGTCCAGGAAATTCAAGTGGATGCTGCGTAGCGCCCTCTGCCGGTCTCCCATTTTCATGTAATAATGCTTCAGATTCTGCACATAAATTCTCTGCAAACCAGTGATTTCACGACCTTTGGGGCTTCTGATGAAATATTCAGGATTCTAGCGTTTCTGTAGAACTTGTGATCGAGGTTTCTAAGATGGCCTTAAAGGACCACAGAAGTAGAGACGTAAATGCCATGGAGATACGGTATGGAGATATGTGTATTTTTAATGATAAAAATAAATAGCTCATTGATTTTAGCGAGCTACTTATAATTTGACTTTCCGAAGGGGATGTCACGCCGATTAACACGCCCTAAAAGGGGCCATTTGCACTGCATCCTGAACGTCTATATGTGTGACGTCACGTAAAGAAGAAGGCTTGCTTCCGGGGACGCTATGTGCCATATACAATAATAACGCGTTCATTCACATGCTGGCGCTTATGCCCACGCTGGAAAATAAAGAGAAATGGCTGAATCGTCGTCGTCATATGAAATTGTAATACTTTACTGAGGTTATAAGTAACTGATAAACTATCTGGTGTGTAAATTTTTCGTTTACCAAACTGCTATCTTTGTGAAGAAATCGATCATTTAGTGACCCAAACTCGGTTTGAAAAAAATCGAAAATATCAAAATACGAAAGGTCATAAAAAAGCACCGTTGGTGTTCAGAAATCTAGTCACAGTTTTCATCATCGAAATCTTCTAAAAGTTTGTTATTTTAGTCTAACGTTATAGTGTATTTTTCGTGTATGATTTGTGAATTACGCCGTATATTTATTGTAACGATGTCCAAAACCCAACATGGCGGCGCACGGTACGTACATGTATATCGGACATGTCGGATCTGACTTAACGTTAGTTACTTGTCTGTTCTCACGTTTTAACGAAGCATCGCTCGTCAACTTTGGCTTGTCGTTTGAAGGATTCTGAGAAGCTTCTTTATTTCGTTGAAATCGAAGTTTTCTTGAGTCTGGGTGCCTTTGACATCCAGAATTCCATGAAGGCTCGTTTCAGAAGTCTTCAGCGGTAAAATGATCGCTAGCATATCACGCTGGTTGGACTGAGACGGCGAACCATTTTGCCCTCGTCAACCGCTTACTTTTTTCTGGCCCCAAATATTTCGTGGTGCTGCCTCGTCTTTAGGGAACCTATGGAGGCTTACACCTTCACGCTAGAGTACTACTACAGCCTGCTACGACACATCTTGTAGGTATGATGTATATTTCAAGGAAATTTAGGATGAACATATGTATACACATTTTATTGGAGTTTTGACATAGCGCATCGGACACGTACACACACACACACACACAAACAAACATCTTTCGTTGCTGAAATCGTTCTTTAACTGACGTCACGGTTATCGCGTGATGCATTATATCACTCAAATGCAATAAAGTGGGGGCCTTGATGATGTGGCATAAATCTTAAAATGAACAGAGACAAACTTCAATTATGAAAAAACTAACAAATATCTTGTTTCATCATGCAAAACACATTACTATGAAGACCCATAATGGTTTTATTTATGTGATCCTTTAATATTTGATTGTACTCTTTTGTGCAAAAGCCGATTCCATTGGGCATTCACAATATGCCGCCTCTAGTGGCATTTTATAATTGAAAATTTAGATAGTTTAAAAAACCTGAAAAATACTTTAAGTACATTGCCGATGTGTGTGAGAGCCTTGATTATATACGTCAGCGCACTGATCTCTATTATACTGTGTTTACCTAATAAAGATCACAGGAGGAGCCAGTGAGTGTAATGTAAGTGGTTGCACTATATGAACACACCTATGGTTGCACCTATGGTTGCACCTGGTTTGCCTATGGTTTTCCCCTGGTTGCACTATGGTTGCTATAGGTTGCACCTATGGTTGCACCTATGGATTGGTTGCACCCTATGGTTTACCTGGATTTTGCACCTATGGTTGCACCTATGGACTTTTCTATGGTTGCACGGACTATAGTTGCACTATGGTTTTTGCCTATGAGCCCCTGGGATTTCCTAAGAGTTGATTAACACCGACTATGGTTGCCCACACCAGTTGCGCCACTCCAATGGTGCACGGGCCTCCAAGAGCTGTGTTGCCCCTATGAGCCTCCTTTAGTTAACCTCTACAATTCCAGGCATCAGGCATTAGCTGTTGCAGTGGCCTACTGTAGTTCCTTCTTGTGCACTGTCACTACCACCACTGAGATTGCAGTAGGTGGGTGGTCTCCATTGATACATTGCAGGCCATACTAATATGTTCAGAGCCAACACATTTTTACAGTGGCCTTTGGGTGGCACTGGTTGATTTTGTAAGATTAATGACTTGGAAGGACAGGCTTGGCCACATGTGTATGTACTGCTAGAGGTTGCTAAAGAACAGAATTTAGTGGTTGGGAGTGGCGCTTCCAGTGTGTGCAGGAGGGTTTTAAGAAGGGGGCACACAAGAAAGTAAAAGTAAATGTGCATCTATGGCGATATGTGCCTTTGCCCATCCCCCATCTGCTACTTGAATACCTTTTGAATAACTTAATATCATCAGATGGTCATACAGAATTGTGCTGATCTGAGTCTTAACGACTTCATTAATGCAGGCTTTCATTAGGCGCCAGCTAATTGACGCATTGAATCGGATTACAAAATTTTATGTTATGAATGGGCGATATTTTGGGCGATAAGGGCGCGAATGGGCGATGTTTGGGCACTCGTATTTCATAAAAGGAAAAAAATTAATATGTCCGTACGGTAACTGGAAAGAACTTGTACACCAATAATTTAATGGCTTACAAGAAAAACAGTCGACACCAGGAATTGTTTAGTTTTTATTTCATAATGACGAATTTATGAAAAACGTTTTTATTTGGGGACAACTTTTTTGTAAGTGAATGCCCATTGACCAAATTACCCTCGATCGTCCTGAAAAAAATGCGTCCCTCTTCAGCTTAAAAAAAAATGTATGCGTGTTCCTTCAATGGTATTTGAATGGATCCCTTCAATGGTGTTATTTGATCATGGGTTTTGATACAGATACAACTCATCGAGTCTGCGGGCAGCGAACAGATACTGTATCAGCACAATACAGGTCAGAACGGATATTACCTCTGGGAAGGAAGTACAGGTTGAGAGCAAAAACCAGTATATTTTTGATTGATGCTGATGCTGCTAACGGTTCTAAAAAGCTTTTTAAAACGTTAAAAGTAGTATATTATTTGTTTCAAAGGCAAATTGTTATATATATATACTACTCAAAACAATTTGAGGAACACCAGTTTTTAACATCAAATGGGTTTAAAATATTTCCCATAGACCGGGATTTTTCATTTGCCAGCCCCTCTCTTCTTCGGTAGTCATGTGTCATGAAATGTGTATCATCACTACATGCATCTTTTATCATCTGTTTCTATTGTGTAGCGTTGTTGTTTCTCATCAATTCTGTGAAACATTGTGTTTATCTGACAAATAAGTTATTCCGCTTTTAACTAACTGATTATTCCGTGTTCCCCTAAATTGTTTGAGTAGTATATAACCTCTGTACTCTATGCTGTAGATATGCCTATATGCTGTAGATATGCCTATAATGCTGTAGATAGCCTATATGCTGTAGACAGTGCCTATATATTTCATCTCGAAACGTCCATTTTCACCAACAAAATATTATTTTCTTTGAACTTTTAAAGGTACATCCCATCCTGGCAATAATCAGTTCAGGGAGCTTATAGTAGCACAGGATCACTGTACACACTCCTTAATTCTGTGTAGCAATCGCATTTATGTCTCCTCATACACACTTTTATTTCCGTTTTTATCTCCTTCCTATGCAACACACGGCTACAATGGGAGAAAAAATAAAGTAAATAGACTCAGAGGGAGCTGGAAGGTGGGTGAGATTCCTGACCTCTGGAAACAGAGATAGATCATAGGATGAAGGAACATATGCACCATACAGGAATTCCAAAGATAATAACCAACGTATGGCTATACGTTTACTTATTAAAAACTATGATAGTAAAGCTAATTGAAGCCTGTGTTGTTACACACTGGCCCATATGATAATACATATATTATTATATTAATACTTTTAATTTACGTACCTTATTTGAGCCTAGTTGTAAAACTGGATTACGTAACTCATTATAATGTCATGACTTTTTAAATTAGCCTAAGAAGGTTGTTTGCACTTTAGCTAATGATATGGAATATTGCAAGCTGGTGTAATCCCGGACTGACCACAATACTTTTTTTTTTGAATGTCAGAGAAAAGCACAGCACATAGTAAGTGTGTAATGTGTGTAAATGAGAATCAATCAACATACATGACATTATTCAAATATTTGTGTACATACTACTCAGAAGAGAGAACCGCAGAAATAATACAAAATTCGCTATCTGATGAATTAGTACAGCACCCTCTGTCGTTCCAACTTGATTAAGTTGATTACATTTTCCCCAAATTTGCTTGCTTGATCTGTGGCTAACATTGTAATTGTACCCGCTGCTTTATGTTACGTTTACTCAATAATGACCCCCTTTTTAAATGGGTATTTGCTGTTTAAGATTTACTCTAAAAGAGATATGCATTATTTTATTTTAAAACAATGTTCCCAATTAATAAAATACAAACTTAACTCGTCATGCATTTTATAAAAATCATTTTAATAATCTTTAAAACATGTAATGCATTTCATAATTAAGCCAATGGACTGTGTACTGTAATATATTGAAAGGTGCTGCCATATATAAATACTGAATACATTTAGAAGAAAGGACAATTTTCTGCTGATAAATTATTTTCGTTTGTGAATTTCTTGTGGTTGACATTACTCTTTCTATTTCTGTGTAACAAAAAAAAATAAGCAACTGATAAAAAGACGGAGCAAGTACAGGTTCAGGAAGATGTATTATTATATTTATTAATCACCTTTTATTTATATAATACTATTATTGTAATATAACCCAAGATTGTACAAATGTTCACAGCTAATTCTAGTCTTTCTGTGCATAAGTTCAGCCTATTTCAACATCCTGCCTTTAAAACTATTACACCAAACCCATGCCATGAAGTGCCATGGTCGAGCGGTTTAGTACATCAGTTTGTGTTCTGATGGCTGGGGTCGTCAGAATGTGGGGTTCTAATCCCAAACGCGCGACCATGGTGCTGGCAAATGGTTCTTTGACCAAGACACTTTACCATAATTGCATCTCTCCACCCAGGGGTAAATACTGGGGTACCTGTGAGGGCAGAGTTGGTTGTTGTGTTTGATTAGTCCTACTGGCGCTTAAAATGGCAGCAATTAGAGCTGTATACCCCAGGAGCTGAGATGGTTTCAGGAATGATTTATGAGCCTGATGAGCAGGGTAATATAACGCGTCTTGAGCACCAGTTTGGTGGATGCACGTGCGCTATATAAGTTCATATTATTATTATTATTATTATTATTATTATACCATTGTACATTATAGACGGTTTCTCTATTTCTCAATTATATAACGAATGAGTACGTAAGACGGAATGTGAAGACTCCACTTCACATTACATAAATAACGTATGTATAAAAATTTATACAGTTGAGACCAAATTCCAAAAAGCCAAGCTGTTTGTGTTGGATATTCACTGAAAATACAAAAAGCGCTGAACGAATACAGCATTAACATACTCAACCCATAAAAAACTAGACATTGTAACTGTATTCATTATAAAGTAAGATTTATACAAAACGAATTGTATACAATTCAAATGTTATATAAATACTACATTTTCACTATCTTCAGGAACGACACACAAAGGACACACAAAACATTTTTTCCTTTTAATAGATGGATTGATCGCTGGTGAGGATTCCAAATCAGAAGCGTTCTGAGTTATGCGAGACAAAGCCCTAGTGAACGGTCGTAGAAGACGAATCAATGATATGCAATACAAAAAAAGGAAAAATGCACTAGCATTTTTTACAGTTGGACGTTATTTGCTGGCATGTATATACACGGGGTCACCCATGCCATGCCTACCGATTTTGTTTATTTTTTTCTATTAAAAAGAAGAAAGGGATAAGAATAATTCATACAATGTAAAAAAAAAAACTATAAAATATATCTGAAAATTTGTAACTTTAAATATAAAATTCCTTTGCCTTGGGAAAGTTAGTAACTAAGCTCAGTGGCTGTCTTCTGCTGACCCATAAACAAATATAAAAATAAATAATTTTAGTTAGATAAAATGTCTTACAGGAGAGTTAGTTTGGCTAGGGGGAGACTCAAAGTCTGGCGAACCAGCGGTGATCTCCTTACGCACTTTTCCTTTTCTGCATGTAACTTCCCCGGTCCCTCTTTGTCCTTTCTGCCTTGTATGTAGCCCACTCACTCCTTTTGGGAGATACATGGCACAAAACTTGAACTCAACATTTATTTTAATAAGGTAGGTTAAATTTCTACAACAAATCCTCTTTTATATTTTAACAGGCGGATCCTGGAGGATGACTGAAGGTGGGAACACACTGTACAATGTTATGTACAAATATGTACACAGATTGCCGCGTTAGATTAGACATATTGTTTTATATATGAGATATCAATCATAAATAATGAAAACATCTCTCTTTAAACCATCTGTATACATAACCTTTATATTCAGAGTCTTGAGGCATCTAGCCAACATCCAAGTTCAAGAAACAAGGCTTGATATATAAATTGTCATGCATGAGCCAAAGCGCAGCTATTGTTAAGTTATTCAACAATAATAGTGCCTTCCTTAAATATCACCAAAGGGATTGCCAAGCGTCTTAGAGCAGTGGATGAAAAGTGGGTTTTGTTTTTCAGAGAGAATTTGAAAACAGAAATCGGGAGAATTGTTATTACTTGAACATGGGAGACGTTATTTTTATTTATTTTTTATTGGGTATAGTATATAGAAGCGTTACTGTTTTTCTATATAGGCCGTATTCTGGTATTAGTAAAGACTGTTTTGCAGTGACACCATGTAAAAAATTTATTCTGAAATGAACGGGTGGTTTTACAACTCTTTATTCAACTCTCATGCTGGTGGCCAGGAAAGATTAGGAGCATGGACTATAATTATAAGGATCGGCGATAGCACACATCATACCGCCATCTTGTTTCCATTTGGTTTCCAACTTATCTTCATTTTGTTCCGCACTTGCCTCACCATATCTGCTAAACCCATTATGAAAATATTAACACCTATTTGTGCTACGCTTTTTTAATGCTTAGGTTGTGATGCCATCAAGAGGAAATAAGACGGTAGTTTACCAAGAATACAAATTGTGTACTCAATATTAAATAATGTGCGCCCTCTATCTTTACCAGGAGATAGATCTATAGTTTCGTTCTTTTGTTATGTCAATTTGTTTTAATGTCTAGATATTTTTATATTTGATAGCTTCAGTAGTTTGCCAGAATTCATGGTGGCCACCCAATTACAGTGACGTGGACAAAGACAACTCTATAATATAAAAGAGAATGTGCAGAATTTTAATTGATCAGATCAGCCCAGTTCCAGAGTGCTTGCCATGTCACCCCTCATTAAGTGCCCCAATAACATCTACTGCATCTTGCGCTGATCAACGGCATGGAATCGGAATGTAATGAGATAGATTACTGCACTTGATTTTGCCTGCCCCCACCACGCGTGCCGACGAGAGTGTCCCTCTGCGGTGTGAAACGAGTGCATCGCGCGTTGAACGATCCGTCATAAATACCTTGGTCGTCAGTTCTTTCTGCTGCTTGACGGGTTTCAACCGTGTTTATCATTCGTCCCGCAGCTTGTAGTTAACGTCCAATTACCTTCAAACAAACAAATTCTAGTCCAGCTCCTGTGTTTTCATGTAACATTAAACGTTGCCAAATGCCCGAACGTTGGGTGAATAGATGGGGTGTACAAAACAAACAACATTTTCGATCGATATGTGCAATATTGGAAGTGGGTATGTGGCAATGGCTTGGTATTTGACATACTACACCCTTTGCAAAAGTATTGTATTTTATTGTACAGCGAAATTGAACTTTGTTGATTGAACAGTATAGTTTGATAATATCATTAAAACCGATTGCAAACAATATCTGACTATTCATCAATTTAATGTAACTTGCCATCAGGAATCGTGGGTGATTTCTATAGAAATCAATTGACATTTCTCTCAAAAATTACGCCATACACCTTTGTTAAATATATGTAAATACATCACACACTTGGATGCATCCATACGTGAAAACACACCTTAGACAGATGTATTTCTAGGGGTATTGATACAAGCATCAGTCTTACACTAAGTATTTTTTTGTAAACTGTAGATTATGTATTTTGATTGCCAACAGTAGAGCAGTGTGGCTTATCATGTGTACTTGCCTTCATTATATTGTTGTAAAATTCACTAGTTGTGTACTGTTATGTCGTTTAAATTTAATAATGTAAGCTCAAGCTTTACTCAGTTTAAAGTTCAAACCCTGCAATTGTTCAACGATTATGCAAATTAATTACACACCAGTCTTCGTAGAAACAATTAGAAAGTTAGTGTAATTATGGTGACGTGGATCATTCCAGCTGTTAAATTCATCTGTAAACTTTAATAATGTAAGGTCAGCCTTGCTCTCCTAACGTCTAAACTACAATTGTTCAACGATTATGGAAAACAAAACCAGCACTAGTCTGTCAGAAACAAATGAGAAGTTAATTATGGTGTGACATGAATCGTCCACAATGTTAATTCATCTGCAAACATAAGCCCACACACGGAGACAGGTCATAACGTTATATCATAATTATCATTTGTTTAAAGAGCCAGAGCTATTAGTCCAAGGTCAAACTGTTACAGTTAAAAGTGACCGAACCTCAGACAGAAATATTTATAGGAAAGTTCAATACCATTATCATCTTTACATCAATTTAGTGTCACCTTATCCGACCATTTGGTTATTTTATTTGCCAATTCTAAACCTGACACCTTTAATGGTTGGTGTTTGTATCTCATGATAGTTTATATTTTATTCATTGTGTCAATTGCCTGTATGGGGATGACATTTCAAACCAATGTTTCCATTACACTGCCCGACACCATCCATAATCCAACGCGATATGTATCTGTGTGTGTGACTGCCTCCTGTGGGTTACCAAGCTACCGGTAACATGCATATGAGGCTATCCAAATCTGATGGCTGATAGCTTCGCACGGTACAGGAGGATTAACTGGTCCCCTGGTGTAACCATGGGGAAGGAAGAGCGCAATACTATGTACTTTCTGGTGTTTGTCATTCCTTTGAGAGAGTATCCTAAAGAGAGCTTCCTAATAAATACCATACAAACCTAATTATTATTATATATAAGACACCACCAGCTCTTGTTGTTTCAAATATTACGTCAAGTTTAAATGCAGATGTGGGTATTAAGTAGGTAGAGCGTTTAACCATGGTCATTAACTGGTACTCAGCTGGGCGCCATTTTTGATGTGGGCATCAATAATGGTGTGTGTTGAAACATGGTTGAAATCACTTCATAGTTTGAAGAAGTAAACTCCTTGTTCGAAAATAAGGTTACATTTTGTGGTCACGTTAGCCCCCAATCTCCCCTCCCCATCCAAAAGAGGGTATTACAAATAAAAATTATCACGCTTACATGGATAGTATCATCGGTGTGTTGGTATTGTTGATGTTTTTAATTAACCGAGGAGCTAATGTCTCAGCTCATCTGTTTCCTGCCTGTGATCTCATACCGATAGATCAGATTTAAGTCACCTAAAAAATTCCAGAAAGCTCTTTCTATATAATAAAGAATAAGTAGATTTTATTGCAGTGACACCATGTAAAATTCCCTATTGAGTGAGTATGGTTCTGAAAAGTACCGGAGGTTACAACTCGACGTTTCGATCGCAGTATGCTCGATCAGTGAGCTGCTCGATCAGTATGCTCTTGATCGTCTCTCGGGAGAAGGCGATCAGGCATGCTGATCGAAACGTCGAGTTGTAACCTCCAGTTCTTCTTCAGACAATACCACCACTACTCAACAGAGAATTTCACATGGTGTCACCGTAATTAGTCTTACTATGCTCAATCATGCAAAACTTTTTTCCTCCTAATAGGGACGACAGACAAGTGAGTGATTGCACGTATCGCGTTAGCTATCTCGTCTGTTCTGTTTAACACGCGCAAAAATGTGTGAATGGACTTCAAATGGGGTGCAACACATTTTTCATACCTTTTTCCCAAAAAAGATAATTAATTAACTTTTCCATACAGGCCCAATTTTTTCTTTGTAAGCGGTCGTGTTTCACAACCTTCGAAACATTGTTTAAGTTCAAATATTGTCCCTTGTTCAAGAAATAGGTCACATCGGTCATACTACAAAACATACTGGTCAATACAGCTGCAGTCGCAATAAATGGAACTCACGGCGCAGACTTATTGTATTGCGGTTCATATCTTTAGGTACCGTTAATATTCAGCAGACTGCGTTGGTGTACTACCAGCGTATGGTATGTTTTCCACATTCAGACGTTGTTACCGAACCATCCAGTGGCAGATTTAGGGAATGTCCTCTCCATCTTTAGATTTGCCCCTTATATATCTCGAACACAAAGTTGCCTAATATCCATAAGTACCCAAGACAGGTTAGATGTTGAGTTGGAAAAAACACGTGGGTTAACTGTATTAGCACGGATGGTAAAGACAAGACATATCAAAATCAGAGCAGTGCATATGTGTACTAGCTGTTCACCAACTGTTTTATTTAGCATTGTTAGAACCAATCAAATTGAGGACGAAGATTGTTTGCATCATGCTGACTCTATATGTTCTTTTGAAAGTGTTACGTAGTCCCCTCAAATCTAAATCTTGATTGGCTCAATTTCTATTTGGCTTCATTCAACAAAATGACTTTTTGTGTTACATTTTTAAAAAGGTAATACAATACGAGCATTTATGAATGGGAATAAAAGTTTGACACTTGGTCTTACTGCAGGATAATGACCTGTTTTGGACGTGGTCACGGCGCGATTGATCACGGTCGCATGCAGTAACTTGCGGAAAAGACCACGAAAAACTTTTATTCCTAAACACGCTTACTTAGTGACAGTATAAACTATGAAACATCCAGACCTAAAAATACAAATGAAAACTTGGCACCGCCTCGCAGTGAAAAAAGGACATCTGCCCTCTATAGACTAGTTGCCAAACATTATAAAGGTGTTTTCACTACAGAAACATACATGCTAATAATTATACCTTTATCACGATGAAGCATGATACCGGTATTGGTTGGAAGGAAAATAGTCTGGTCCCTCATCTCAGCACTATGATGATACAGGAAAAAAAATGGGGGATACCGCTTTATAAATATTGGCAGGTCTCCAAAGCCCCCCGATCGCCGCCACACTGTAATCCCATTTCATTTATTACCGTGTATGGGGCTCTTTCGAGTGAAAACCAGCGGGCCCAGACGTATAAGCTTGAGTTTTACGCCTGGATCTGGAGGATCCAATAATGGAAATCTAGACAGCGAATTATAATTTACAATTTCAGAAGACAATTTTTTATTTATTTATAACTACCAATATTTTGGAACCAGTGACAATTTCATACATAGTGAAAAACGTCAGTGATGATGGTGACATTTCTTGATTTAAAGTGTGCGCGTGTGTGTTTATGGTAAGAGTGGTGTGCATGACTCATGATAGAAGAATGATTACAAAATACAATACACTGAGGATAACATTATGTACGCCTCTGCAAGTCATGCACACCAATACTTAAAACCATCTGCACGTGCACGAACTTGCTTTAAAAGGTGATGATCGACTTTATTGGCTGCACCAGCAGACATTATTGAGACCCAGATAACCCCCGATGGGAGATTCCAATAATGTCCACTGTGGAAGTGACTTACATTGATTTGGAGAATGACCTCTTAATTGATTAAATTTCCGACAGTTTTGCAAATTAGAAGCAATGATTTTGGGCCCACAGTAATTGAGTTTTTTAAAGCACACCAACACACATGATCTAACTGGGTCAGGTCAGTCTGTTGGGATCCACAAACGTGACCGACAGCCATTAGTTCGAAATAAAAAATAAAACAGGTTTGCTTCTGACCAATTTGGTATCAGACCGTACGTACGAAGTGTCTATTCCTAAAACTCCAACCATGTGAATATGCACCTCTAAGTGCAAAATAGAGTGTAAGTACAAGGACCGATACCCTGTGGCTTGGATCGATGTAATATTGATTCCTTTTGCATCCGATTCCGAGGCACACGATTCATTAACCCTTGGCAAGCCACTTAACCGCCCAAACTTTAATCCTTGTTTTTTCAAACATCTGCAGGAACATCCAATCAGATCTTATACACGAGTACACGAGTAAATGCCATATATGTAGCACTTGGTCTGCGATCCGAGGATCGTACATGACAGAACCAGACTAATAAACGTTCCCATTAAATGAGGGGAAATTAATTGGGGGTTTAAATTTACAATATATAAGGAAATACTTTTCGTGGGGTTAAGTGTCCATAAATCACTTTTCACAGACATCGTGTCTCTCTTGAGCAACGAGTCGTAAACCTTTCCGGATAAAATCTTCATTGAATTATATAGTTGAAGTTGAATTTATGTTTAGGCTGGACACACTTTTGGTAATTACCCAAACCAAAATGAGTAAATTATTATTCATGGGATTACATTTTTCCTGTAAAATAAAGCTTTTAAATTTTCAAAAAATTGTTTGCAAAGTAAAGGTTCTAACCTCATCACTTTACAAAACTAACCTTTACCAAATTAATTTGCTGTGTATTTGGGGATTTAAATTAATAACGAACAGAACAGTGGCCATGAAGTTTTCAATTACAATTGTTTCTATCATCCCAGTGTGATCGAATTCCCCAAATAGGGGAAATTCTATTTTTATAAATATCCCAGACGGTTTGACATTCATCGCTCGCTCTGTTTATTTTCATGTAATGTTTCTATCGTGAAATGTGTTATTACCGTATGGGGTATTGTGTTATATAGTTTTCTGATAGCGTAATACTTAACAAGACGGATTTATGAGAGAATCTCATCCTGTTTGTGTTATTTAAACGTGGGTCTTGATCGTTTATACAAATCAATCACTATCGTCATGTTCACATCTACCCTGAATGTAAAATGCATAGGCCTAACTGTTAGATAAAACCCGTTTGGCCAACCAAATTGTCCTGAATGCGTTTATGGGATTAAAGGCAGAATACAGCCCCAATGCTCGACCCCAAATCGGCCGAATTTGGATCTTTGTTAATCTAATGATGTCAAACGTAGCACTTTTCTGTGTCGAAAACCATGCACTCTTATTTAAGACAAATAAAGGAAAATAATTTCATACACTGTAAAAAAAAACATGGGAATTTACAGCAAAATGTAGGCAAACAGTATTTCCAACACTTTTGCTGTATTATTATTTCATTTTTATTTGCACAATTTCTGGAAACGCTTAGAGCATAATGAAACTGCAGCACGTTTACATGCATTTGTTTGTTGTTTACCCATTCTGATTCTCTTTTTCGGCACAACTGAAAACCCTGCCTATATTTACTGTATAAATAATACAGCCAGGATTACCTGGCTATATAAAATTGTATGGAGACAGCAAATTGTTGGAAATAAGAGTTGCCTGCATTTTGCTGCAAATTTAGATGGGTTTGTTTGCAGTGCAGTTTCCAAAAGAATCATCTACATAGCGATTTTTTGTAGAGTATTCTCACTGCCCCATCAGTGATGATAACATGTGCTCATTTCAACCTTATATAGTTTCATAAAACACATATAATAAAATAAACAGTTTACGGTTGATTCACCTTAGACTGGTCCCCGTCTTTATCCTCAAGGCGATGAGACAGGCTCTGCGCACTTTTCAAAAGGGATTTCTATTGGATACATTGTGCTGAAGATCCGACGTCACGCTTCGAGGCTTGCTTGCGCTAGCCGCCAACCTAGGTCAAGTTGAATTTTGGTGAAAACATGGCGGCCGCGCCGGTGACGTATCTGGCGGCGTAATTCACGACATCAAAAGCGTGACGTCAGATCTTCAGGCCAGATTCGCCTTATCCACGATCAATTTGAATTTACAACCACAATCTTTAGCTTACACATGATTAACAGTATTGTTCCTTCCATTTAAAATGTCTCATTCAGTATTTTTATATATATATTTTAAACACTTTTCCTATCAATTTGTGCTTGTACCAATCCAGCGCTGTAATGTATAGGCCTATTAGTATATATATTTATATATAAACCTACACAATGTCTAGATTCAATTCGACATAGGGCATGTAAAATGAATTTTACAAAAGTGAACAAATGCCGTGACGTAGACCAGCGGCTAGCCATGACTTTTTCAAAGTGGGGGCACAGGGGGCATTGCTTTTCAGTGGGGGGCCCAGGGGTATGGTTTTCCTTTTCTTTCTGTTTTTGGGGGCACTGTAAGGATTTTTCGTGGGGGGCACCCACCTGAGAGGGCACTGGAAATTTGTCAGGGAACGTGTCCCCCCCCCAGGCTCCCCTGTGGTTGGCTGCCGCTGACGTCAACATGAACACCGGAAATCATTTTGCGAGAATGATAATATTATCTTTAGTCCCAGGAGATCCGGCAACGTCCCCTGCGCCCTTTCTGGATAAACTTCTTCACCCGTCCTCCTCCCTTTCCTGGCCCCATGACGCATTATGTTTCTCCTTGGTTGACGGGGATGTTACGTGTTTAGGTCGCCATAGGGTCCGCGACATTAACACATACACACTGCTCTCATAAAACATTAATGCTGATTATTCCCCACCTATGATTATAGCATTTCTGTCGCACCCATTCGTCACTCCTATGTTCTTCTATATGATCCATACATAATAATATTAGGTCTTGGGTGACAGTGTCATGTCAAAGCAATGAGATTTGCATGACTGGAAAGGTCATCCAAAAGTAGAACATAAAATAGTAGAACATAGAACATATACCCTGAAACATTTTCGTCAATTTCCTGTAATTGTTGATAAAATAAATACACAAAAATTGTGTTCTAGATTGTATTCAAATGTTCGTGCAGTTAATCCCATGATCCTTTGTCGCTGTGTACGTCAGTCGTACTAATGTCCCGCCGGATTAGATCGTGTTGGTTGTAGCGTGATACCTTGTCTCATCAATCGACATGTATTTTACACATATTGACTGGCTATAAGGCACTAGTGCGACCCGAGAGACTGAGTGACTGCAAAAGGCCACTAAATAGTGCCTTTTTTTGGTGAAATAGAGCCCTTTTCTTTGTCGATATTTTGTCTGGCGATAGATGGTAAAGTTAATTGTTTTGAGTTAATAAGTGATTAATAACAATAAATTCCTTATTGAATAACTGTAAATAAATAAGTCCTATGAATAACTAATAGTTATTAATAGTTATTGAGAACTTCATATTTCCATCCAACTGCAAAAGGGGCATTAGTGGAGTATATTTGGAAACCATACTTTAGTCAGCTGCGCGCAGCACGTTGGCGATCCAGACATTGATAAATTGGTGACAAACAGCCAATTAATCGCTCAAGTTTTTACAAGATTGCATCTTGACGTTGCCGATCTTCATAAAATATACATTTTCAACTTAGATGTTGCTAACGAGGTGCAAAGTTCATTTGATCTTCTACAACGTACCGATTAAGATCTGAAGCACGTTTCAAATAATATGTCAGACTGTTCATATGGTGAACTTCCCTGCCGTGCCTGCAGTATCCGCATACTCGGAACGAGTGCTGCAATTCCGGGATCCAAAATGATTTATCAGGCTATGCAAATATATCTGACTGGAGGTATTTTATCGTGTCCTGATATTAAATTAAATCAAGACTTGGGTAACGAAATAGAATTAATCCGAGTTCTCGTCCAGGGTGAGCGTGTACCATGGGGATTTTGCCTGTATAACTTCACAAGCCCAGAACGTCAACGTAAATTAATTTTTGGAGGAAAGTCGCGGTTTGTTCAAGCCGGTGGTGACATCTGGAGCATGCGTTGCTTGTCTGATTAGGCTAGATATGTCATATCGTGTGAGCGCAGGGGAGACACACGAGACTATATCAAAGATTCTTGCGTATGTTGTTCTTTCATTTAGTATTCTTATTTTCTTTTGTCAAGGATCATGTGACACGTCACCCACGGGATTGTTATATTTACATTTGAACTCAACTGGGAAAAACCAATCCGCTGATTCAACGCATAGGCCTAGAGTCTTATCCGTTTTATCAAGAGATCTTGGACGTATGGCTGTAGCAGTGTAATTGTACGCCTCAAAGCAAAAAATTATATTCATTAGGGTTTCGGCCTGGTCGCCGAAACCCTATTGTTTTCGTTCGATTATTTTATTCTTGTTTCCACAAAACCCCATAAGTTTAACACGTGAAAGTTGTCGATGGATGATACCGAGCATCGTCACATCAATACAAAACGCTATGCAGCATATGAAAGCCAATAATGTGAATTAGTGCCTGAAACAAAGTACGTCATCATAACGTCAGTAAATATCATGTTATTCACATTTAGTGTGACACTGGCGAAGGGTTAATACGATCTCGACCTTGTGACGACTCGACACGAACAACTAGGATCCACGACAGCGTTTTGAGCCCTATTGTGACAACTCGACCCTGCGTACCAAAACTTCGACCTACGAGTCATACTGCCCGCATTTTCACATAAGCCACAAAACATGCAGCATGAAAGCTCGTAATGTGACTCAGTTTGTAGGAACCAATTACCTCATCATTACATCAGTAAATATTATTTTATTAACATTTTAGTCTAATCTGCGGAACTTTTGTATGCCACAATGACTACAATTAATGAGTATTTTCAGCTTATTTCAATATATCATAACTTTCTTAACACTAAACAAAGAACTTGGGACATCAGTGCCCAATATTATCAATACATCTGAAACACATGTCAGCTGTTTTCATCAAAAGCTTAACCTCTAGTCATTTATTTTGTATTTGTTGAGCACCGACTCCGACGGAGGCACATGTGTTTGAAGCAGCTAAACAATTGTTTTTATAGAATGTACCCGTTCACCGACATTATTACTTCATGTTTGGGAACCTATACTGTTCAAACAGTCCAGATAAAGCCTTGAAATGTTTTGTTGACGAGGAGAAAAGGCTATCTGACCAATGGGATTTTTGGAATTATATTTCCAAATCATTGGGATCATCATCTTATTGGTCCGTGACCGCAGACTAAATCCATTGATTCAGTTTTAGAGCAATGGGTTATCTGTCTGTATGGCCGTCAGAATGCCGACCTTGCCCCCAATATATCCATCTAGTTAAACTGAAAGGCTTGATATTTTACAATCCATATATGGGATATAGAATTCCTGGTTGATTGACTGGAAACCATCCTGCTAGTAACGTCCACATATACCGTTGATTATGACTGAGTCACTTTTGGGGACGTTTATGAGCCGTCAAGTCTTCGGGAATATCGGAAGGTCATTCTAAATATCACAAAAAGGATTACAACTAGACTAAGAACCAGCAATAACAAGTCAATCAACTGTTAAAAAATAAAAATGATACTTCCATATCAACTAAATTAAATTAAACTTAATTAAATGATACTTCGTTTTCGAGAATAACAACGCCCATTGATTCAGGTTAATGTCTTAATAATTGTCAGAACTCCAGTTGAAGTGTTTCAAACCAGTGAAGCATGGGACGTTTTTCCTACTACAAAATACGAACATCAGTCTCTCTCAGTAACTCGCTTTTACACGATTGGAAGTATCGACACAACGCTCGAGACATTAATGCAAGGAACCTGTAACCAGAAGTAGGGATAAGTGGTACCCTGTGTAAATCGACCTTATTATCTATCCGGAAAATGATTCTGTTATAGAATACCCGTTAATATCGAACCTCTTGAGCATAATACGATTACATGCTGCACTCAGACAAAAATGGAGCATTCAAATATTAAATCTGAATCAAATTCTACATTCAGGGACAAGAAGTAAGCTCCAAATGGCGCACTAGGAACGGAACAAATCTACAAATGCAAGGTTGTAAGACAAATGGGATCTCACATGTTCTTATTGTTTTAATAAATTATCTTTCTTGGTCTATACCAACACAAATTTCATTAAAAACTATGATTACAATGTCCTTACAACCTGACTTCTTTGTTAGTATTTACTTCAAGCGAAAATACAGCATGGTATACGGAGTAAGCGAATCACTGGAAGTATGTTCACCCCTCTATCCCAAGGCGCAGTTGTTTCTTCCAAACCAATCTTCGTGACCAAACAGCGACTGGAAGAAGAAAATGGTTGTCCCTCCAGTCGTTGGAGAATCAACGTTATAATCGTAAACAGGCAGTCTGGCGAAGATGACCGCGGCGAGTTAAACTGATTGAAGAAGTCTCTCCTATAGTCGTGGATTATCTTTGTATCTGACCGGACAGAAGAATAAGAGTTGTTTGAAATTAAATGGGCGGCGACATTGCCCGCAGACTGGCTTTATAGATCGCATCCCGTTATGCACCAGAAAGCCTACTCAAGTAAAGCATTTAATTTTCTTAAAACGTCACTGTCAATTTTGACTTAGTCTGGCTTCCTTGTCACTTTAATATCAAATCATCATAGGTGTACTTCGAAATGAACTCGAAATCAAGACCGTAATATCAGCTTGTCTCTCATCCTCCTATACATGTACTTGGGACTTCCCGCGCCCTCGTAGTGGAAATTTCCTTAACCAGGATATACCACATTGACGAGGGGTCCGTATATAATTTTAAACTTTTGCATTACTTTATATATTTTGATTTTCAATCATCACCTAGGTTATATCCTACTAAGCCGATAAAAGCTTCAACCCCTGAAACCATATCAGCTTTCCATCAACATTCTCCCTGGAAAATAACAGAACTTTTTATACGGAATCCCGACACTCGCTATAATTGCATCTCTCCCCAGCACTTTAGTCCACACCAAACTCAAGATATGCTGAAAGGGGTTGAAGATTTCATCATCAGCTAGATAAGCTATCAAGCTGGTAGGGATTTTATGCTAACAGAATCATGAGCAACCTTGTCGGTCCTATGACCCACGTAACTTACATGAAAGATACAATTCTTACACAGTGCTGATCTGAAAATCTTCTTATGTCAATAGCAGTCGCCAGTGTCGACACACTCACGTACAGCCTACGTGGAGTATGAAACATAATGACACACTCACGTAAAGCCTACGTGAGTGTGTCGACATTTGACTATAATTCGTGAGGATTTGTGGTTAGTAGATTTGATGGGGTTAACCGACTAACCGTAATAAGATTATGAACACGGTCTTACATTTTCTTAGATGGCAAGTGAAGATACAAGCAAAACGCCACTATGCATGCATTTTTTAGTTTTGAACTTAAGATGTTTTCATATATGTGAAGTGGAGAACATCAGTTTCTTTGACCGACTTGTACATGTCTTTGTAGCTGTTTTTTTAATAACTATTCGTTTTCCCATGGCAACTGATGTCAGGAAATCTCTGAAATATCTCTGAAATATCTGGAAATATTGCGCCAGAAAAGAGAAACCATACCCTTTGCTCGCTTCTCCGGTAGTGAAGCGAAGGGAAGAAGAGGGACGGCCTGCCAAACCCTGGCAATGTCGTGGAGTACCGTACATCCATTCTGGATTAGCCATACACTGGACACAGTGATCGCAATTTTATTGTTCATTGATGGAATCCAGGGAGTAGTGATTATACATAAGATGCTCCTGATAGTGACCAGTGGTTTAACTGTAATATAAAACTGCTCTTGTTAGTCTTTAATTCAATTCTATTCGAATCTATTTCATCAATTACCTCATATTGCAACAGGATCAAATTTTTCCTTTATTATCGATTCATTTTGGGGAAATTTCATTTGTTTTTTTCTTGACTTACCGATACCGTATTTAACGCATACTCGTAATCATAAAACATATGCTGCTTAAAGGAAAATGTTTGTTTCGTCACGTTTATAGCTACAGGAATATTGGGGACAAAATGATATTGAAGTTCTACGCTATGTTCGGAAGAGAGAAAAATTAGATTTTGCTTTCAATGATAATTTACTTGAAATCATTCAAACTGTCTGTGAGATAAGTTTCGAGTTACAAAAAGACATTTCAATGTTTTCATTCTCTGTAACTTTCTCCTCTGTTGGAATTCCGTTTTAATGCTTGTGTTTCCGCAGCTTCTGAGAGCTGGAGTTGGTTAGAGCATGGGTTGTTGATTAGGACTGTGGCAATGACCAGACAAGCCGGAAGAAACTGACGGTTAGCAAATAAAACAAAAGATATCTTATTTTCATTACTCTACTCCAATCCAAGCAAGGATTACAAACGAACTATATCCAGTGATGAAAGTGCAACGTACGGAGCTCACGCTAGAAGGTGTCATCTGGCGTGCAGATATGGAGTCTATGTCGGTTAGTAGACTTATCGATTTAAAGATATCGCCCGTGTTTGGACCGATTTGACGGTAAAAATAGATTTAAATGTTAAATCGCTATTTTTCTGAGGTGAAGAAATTTATAAGCTTTCATTTGAGACATTGAACGAAAACATCTGTCAAGGATTAGTACCCGTAAAACAAAAACTCAAAATAATCTAATACTGGCCCACTGTTTTAATACGTATGCCGTCTTCCAGATTTGCCAGCGCGGATGTCAATCAGAATTCTCCTGAGGACGATCAGAGCATATTACTGATCGAAACGTCAAGTTGTTTTTAATCTCCCATTTCTTTTCAGAACCATTACTGCTCAATTGAGGAATTTCAGCTATGGTGTCACCGCAATTAGTCTTACTTATGCTCTTCACCATGCAAATTGCTACAAGTTTTACTCTATAGCGCATTTTAAATATTGCTTTTATACAGTTTCCGTCATTCGAATTTCATAAATTTGTTTTCGTTCGTTTAATAACAATATTATCTTTCAAATTCGTTTGTTTTTAAATTCAACTTTTCGAGAGGGTCTCTCTTGAGGCAGAAACACGGGCGATATACCGGATATATTTATGAATGCGTCATTATAAGATTAATTATGCCTGTAGCAGTTTTGTCTTGAGGATACTATTTACCTATGTCAGAAAGTGGAAAAATAGTCGTGATTATATTGTCTCATCAACACCCTTCAAAGCTCCGTCAGAACGTACATGGCACATTCAAATGTCATGTAACGTTTGAAGAAGACATAGTGTAAAAAGTATGAACATTTTTCGATCGAAAACGCATGAACTTCGTTTGCAATATAACATGGACATTTGATCCACTTGAGACAATTATTTGACTTTTTATTACTATACATCTTGGACGAAGACATTGGCTTTTAAGTGAGTGTCTCTCATCAACTTTGCACCAACCACGTTTTATGTAAAACTTTTAGCGATCAAAGTGGTTTTTCAATTCGTTTTTTTCTTCTTCAGATGATTCTGATACTTGTACCATCTGACAACGGCAAAGAGGTTTATTTTGCGAAACTGCGCCGCTGGAGTTGTAGTGCCATACCTCGTACTGTGTACTCAAGAAAAGTAACAACTATTGAGTTGCAGTACTCGTACTCAGTACTCAAGAAAAAGTAACAACTATTGAAGGTTGCAGTACTCGCACTCGTACTCAAGAAAAAGTAACAACTATTGAGTTGCAGTACTCGTACTCGTACTCAAGAAAAGTAACAACCTATTGAGTTGCAGTACTCGTACTCGTACTCAAGAAAAGCAACAAACTATTGAGTTATAGCAGTACTCACGTACTCGTACTCAAGAAAAAGTAACAACTATTGAGTTGCAGTGCACTCGTATTACTCGTACTCAAGTAAAAGTAACATATGCTATTGAGTTGCAGTGTACTCGTACTGCGTACTCAAGAAAATGTAACAACTATTGAAGGTTGCAGCAGTACTCGTACTCGTACTCAAGAGAAAAAGTAACTATTGGAGTTGCAGTACTCGTACTCGTACTCAAGAAAAAGTAACAACTATTGAGTTGCAGCAGTACTCGTACTTGTACTCATGGCATAAAGTTCAGTATCTGCACGGTTTGTACGAACCACTCTCATTAACATTACATGGATTCATTCTATATCGTTGATCTAGGATTTCTACCTCGCCTGACAAGGAAAACAACTTCATCGTGTAAAAGTATGAACGGGACGAAATGTTATACTCATTCACAAACCTTCCTAGGCTGATATATATTGTTGTATCGTTTGCTGGTGATTGGAAGCGTCTGTGGTTGATGTAATTACATACACAAGTGATTGTGTCCACAATAATCGGCAACCTGTAGCCAGGGGGCGATTGTGGTACTTCGGAAACAGCTCACGTAGAGTGTATTACGGAAGTGTCAGAGCTACGGAAATCAATCAGTCACAATCAGGAGGTGTCTTCTTATAATGACATGCGAGTATTATTATGTATCTTGTTATTACGACTTATGCCCGTATAACCAATGGAGGTAGACCTTCATGGTATAAACATAGCAAAGCCAGCATGTACTATATTCATTCACAAAATATATCGTAAATGCATCCATACGATGATACGTGACTAAAAAGAAAAATTCAGTTTCCAGTTTAAGGTCAATTTTGGAATTTCTGTCATCATGAAGAGAAAAATTAATTTTGTAAATTATTTCCATTATTTCATTTGTTATACTAAGAACTACGAGGAAGAAACAACAGGATAAAAAGGGACTTAACTTCCTCAACTTAAAAGGGGCTATATCATCACGATAAACAGGGGCATGGAATCGGAGCGCTAGTTTTAGATTAACTCAGTGACTGAAAATAACACCCCACATGCATAAATGAGCCAGTACTATTCAGTCCCTGTGTTCATCTTAACTAGGACACCGATTCCATGAGATCGTCCAGTTGAAAGTCTGCTCCTGATCATGACGATTCTGGACCCTTTAACACCAATTAAAGGCACAATATAGCTCACAATCAGTTCAGACTGGCTCATTAATTATGCAGCTAGCCGCGCCCTGTTATCTAGGCCAGCGCGCGCTTGTGGGGTATGATATTTTAAGTCACTGAGTTCATCTAAAACAAGGACAGCGATTCCAATGTCCTGTCGAAAGTTCTGCTCCGATCGTGAACGATACTGTCACTTTAAGTCTCATGTAAACTGTGTTTATCTATGTTTATCTATAACTATATAAACCAAGGTAAGTAAGGCTATAAAGGAAATGCCGTATGCTTCATACTCTTTTTGAATCAAGATACATCACATAACCCTAGGACAACCTTATTTCTAGTGAACGATTGATACCATGCTTTGACTTTGGGACACCAAGTGGGTTTCACTGAACATTTCCTGAAAAATGCTTGACCTAAAGCTGTAAGAGATGGCACAGGAAACATTAATTAAAAAAAGCTAGACCTACTAAAATAGAACCGACATTTGAATAGAAAACAATATTGTTGACAACTGTCTTTATATCAGGTTTTCTTCGCAATAAATAATATTCAAATTGTTCAAGGATCAGAGAAAATATGCTACACGTTCCCATTCTAAGACATCAGATGAACTATGTTCATGTTCACTTATCGATTGACGCCAAATTAGCATGTAGAGATTAAACTCGCGATATGAAAGTCGCTCATAGTCAGATTGTTCGTTTCATTGAGAGCCTCCACGTCACATGTTAATAGATTGACTGCACATTCTCGATCTTCAGAAATCCCCACATGGGCATTGCCAATCTAAACGTCTCCCCTTATGGCACAGGCTCAGATTATGAACATCGCCAGTAGAGACTTTTAAGAAGTGTGCTAAATTATCTCCACCATAGCTAAAAAGAAAATTGGTAGCTGTAATCAGAGCGCGTCGATTTATGAAATCACAGGAATTTAAGGAAAATAAACATTTTCCATACAGGTACAAAAGCACTTCTGAATGAAACCTTTTGTATTAGGGGTCATGCATATAGCGCGATGCAATCAGTGCTTAAAAGGTGCAACATTAACTACAGTGCTGAATTTTTAATATGTCGACATGCCAAAACAACTTAATATTGACTGTATTCTTACATTGCTTTGATTTATCTTATAACTCCCAAGGATAACCTCTTACGATCTAAAAACGTGCAGGTGAAACATGCACAAATGCATGGTTATGTATGGTTTGTGTTTTGCAATATCTTTTATTCAATGAGTCATAAAGGCAGCGTAAGTATGGCTTCAGATTTAACGTGAAAAGACTGAAGAAAGGTTATCCCCCCTAAGAGCACATATTGATGCAGGTGTTATACGTTTCTGCATTCAACATAAGCCTATATCCACTCCGATTATGAGTTGTTGAGGGCGCATGCTTTGAGATTACCGTCGTGTTTAGCGTATTTTTCAATTGACGCACAATAGTAGTATGTGTGCCGCATCACACTATGGATTGTGGTGGAGTCGGAGGTGGGATTGTGGGGGTATTGCGGTGGTATTCCCCCCCCAAACCCCACCTCCGACACCACCACAATCCATAGTGTGATGCGGCACGTACAAAAGTGCAAAATCGTCGCCCATTGCGCACTAACACGTCTGAGCGCGCGCGCGTGAGACACGTCTGGCGCGCGTGAGGTGTGCTCCTCCTCCTCCTCCTCCTCCTCCTCCCCTCCACACAAACTGCACACAAAATACTGCACACAAATACTGCACAATAAATACTGCACACAACTACGCACTATTTTCCTCACAAACTGCACACAAAATACCTCCTCCACAAACTGCACAAATATTGCACACAATACTGCACACAACTGCGCATTTCTCCTCCACACAACCACACAAAATACTCCACACAAACTGCACAATACAGCACACAACTGCGCACTGGACAACATCGTGCGTTATGCAATCACTTTGCGTTGCTCATGTAAACATAGGACTGTGTAGCTATTCCATGATTTGTTAAATATAATTTTAATACTAACAGCAATCTTACATCAATATATTTTACAGATGGTTTTAAATTGGTTTTAAATTGGAAAATATTTGATAAACTGAAAACATTAATTATTATTATTATTATTATTATTATTATTATTATTATTATTATTATTATTATTATTATTATTATTATTATTATTATTATTATTATTATTATTATTATTATTATTATTATTATTATTATTATTATTGTTATTTTAAATTCTAACAAATTCGGGGCCTTTAGAACATTGAGTTCTTTACTCATTGAGTCTTTACTCATTCAGTCTTTTCATTCAGTCCTATTCAGTCTTTACTCATTCAGTCTTTACTCATTTCTTTAATCATTGAGTCTTTACTCATTGAATCTTTACTCATTGATCTTTCATCATTGAGTCTTTACTCATTGAGTCTTTACTCATTGAATCTCTACTCATTGAGTCTTTATCACTGAATCTTTACTCATTGAGTCTTTACTCATTGAGTCTTTACTCATTGAGTCTTTACTTATTGAATCTTTACTCATTGAGTCTTTACTCATTGAGTCTTTACCATTGAGTCTCTTTTACTCATTGAATCTTTACTCATTGAGTCTTTACTCATTGAATCTTTACTCATTGAGTCTTTACTCATTGAATCTTTACTCATTTAGTCTTTACTCATTGAATCTTTACTCATTGAGTCTATTTAAAGATGAATAGAAAGTCACCCAGAAGTTTAGAACCCATGCAGAGGCACTCATTTTCTTCGAAATTAAGTTGTCACTGCCCTTGATGTAACGTAATAGTGTAAAATAACCATAAAGGATTACTGTAAGACTAACAGAGGTGGTTATTTTATAGATTTTTTATTCCTACCAAAAAACACTATTATAGATGTTTTTTTTAATTACAGTAGTCTTTCTGAAACATCTGGTCTTTCATTATCACTCTTCCTCGTTCTCTTCATCCTCGTTCTCTTCATCCTCGTTCTCTTCATCCTCGTTCTCTTCATCCTCATTTAGTTGAAGTAGTAGTCCGTCAAATTTGGTATGGTGTTTAGGCATTACTCTGTTCAGAGCTTTGTTTTACTTCCATGCCTTTATTTACTTTTTCTTCGAGATCTTCCGCAATATCCTGATGAGTCCCATTATCTTCAGATGTAGGTAACTTGACAAAAATCCATGTATTTGTTGAAAAGATTCGCTTGACTGCCCAAAGGGTTTTCCTATTGGCTTTTTCCTTGGCTTGATCTTCACTCATACCCCCGTTGACGTACTTTCATATTTTTCACACCACATCTCTTCAGTAGCCACTTTAGCCTCTTCCAATTGTCTTCCAGTTCAGAACTAGACTCATCCTCTTCCGATGATTCGTCATATTCCACCTCCGTATCGGATTCTGAATCATCTTCCTCGAAATCTTCGTCTTCATCCTGCGTAGATTCAGTTTCACAAGTTTCTATTTCCGAATCTTCAAATCTACGCTTTTTAACATCGGGTTCAGAATTATCGATGTCAGAATTGTCAGATTGGATAGCTTTAATTTCAGAATCATCGTCAACTTCATCCATTTTAGATTTCTTCATTATGTACATGTTCTGCATGCCTCCGTAGGTTATATTCCGTCCAAAGCTTTTGCCGCACTGGTGACAAGCATGGGGTTTAACAGCAGAAATAACATTCATGTTGAATCTCTGATGCTTAATCTCCGATTGACAAGAAACGGAAGAAATAGTTTATATATAGGCCTATAACTACTCATTTCGGAATGAGTAAAGACTGAATGAGTAAAGACTGAATGAGTAAAGACTGAATGAGTAAAGACTGAATGAGTAAAGACTGAATGAGTAAAGACTCAATGAGTAAAGATTCAATGAGTAAAGACTCAATGAGTAAAGATTCAATGAGTAAAGATTCAATGAGTAAAGAGACTCAATGAGTAAAGACTGAATGAGTAAAGATTCAATGAGTAAAGATTCAATGAGTAAAGAGACTCAATGAGTAAAGACTGAATGAGTAAAGACTCAATGAGTAAAGATTCAATGAGTAAAGACTCAATGAGTAAAGACTCAATGAGTAAAGACTCAATGAGTAAAGACTCAATGAGTAAAGACTCAATGAGTAAAGACTGAATGAGTAAAGATTCAATGAGTAAAGACTCAATGAGTAAAGACTCAATGAGTAAAGATTCAATGAGTAAAGACTCAATGAGTAAAGATTCAATGAGTAAAGACTCAACGAGTAAAGATTCAATGAGTAAAGATTCAATGAGTAAAGACTCAATGAGTAAAGATTCAACGAGTAAAGACTCAATGAGTAAAGACTGAATGAGTAAAGACTGAATGAGTAAAGACTCAATGAGTAAAGACTGAATGAGTAAAGACTGAATGAGTAAAGACTGAATGAGTAAAGATTCAATGAGTAAAGACTCAATGAGTAAAGACTCAATGAGTAAAGATTCAATGAGTAAAGACTCAATGAGTAAAGATTCAATGAGTAAAGATTCAATGAGTAAAGATTCAATGAGTAAAGAGACTCAATGAGTAAAGACTCAATGAGTAAAGATTCAATGAGTAAAGACTCAATGAGTAAAGATTCAATGAGTAAAGACTCAATGAGTAAAGACTCAATGAGTAAAGATTCAATGAGTAAAGACTCAATGAGTAAAGATTCAATGAGTAAAGACTGAATGAGTAAAGACTCAATGAGTAAAGACTGAATGAGTAAAGACTCAATGAGTAAAGACTCAATGTTCTAAAGGCCCCGAATTTGTTAGAATTTAAAATAACAATAATAATAATAATAATAATAATAATAATAATAATAATAATTAATGTTTTCAGTTTATCAAATGTTTTCCAATTTAAAACCAATTTAAAAACCATCTGTAAAATATATTGATGTAAAAGATTGCTGTTGGTGTTAAAATTATATTTAACAAATCATACTTGAATAGCTAAGCTACAGTCCTATGCTTTACATGAGCAACGCAAAAGTGGTTGCATAACGCACGATGTTGTCAGTGCGCAGTTGTGTGCAGTATTTTGTGTGCAGTTTGTAAAGACTCAATGAGTAAAGATTCAATGAGTAAAGACTCAATGAGTAAAGATTCAATGAGTAAAGACTCAATGAGTAAAGACTCAATGAGTAAAGACTCAATGAGTAAAGACTCAATGAGTAAAGATTCAATGAGTAAAGACTCAATGAGTAAAGACTGAATGAGTAAAGACTCAATGAGTAAAGACTGAATGAGTAAAGACTCAATGAGTAAAGACTCAATGTTCTAAAGGCCCCGAATTTGTTAGAATTTAAAATAACAATAATAATAATAATAATAATAATAATAATAATAATAATAATAATAATAATAATAATAATAATAATAATAATAATAATTAATGTTTTCAGTTTATCAAATGTTTTCCAATTTAAAACCAATTTAAAAACCATCTGTAAAATATATTGATGTAAAAGATTGCTGTTGGTGTTAAAATTATATTTAACAAATCATACTTGAATAGCTACACAGTCCTATGCTTTACATGAGCAACGCAAAAGTGATTGCATAACGCACGATGTTGTCAGTGCAGTTGTGTGCAGTATTTTGTGCAGTTTGTGTGGAGTATTTTGTGTGCAGTTTGTGTGGAGGAGAAAAGGTGCGCAGTTGTGTGCAGTATTTTGTGTGCAGTATTTTGTGTGCAGTTTGTGTGGAGGGAGTAAGTATTTTGTGTGCAGTTTGTGTGAGGGAGAAGTGCAGTTGTGCCAGTGTATTTTGTGTGCAGTATTTTGTTTAGTGCAGTTTGTGGTAGGGGGAGGAGGAGGAGGAGGAGAGGAGCATTACTTCCACGCGCGCCCAGACGTGCTCCTCACGCGCGCGCTCAGACGTGTTAGTGCGCAATGGAAGTACGATTCTTGGTACTTTGCACGCCGCATCACACTATGGATTGTGGTGGAGCCGGAGGTGGGATTGAGGTGGAAATCACCACCATCCCACCTCAATCCCACCTCCGACTCCACCACAATCCATAGTGTGTGATGCGGCACACATACTACTCACAATTTCGTCCAGATACCATTGGCTGTCAGAGGTACGCTTAGGGTAAAACTTGTAGCTTTGCATGGTGAAGAGGATAAGTAAGACTAATTGCGGTGACACCATGTGAAATTCTCTATTGAGTAGTAATTAGTCTTGAAAAGAACTGGAAGTTACAACTCGACGTTTCGATCAGCATGCTCTGATCGTCCTCAGGAGAATGTCAGACTCTGGGAAATGCTGCTGCTTAACCCTAAGTAGGCTGCTGGAGGATTACGCGATGGCTGAACGCTGGATGATTAGCGCGTTGAGGTGTGCAGGCGGGAACTGCTGGGGACCGGGATCCTAGGGTGGGGAGAGGAGTGTGCTCACCGAACTGAACTGAAGTTGTTAACAAGCACAGGGGATGGAGGTATGATTTAGGACAGAGGAGATCCCTCAGTCTGGGGTGGGTTGTGGACTTGGATATAGAAGATCCTTCGGTCCGTAGTAGCTGCCAAATATCGCTGATGTGGAAACCGATGTCCCGGAACAGTATCGTATGTTAACGATGATATCGTATATCTCGATGGCCTCTCTGATGCGTCTGGGCTGCCATGCGGTCGATGGGTGTGTGATTAGTTGAGCTGCCCGCCAGTCGATTTGGTTGTCATTTCCGAAGTACGAAGTACGCTTCGGTGTAGATACCGTTACACCCGCGTGTAACGTAATGGTGACGCCAATACTCTCTTTCATTTGGCCGAAGATCCACGTCACGCTTTGAAGCTCGTGAATAACGCCAGATACCGGCTGTGCGGCCGCCAACTTTGACCTTGGTTGGTAGCTAGCTCTGAGCCTCGAAGCGTGACGTCAGATCTTCAGCAATCGATCAATGAAACTCTTGAATAGTATGCCAAGAGCCTGTCTGTATCCTTGATAGGATAAAGACAGGGACCAGTCTATCTTTCATTGGGATACCATGGTCAGTTTCACCACAGGCTACAATGTGTATGGAGCGGATCGTTCTGGGCCGAATTACTTTCCGAGAACAATTTTCAAGGAACAGTTAGTAGTCAATTTAAATACTAATAAGAATAATAATCATCAAATTTCAGTATCCACAATGGTCTTAAACGTATAGACAATGTGACCAATCACATTACAGGTTTACAAACGAACCTCCAAGGTCAAATTCGCTGGACACAAAATGCCAGGCCAGATTTCTATTTATCGGGTGTGACGCCAACGCTATTTCAACCAATCAGAGTGAGGAAGATTGTTTTGCATCGTGACCATGTTCTTTGAAAGTGTTTGTGTGTCCCCAAACGAATTTGTACATAAGAATTCTGTGTAGTTTTATTCAACAAAAATTACAATTTGTTTACATTTTGAACGAAATCGATACGGGCTCGTCTATCGCCCGTACTCCCAAAACCGGTCATTATTCTGCAGTAAAGACCGAGGTAAAACTTTAATCCTTATTATATGCTACAGAATTTATGTAATCTACAGTAAAATATCACCTGCATGAGATAGTCGAGCATAGGTCATCATAATGAATGAGGCATCCTATGGGTTTATCCATATAACATAAGCCAAATCTGTTTACCCTGACAGATTATATGGCCGTGTAGTGACATTAAATCCCCTACTTTTATGTTTACACTTATGGAAACCCGATCATGATCGGGTAACTAGCTTGTCTATAATAATTACTTTACCAAACGTATAATGGAAATTTATTTGTTATTACCAACTCGATTGAAAGCTGAATTAACGGGTGATACTATCTTTAAGTAATAAAGGGTTTTACCCAGAATTACTTGTTTCTCAATTCTGTCTGACAGAAAGGAGTTTTTTATTCTTGGGGGT
>CM055824.1:5178119-5429207 GCA_029582265.1 Zoroaster sp. YZ-2022
TAGTGTCTGTCGGTGAATTCACAAACTTTTGGTATTTCTGATTGACATTTCTGATTGTCAGTTTCTTTGAGTTTTGTGTCGGTAAATTTACCCACCCAAAATATGTTTTGCTCCCCACTCAAAATCCTGGCTATGCCACTGCATTATATACGTTTCTTTCTTCAGAAAAGAGCTCCCATACTGTCTGTTTTTAAACCAGCCTACTGGCTTGTAAGATTGAGAGTAATGGTAAAGTGTTATATTTGAGTCACATGGAGTAAAAAGTTTCATTAGTAAATTTCCAAACTGTAAACCGAATCAAAATATTTTCCGGGCAAAAATTCTCCGAGGACTACTTAAAACAAACAAAAAATTCATCGTCCACGTCATCTATCACTTATTTTCTCCTCATCAATAAGATTTGTCACTGTCCAGTTTCAAAATCTAGTGGCTGCTCTGAGCACAATACACGTGAGACCTGCGAGCGTCACTGCGGAGCAGGGTCCCCCGATGGCCACTGTAAATGGCGACAACAATTGGTTGACATACCCAGCGAATACTACTCCACCTGTTCCCCTGACTTTGGCACCTGTCCAAACAGGATATGCGATGGCCTGGAACTTAAGTATCCTCTTATCTGCCCGCAAGATTGTATTGGTAAATAACACATTTTCCAGTCGACATCTCAATAATAGTGTAGGCTACACATATTGATAAGTTTAGCTATGAGAATAAATTTCTTATTGTTTCGTCGTTTTCATTTTCACATATTCCAAAACCCAGAAAAGATTTCTAAGTACGCTATCAGGTTGTGTTCACTGAATGGTCAATATAAACATTATTATTTTTGGTTACAATTTTTTACCATCCTGCAATTCGGCAGCCAGTGGCATGGGTCAAAGGTATGTGCTCTTATGTCTCCTCCACTTGAGCGAAAGGTTTGCTGAACTTGAGCAGAAAAACGCCGATTCTACCCTACCGTCAACCTACCGATAGAGGGCCTTTGATCCGCACAGAATGAAAAAAAAGAGTTTCATTAGGATTACTGTATTAATACTAATCAAAGAAATGTTGACCAGCCATCTTAACTTTAAACAAAGTATGTTTAAAACTTTTTATTCAGTATTTTTTAGCATTTAACCTCAAAGCCATCATTGAAGCAGACACGTAAGCCTTTTATGAAATGTTAACATTAATCGTGTAGGTGTCATAGTTTATTGCGAAAATAATACATTTTTTATTTCACGTTTTTCTTCCTTTTAGATGAAGATACTTCGAATATGCGTTTCATGTTAAGATTAAACAACGGCAATGGACGAGGCATACAAGAGGCAATCGGCCCGTGCTCATGCGATTTGAACGGCAGATCATGCACCTGTTATGATGGAAGCATTAAACATAAGAATACAACTCAAGGTAAGAAATGCAGAGATACCTGTTTAAAAAACAATCCTGATGAGACTAAACCGACATTTTAAGGCTAACGAAAGAACCTAAATGGTTCTTCCAATGTCATGTTGAAATGAAACTTTTCTTCAATATCGGTTTCAAAGGAGGCAGGGCCGTAATAAAGGCATAATCTTCAGCGGCGGTAACAGATTGGACACCTTTAAAATCGCTGGACGAGGGAAGGCGTAAACCCCCCCCCCTAAAAAAATAAAATCGATCGATCGATCGATAGGAGGGGGTGGGTCACACACAATTGGCTACAGCCCTGAAAGGAGGTTAAATTACTTTTGGGTAGCAATACATTGCAGGGTTTAATACGTCAGTTGTTTGATAGGTGAGCAAAAGTAATGCATTTTGAAAAGTGGAGGATACATTTTTCTCCCTACTTTTGCATGTCATCTCCATCTTCAATTCACTAAATCTCACAGGACTTGCAGGAGGCAGATTTCAGTAAATGGTTATATGCCATGCATCCTGTTATATGCCTTGCCTGCTTCTATTTATTCAAAGCAATGCTCTGCGATAAGCCTCGCTATGGGGATTCCATTATATGACGAGGAGGCATAATCCTCTATGGATAAAATGCACATAGAAAGCTATCATTGAATAATCTTTTTTTTTTCACATTAAAGGAGACACGTAAGCCTTTATGAAATGTTAAAATTAATCGTGTAGGTGTTATAGAAGCAGGCATTGACCTCATAAATTGCTATTCATTGTGTTGTGGGTGGATGAGGAATTCGAATAGTATTGAGTGACATTAGAAAAATTTAGATTCTTCATGTAATTGTATGCATGGGTAGATTTTACGATTGAAATTAATGCCTTCTGAGGACTTATTTAGGGAGGTTGATTCAACCCTCGCAGGTACAAACACGCACATCCACAGTCACGTTTGTTTATGGTGAGAACCGAGGACCTACTATTGTTCCCCTCTTTTGTTCCCTTTGACTATTTTAGGCATCTCCCATTTGATTTGTACACGTTTTTTCAACCGAGGACGTTTGCAAACAACTAACCTCCAGCCGAGCACCCATTGTTCCCTTCTGGAATATCAAGTCCTCCGTTTACACCATAAACAAACCCATATACACTTTGCTTTAAGGTATATACATTGTGTTTTTATCCAGCTTGTTGCCAATGGCGCTGTTGGATGATCAATGAAATAATCAGACCTCTCTATATAGGCCTTTTCAGTATCTTCCTTGCAGGGTGTTACCCAAATCTGAACACCCCCGGTGTATTTACATTGGGAAAAAACTATAATATGAAATACTGCTATATCGTATAATTTTATTTTGTACAAAATGGCCTCTTACTGGAGACTGATTTTAAATAATGATATAAATCTACTACGGACGAAAATCATCCGATACATAGCCCTAATGATGAACATTATTTTTCAAATAAAAAGCGTGTTTCCCGATTGCAGCCTGTATTGTATCCTCATTTGAAAAAATATGATTACAATCAGGATAAAAATATCTCTCAGTTGTGATAGTATAGTTGATATCGATACCGTGAATATTAAGAAGTAAATTGTAAGCACATGACTGGCTATTTTGTTGTCGCTTATATCTTTGTGTTGATTGTACTTAGGAACACCGTATAATATTTCACGCAAGACGCCAGCCATCAAACCCCAAGCCACCACACCAGTTTACTACAAGCTTCTAACCAACCAGACAATGATCTCCCCAATTGGCAACCAATGTCCCTTCTGTGACATCATCATTCCCGTTGCTCTGTGCCTGATCCTAGCCACATTTGCCATCCTCGTATACTACCGAGTCAGTCGCCGCTCGCCATTACGCCGAATTATCTCTGGGAAAAATTACAAACCGCCTGCTATTATAGACGGTTCAGACTCTCGGCTAACATCGGTGCTTTCCGAGTGCTCGGACGATGGGTTACATCTGAATAAAGGTTCTGTGACCCGTTTAAAACAGAAGTAAGCGTATAATTCATTTTGGCCTAACAAAAGTCTCCGGTTTCTGGTCTCCGCGCGCGTCGCCTCAGACCGTGCATTATTTATTTATTTTCATTTATTTTTTGGCCAAGGAACGATGTCCAATTGCAGCCAAAATTGCTCTATCGATTGGACTTCTGCCGTACTGTGCTTTAAACGACTTTTTCACATAGGGGTATGAATGTTTGCCCGATTTGTGAGGCATCTCTTAGCCACCATACTGTATTGGAAATTTGGTCCCGGCGTATACAATGTATCACGTATTTCCCTGTTGGGAAACCGCACCGATTTTGAAACCGACCGATGACCAGAAACTGGAGACATTTTTTGGCCTTACATAGCACTATCTTCGCTGTGTGTCTTGGTTCATATTCTTGTCTTGTAAGTCTTGTCCGTTTTGTTCCTCTTTGTCTGTTTCATTCCTCACAGTGACTTCTTGTTCTTAGTCATTTAACTACAAGCCTTTTCAAAGTTTGTTTTTCACTCTCGTAGTACAAATACATCAAAGTAAATATTGAAAAATACACAAATATGAAAGAGTGATGGAGTGTACACACAACAACCATAACATCCCTGTAGAAATGTAATCTAGTCTAATAATCTTGCACCGTGTCCCGTTGGCTCAACGAATGTTCTTTTCCACTCCTGCCTATCTTGCGCTATACGGTATTCCTGGTAGAAGGTGCTGTTGTCATTGATATCATTTTCCCATCTCTTCCTTGGCCTACCCCGTCTGTTTTTCCCAATGACTGTTTCTAGCAGGATGCATTTTGATAATCTAGTGTTCTCCATTTTTTTCACTATGTGGCCAAACCAGGCGAGTTTGGCTTTGTAGATGCGTGAGGTTGATTATCTGTGGTTGGTTACCATCAGTTGAAATTCTCATCAACATTTAACCCCAGATTCAAATGAATTAATACTTTATGAACGGTAGCAAAATTAATGGCTTATAAGATTGCAAGCTACAGATGCTCAGTACCATCAATCAATTACCTTAATACATTTTATATTAATTCATTTAATATATGTATACTTAAATAATGCTGCTATAACCATAAGATTTTAGAGTATAGGGTCAGTGAAGGATAACAGTATGGATAAAATAAAAAGTGTACAAATGAAGTATAAAAGAAGTTTAAATATAATTATAATTTTGCATGAGATATTTCTTGTATGCAATTCTAAATTTCGCCCCACGTTGCTTTTGAAAATGTATGTTTTAGACATTTTTAGACTTTTGGTTGTCAGATTTGTGTGTATATATAGAGGTATGTAAATAAGGACATGAATATTAATGTTTTCTCAGTGATGTCATTCTAATTTGCATTTTTGGGCGGTGGGGTTAGAACACAAAGGTAAGCGTGTACACAGTAGGGTAAGAATCTTAGGTATTTGGGTGGGGTCTATTGTTTAGGTTTGATCAAGCATGGTGCGTGTGGGTGAGTGTGGGTAGGATAAGGACCTTACCAACTCACGTCCAGTCCAGTCTCGCTGCCTGCAAGATCGAACGTGCAATTGCTAGTGATTTCACTATGCATCAGTAAGCATAATTTCTGTAAATAGCGTATTTGACTCTAAAAAAAAAACCTTGGGAACGGGAAGATTCTAACCATTTATTTGGCAGTAATTTATAGGCCCCATTTCTACTTTTGGCGGGCGATAGGGAATTCAAGGCGGCGACGTGATGCTGAAACCAACAGACTTTTAAAGATGGGTGCACCAGGGGTCATACTAATGTTTAGACATGTAGCATTGACACTACCGGTACCTTTTGAACAACTGGAACTATGGACTTTTTTGTTTGTTGCTTCGTCAAAACTGCCACGACTGTCCTCCCCTCATCTACACACGGACTCGCTATGAATGGTATTTCCACCCCTGGTGATGGTCACAAACTTTGAATTATACTGAAGCCGTAGCTGCTATATTGGAATAAACTTCACAATTTAATGTGGGTTAATATCGACCCACGGATATGTTTATTCATTTAAAAAAATTTTTTTTACACAATTCGCCCCACACAAGGCCAATGGCCACTCCAAGGTGGGGGCTACTAAGTCATTGAGTTGTTACAACGACTCCACACTGAAGAAACCAGCCCCTCGCACCGAAACAAGACGAGTTAATAACCAGCTTCTTCACGGTGCAAATAGGACTGGGAGGGGTTACTAGTCCAGAACAAGGCAGTTGTTAAACTGCCTCTGCCCCTATAAGCAATTATGGTTAAGTGTCTTGCTCAAGGACACAAGTGTCACGGCCGGGATTCGAACCCACATTCTGCTGCTAATACCAGAACTTGAGTCCGGTAAGCTAGACCGCTCGGCCACGACACTCCACTCCATATTTAAATGGTGTAGTTTGGTGGAAACTGGGGTAGAATGTCGTATAATGTCGTATCCGACCGCTACTTTTTCTCATTAAATATAACCAATAATGTAATCTTACCTACCTAGTAAGGTGGAGAACATATGGATGATGATGGACATATACTTCAAATTATTCCAGGATATTTATTTCATGAAAAATCAGACATTTTTGGTATACGATGACTTCCTCAGTTATGTCAGTCCGATCTTGTCAACTACCCCATTAGTGACCAACACGGTCATTGTACACAGTGGCAACTATAATAGGATCCTTCTATTTTCTGAAGGGGAGGATTTTTTAGAAGGGAAATAAAGTCCGAAGATAATAATAATAATAATGTGGCGTATCCACGCGTAGCGCGCGTATCCACCAAACTGGTGCTCAAGGCGCATTATATTATTACCCCTGCTCATCAGGCTCATAAATCATTCCTGAAACCATCTCAGCTCCCTGGGGAGTATACAGCTCAATTGCTGTCATTACAGCGCATATATGGCTAATCAAACACAACAACCAACTCTGCCCTCACAGGTACCCATTTACTCCTTGGGTGGAGAGAAGCAATTATGGTAAAGTGTCTTGCTCAAGGACACAAGCACCATGGTAGCGGTTGGGATTAGAACCAACGTTCTGACGACTTTGCCATCAGAACACAAATCCGACGCACTAAACCGCTCGAACATGGCACTCCATGGATCATCATAAAAGTGGATTATCATAAAAGTGGATTTTAAAGATGCTTTTGCTTTCTGTACCCCCAAAGATCGATGGAATCATTTTTTTATGGAAACTGTAAATGAGAGCGGCTTTTTGTATAGCCTTTTGGTAAGGCACACAATGGAGTACGTAGTTTAAACGAAGGGTTTTGCACCCACTGTTGCCCGGCTGGCAATTTAAAAGGGGGTAGCTCATAGGAACTGTAAGACCGAGGAATTTTGAGATGTAGACACTTGGGACAGTGTATTATTTGGTGGTTTTGAAGGAATAGGAAGTTAATTGGAAAGAATGTTATATCCAACCGCCACTCTTTAATGGGTTTTGTGGAATTTTTGCGAACCAATAACCGGTTATCGATTTTTGAGGGTACAGAAAACGAAAACTATCTTTAAAATCCACTTTTATGATGGTTTTCGGCTTTATTTCCCTTCTAAAAAAATCATCCCCTTCAGAAAATAGAAGAATCCTATTATAGTTGCCACTGCGCATGTACGATGACCGTGTTGGTCACTAATTGGGGAGTTGACAAGATCAGACTGACATGACTGAGGAAGTCATCGTATACAAAAATGCCCGATTTTTTAAAACAAATATTATGGAATAAATCGTACTGAGCTGGGAAGATTACATTATTAGTTATAATGAAGGAGAAAGTGGCGGCGGTTGGATACGACATTCTTACCATATTGGTACTCTTTATTGACTCGGTTCTTATAAAAATATATTTACAAATGTGGAAATGCGCTGTGAGAATCATGTAATTCTTTTGGATATTCTAAATCAACTTCTAAAATATAGCCTTTATTTTTTTTAAATCTTTCTCTTTCAAGTACATCAATTTGTTTTCTAGTCATCCATTTAAAATTACCCGTTGGTAAAGGTTGACTCATTGCGTATCCATATAAATTATTTGCGTCTAAATACAAAATGTAACTCGATGGAATAGTTTTATCGTAATCTGCTAAATATTTATTGTTTGCTTTCGCGTGCCGTTTACTTACCATGCACGTTCCTCCTCGTATGCCTTTTTCTATAAATAAATGCATATCAATATCTGTAAACAAATCTAAAGTTTGTCTCGAGTGTTTTAATAAAGCATCCCAACTTAATCCAGGACTAGTATAACAATTAGCTGGATCTAAATCATATTGTTTTATACAAGTAGTACGAAAATTTTCAAATACATCCGCTAATAACAACGTATCTGTACACACGTACAAATCGTGATAATCGCCTAAATTTTTACAATTAAATGTTTTATAAACGTTTTTTGAATGTTTAGCCGCATCTTCTTCTCTGTAAACGACTGGATAACTAGTTTCGCCGTCGCAACGAACGACTATGTACGAATAACCACAAACGATGTGTTCTTGTAGTTTTGTAGTATTAGTATCATTTACATCGTTAATTTTTTTAATAATACATTCAAAGTCTGCGTATATAACAAATGGAACTTTCATCTTTTTCATAAAATTTATAAACTTTAACGTATCGTTTTTACCTTTTTCAGGCATCACGATCTTTGTTGGTCTGTCGTTTATTACACATTTCTTCGTGATTTTTGTGATTCGTTTCTGTTAAAAAAAATTGTAAACATCTCAGACAAAAATGTTTACGGCTGCCGCTTTTAGTTTGATCGTAAAGTAATTTATTTATATCTTTAATCCAAACGTAGTGAGATCTAGTTCCTCCTTTTTCTTCTTTGTGTATTAATAATAAATTAATACGATCTATAGTTTTTAGTTGATCGCTGAGTTGATAAACTAGTACTGTATTGTTTTCACAACCAAAAACGTTTATCGCTAAATCATTTTGTTTCTCTACTAACTTAATTTGATTGATAGGTGTAAGTGCAGCGATATTACTAAAATCTAAACCATCTTCTTTCGAATATGTAGAGGGTCTGTCTGAATTTTTTATGTTTACTTTTTTAATCGAAATATTTAATTCTTCAGCTATTTTATTATGTTTATTATAACAACGAATTGCCCATCGCAAACAATTATCGTCTTTGTTTTTAACGTTAATGCATGCTTGTTTATTTTTTATATAGTCACATAAATCTATATAAGAACCACCTATTAACGGTCGATATCTCGCGGTAGTAATATTCATTTCTACGATACGATCTACTTCCCATCCAGAACCGCTAGACGTCCATTTTTCTAAAGAAGCTTGAATTTGTGAAAAAACGGTATTAAATATATTTTCAATGTTATCTAAATTAAATAATACAATTTGTCTATTATTAGAAAATGTTGGTTCTACAGAATCATCCGTACCTTCTATATTTTCTTTTAGTAATTTAATACGTATATATATCATAAACTTGTACGATGTAAATTCTTGCAAGTCTATACCCAACTTAGATCTAATCTTTGGTTTAACCGCCTCCCAAAATAATAGTAAATCTTTTTCTTTACTATGATTCAGCGGAACAACCATCCTTTGTTCGCGTAAATATCTTCCACCCTCCCTTGAAGGTTTAAATTTCAATTCTTCTTCTCGACCCAAAAACCTTCTAATAGCACCTACTAAATCTTTTTTTAACAACTTGTTTCGTCTACCCGCACCGCGTTCTGGCAGCTCAATATTTTCAGCATCTATACGCTCTCTCAATTCAGCTAAACTTAATTTAAATAATGGTCTTGGTTTATGCCGCCATATATAATCTTTTATACCTTTATAATATGCGCGTTTAGTAATTTTACCCCTCCTCCTTATCGCAAAAGGAATTTTACCAAAGTGCTCTGGTCTGCGCAAAAACTCTTTCAATTCTGGCAATGTCCATTTTGACAAATATTTTCTTCTTTCTGTTCTCTCCATTTATTATATAACAAGATAATTTTTTTAATATTTCAATTTTTAAAGTAAGTTTTTAAAACAAAATCCCACTTTTTAAAGTATGTTTTTTTAAATTAAATTTTAAAAACAAAATCTCACTTTTATAAGTATGTTTTACATTTCTAAATGAGTTGTTGTCTTTATCAACTCTTTCATTACAAAATTATAATTTTTCTTTGTGAGATTTTCCACTAGCGATAAAGTCTTACAAAGAAACGCGCAATTAGTGCATATTTGACTTTTTGCTTTTGTGCCAATTTTACATTTTTTACATGCAACTGGCTTAGATTTTCCTTGTCTAATACGCCACACGTGCGCAGAGCAATATACATCTTTATTTGTCCTTGGTTTACTACACTTTTCCGTTTTACCAACTAAAAGCCATTCACACGAATTGTTTGTCCGCTGTAGTATAACATTAACGTTTGTAGTTTTTATTAGCGCTATTAAATAATCCTCCTTGATTGGTTTTCCATATTTACCAGATGCAACTCCAATTTTAATATTATTTCTTAATGCTATTTCTTTTAACTCAGCTTTGCTCTTTAATCTGTAGTTTGCCATAATCGTTGTTAAACGAGATAATGTTTTTTAATTATTTCAATTTTATAAGTAAAGTTTTTTTTTAAACAAACAAAATAACACTTTTTAACTTACATTTTTTTAATTTATTTTTATAACTTTTATAGCGTCATTTTTAACAATGACGTCATACCTCATTTGCATAATTTACCGTCTTCAGATTTTTTTTTTTTTGCCAAGCAGGGAGTTTCAACATCTTCACCTCTAAAGTGGCCGTCAAATTTTTTTTTTAACATATGGCGTCTTAACACGTCAGCCGATTTAGGGTCAGGTTTTTTTTTACCTAGAAAAAGCGACCAGACCCTAAATCGGCGCTTTTTAGAGGTTTAACCAAAACTTGGACGTTTTTTAGAGGTGAGCCAGACCCACCTCTAAAACGCCTTCCGCGTGCTCCCCTTGGCTTCTCGGAGGGCTTTAGTGAGCCAGACCCATTTTCTGACATACTACTAATGTTATCTAATATTCAGATATACGCTAGTTTGGAAATGTTGAATTGATTTGAATAATCATACATTTGGTTGCCATTAATTTGTTCAAACATGTTCAAGAGGCATATGCTTTATTGTTTGACAATAAACCAAGCATTTTTTATGAATACCTCCTTTTATCTAGCCCAAATCTGCTGAGGATTTATGTCTCATAGGTTTCATAAGCAGTATGCTATTTATTTTATTTTAACATTTACGAAAAGAGAAGTTCAAATATTGATACAGGTGCTTCCTTGGATTATTTATTAAAATATTCATTAATTTTACTAGGAGTGAAAGGAGAAATATCCCTAGTGCATTATTCAAATAACGTATGATAACGTATGACATTGTAAACATGAGGATCAACCGTTTCACGGCAATTTAATTAAAAAGCCTAAAATATATTGTGTGCCATCTATAAACTAAATGCAGTTGAACCACCTAAACTGGCAGTTAATTTTATTTAAAAAAAATAAAATTGTGAATTTTTTTCTACTCAGTTTGATCCAAAGTGGGAGTTTTCCAGACGGAATCTTGTACTTGATAAAGTGCTCGGTGAGGGGGAGTTTGGTCGTGTCGTCAGGGCGCAGGCGTTGAGCCTACGGGGCCACACCGGGTACACTACGGTAGCCGTGAAAATGCTGAAAGGTGATGAGCACAGTGATGGGCCGTAGGCTATTCTTATAATGATTAAAGTTCATGTCCTGTTTTGAAGTTTTATCAACGGGCAAAATGCGAAGTGACAACAATCACAATTACATGTTCCTAGACATTGCGCCCACCTGCTCTCTCACACTGAGGGAACATTGAGAACATGCACCCACACTAGAGAGAGAGGGGTAGGGGAGGGCAGGGCAGTTCGAGAAGTGGGTTTACTGATAATTGTTATTTTGGACAGTATTTCACTCTGATTAATTGTATTTCAGTCGTCCCCTAATAAAGAATTACCACCAAAGGATTTAAACATACAAAACCAATTCTGTATTGTTTCCCTTTATTTTGTTTGAACAATTATTTCCCATTGTGGCAATTTAGAGACATTTCACTGTTTCACTATTACTTTAATTAAAAAGAAAAGTTGAACTAGATCATATCGCTGCCTTGAGCAAGACTCTTCGTCATAATTTCTTCTCTTAACACAGGGATATAAATGGAGACCTGCGAGGACACGGATTGTTTCGGTACAAATTTACACTTATTAATATTGATTGTTTCATTGTATAATATTTCCTTTGTATGTAGGATATTATTCTACGAATGACCTTCAAGATTTGATAACTGAAATGAATCTCTTGAAAGATCTTAACCATCCAAACATCATCAAACTCCTTGGGGCGTCCACACAGAAAGGTAAGATTCTTAGGTCATAACAGTGGAAAATGTATTCATAATTATTCATAATTCATAATTATTCATAATTCATAATTATTCATTATTCATTATCCAAATTAAATGATAATAAGGGACTCAAAACCCATAGGATATATGAATTGTTGTGCAGTACATGTTTATACATTCATAATTTATTTCAGCTTAACGATGGGTTATAAAGCTAACATTTTGATGGACAGTACTGGTAGCCACCACGTTGGTAAATTTTACCATCCAAGCTTAGGCAACACCGTCTCTAATGTACTACGTCCAAGATCAGCCAATTCAATATGTCGACGATGTGAAAAACGCCACCATACGTTAAATTATTGCATATCCATTGATTTAGATGATTGTGATTTACGCCACCATTCGTAACATTATTACGCAACATTATTACGTGGCATAATAGACGATGTGACAATGACGTTATGTTGACGACGCACCAAAGGTCAAACTGTGCCGGGCACAAAATAATAATAATAATAATAATAACTGGATTTATATAACTTATATAACTAATCTGTCTAAATGGAATTTAAGTAACTCGTCTAGTTGTAATATATGTAATGAACTTGATGACCTCAATCACTGTTTGTTTTCCTGTAAGTCTCTGAAACAATTTTGGAACAACATCAGCTATCTCATGAATCTCAATTTATGCATCAAGTATGACATTAAGTTGAAAGAAATAGTGGTAGGCTATAATATTAATGATATTAATTTCGACACGGTTAACTTCTTAATAATAACTGCCTCTTTCACTGTGTACAAATGCAGAGTGATTAACGCATTCAATTCAAACACTACTTTTAATTATAAACTTCTTTGGAAAACGTTCAAAAATTAAATTGAATTCATAAACTGTATTATACCAAATTTCAAATCATTTGTCTGTTAATTAATTTGTAATGCTTCTGTTTTCTTCTTTTGTTTTTGTACAATTGTGTGCTTTTGACATATAATTGTATTGATGGATAAACAATAAAACGCCTGTAAAAGGCAAAAGAGAAAAAAAACTGGATTTATAAAGCGCCAAATTATCAAAGGATACAAGGTGCTTTTACATTAAAATGTACACTAATAAACCATAAAATGAGATATTTTGAGATTTATTTTAAATAAAGCACATAACCATCTCATACTTTTCATCGGAAAATTAAAAAAAAAATCTTGATGTTATGTGGAGAAGTACAAAATAGGCTATACAAATTCTGCATACAAATACACACTTTTGCCCAGCGGGAAATCACCCTGGTACTTAAAGGTCACGCAAAGTTTAAACAAGTCACATGGTCTATACGTTCCCTACTTCAGGACCGCTTTACGTCATAGTCGAATACTGCCAGCATGGTTGCCTCCGAGACTTTCTACGTAAGAATCGTCAGAACCCCGTTTATCAAGATGACGACTGTTCACTGCATGATTGTGACGATGGTGGCAGGAGAGAAATCCTTCTTAACATCCGGGATCTGTTGTCGTTTGCTTGGCAGATTTGCAAAGGAATGCAATATTTAGCAATGATGAAGGTGAGCCTGGTCCTAGTTCAGTCGTATAGAGCGCCATCAATGTTTGAAACGCTTTACATTATCCATATCTCACCCACACTGTTACCATTACGTCTCCTAGGTGGAGAGAAGCAACAATGGTGCTCAAAAGCACAAGCATTACCACCATCCTGACCAGGATTTGATCCCACATTGTGATGATTCAACCATCAGAATACAAGTCCCATGCCCTATTGTATTCAACTTCATGGTAAATAGTACCTATAGGTTGTTAAAACAACGCCTGTCCAGTGGTGTAAACTTGATTCTTCCACGTGTTCATATGAGAACCAATGCAGGTGTAATTTCTAACACCTCAGAATTTGCTGTTAGAAACATGACCTCTAAAAATATGAATCTTTTACTACCATCCGAAACGTGCATACTGTTCTATCCTCGAGGTGATGAAACTTTTGATACACTTGAAATTATTTTCATATTAGCTCGTTCACAGAGATTTGGCGGCCAGGAATATGTTAGTGACGGAAGGACAGGTTATCAAGGTGTCTGATTTCGGACTCGCTAGAGACACATACGAGAATGGAGCTTACATCAAGACGAGTAAGGTGAGATGAGAAGGATATTGTATTCTAATCATGCATTATCAAACACAAAGCGAGGCATCTTTGTCCACAATCGAAAGGTATCTATTCCGGCTGTTGACATTAAGTATTAATGTTACATAGCTAATCCTACACAGTTAGGGGTACAAGAGAGGCCGTTGACATTAAGTATTAATGTTACATAGCTAATCCTACACAGTTAGGGGTACAGGAGAGGCCGTTGACATTAAGTATTAATGTTACATAGCTAATCCTACACAGTTAGGGGTACAAGAGAGGCCGTTGACATTAAGTATTAATGTTACATAGCTAATCCTACACAGTTAGGGGTACAGGAGAGGCCGTTGACATTAAGTATTAATGTTACATAGCTAATCCTACACAGTTAGGGGTACAAGAGAGGCCGTTGACATTAAGTATTAATGTTACATAGCTAATCCTACACAGTTAGGGGTACAGGAGAGGCCGTTGACATTAAGTATTAATGTTACATAGCTAATCCTACACAGTTAGGGGTACAAGAGAGGCCGTTGACATTAAGTATTAATGTTACATAGCTAATCCTACACAGTTAGGGGTACAGGAGAGGCCGTTGACATTAAGTATTAATGTTACATAGCTAATCCTACACAGTTAGGGGTACAGGAGGCCGTTGACATTAAGTATTAATGTTACATAGCTAATCCTACACAGTTAGGGGTACAGGAGAGGCCGTTGACATTAAGTATTAATGTTACATAGCTAATCCTACACAGTTAGGGGTACAGGAGAGGCCGTTGACATTAAGTATTAATGTTACATAGCTAATCCTACACAGTTAGGGGTACAGGAGAGGCCGTTGACATTAAGTATTAATGTTACATAGCTAATCCTACACAGTTAGGGGTACAGGAGAGGCCGTTGACATTAAGTATTAATGTTACATAGCTAATCCTACACAGTTAGGGGTACAGGAGAGGCCGTTGACATTAAGTATTAATGTTACATAGCTAATCCTACACAGTTAGGGGTACAGGAGAGCCGTTGACATTAAGTATTAATGTTACGTAGCTAATCCTACACAGTTAGGGGTACAGGAGAGGCCGTTGACATTAAGTATTAATGTTACGTAGCTAATCCTACACAGTTAGGGGTACAGGAGAGGCCGTTGACATTAAGTATTAATGTTACGTAGCTAATCCTACACAGTTAGGGGTACAGGAGAGGCCGTTGACATTAAGTATTAATGTTACGTAGCTAATCCTACACAGTTAGGGGGTGCAGGAGAGGCCGTTGACATTAAGTATTAATGTTACGTAGCTAATCCTACACAGTTAGGGGTACAGGAGGGCCGTTGACATTAAGTATTAATGTTACGTAGCTAATCCTACACAGTTAGGGGGTACAGGAGGCCGTTGACATTAAGTATTAATGTTACGTAGCTAATCCTACACAGTTAGGGGTACAGGAGAGGCCGTTGACATTAAGTATTAATGTTACGTAGCTAATCCTACACAGTTAGGGGTACAGGAGGCCGTTGACATTAAGTATTAATGTTACGTAGCTAATCCTACACAGTTAGGGGTACAGGAGAGGCCGTTGACATTAAGTATTAATGTTACGTAGCTAATCCTACACAGTTAGGGGTACAGGAGAGGCCGTTGACATTAAGTATTAATGTTACGTAGCTAATCCTACACAGTTAGGGGTACAGGAGGCCGTTGACATTAAGTATTAATGTTACGTAGCTAATCCTACACAGTTAGGGGTACAGGAGAGGCCGTTGACATTAAGTATTAATGTTACGTAGCTAATCCTACACAGTTAGGGGTACAGGAGAGGCCGTTGACATTAAGTATTAATGTTACGTAGCTAATCCTACACAGTTAGGGGTACAGGAGAGGCCGTTGACATTAAGTATTAATGTTACGTAGCTAATCCTACACAGTTAGGGGTACAGGAGAGGCCGTTGACATTAAGTATTAATGTTACGTAGCTAATCCTACACAGTTAGGGGTACAAGAGAGGCCGTTGACATTAAGTATTAATGTTACATAGCTAATCCTACACAGTTAGGGGTACAGGAGAGGCCGTTGACATTAAGTATTAATGTTACATAGCTAATCCTACACAGTTAGGGATACAGGAGAGGCCGTTGACATTAAGTATTAATGTTACATAGCTAATCCTACACAGTTAGGGGTACAGGAGAGGCCGTTGACATTAAGTATTAATGTTACATAGCTAATCCTACACAGTTAGGGGTACAGGAGAGGCCGTTGACATTAAGTATTAATGTTACGTAGCTAATCCTACACAGTTAGGGGTACAGGAGAGGCCGTTGACATTAAGTATTAATGTTACGTAGCTAATCCTACACAGTTAGGGGTACAGGAGAGGCCGTTGACATTAAGTATTAATGTTACATAGCTAATCCTACACAGTTAGGGGTACAGGAGAGGCCGTTGACATTAAGTATTAATGTTACGTAGCTAATCCTACACAGTTAGGGGTACAGGAGAGGCCGTTGACATTAAGTGTTAATGTTACGTAGCTAATCCTACGCAGTTAGGGGTACAGGAGAGGCAACTGCGCATTTTAAAATTACTGCTTATTATTTTTCATTATAAAGTTGAAATAACAATTTCAAAGAGAGACCACGAACGATATAATTTTTATGGCTAGAAAGCTCAGTTGGTAGAGCCCAGGTATGGCAGGTTCGAGTCCCACTTCGAATATTTTACCATAATCAGTGATGTGAAAAACAAATTAATGTTGTCCTTTTTTGTGTGTTTCTTCAGAGTCGCATACCAATGAAATGGATGGCACCAGAATCATTATTCGATAATATCTATACATCGAAAAGCGACGTGTAAGTTTGTTGTAGTAATAATAATAATAATAAGACGTTTCTTATATAGCGCAGATCACCGTGAGGTCCCTATGCGCTTGAGAAAAAGAGAAAGAAAGACAAGAAAGGAGAAAACTAGTTTGCAATTCAAGTCTTCTCCACACAGTCAAAAGTTCACAAAGGACACTGAAAAAATGAGAGAATGAAAGAAGCTGAGAAGGCAGAAAATTAAATTAAATTAATTTAACTGTGATAACATTGATTGAACAGATGTGTTTTAACCCGGGTTTTAAATTGGTCAATAGTTTCAGCCAGTATTGTATTGTGCAAATATTCATTGATATTTGTAATTTTCAAATATTTCCACAGAATAATTTATAATTTGATCAAGAATGGGACCAGACCCCCAGTCAGAGACCTGGCCCCACATTTTGTAAATGTTCGTGCATATAGGTTAACAAGTCACAAAAGTTGAGAGAACTTTTCAACTTTAGCGCACAAACCAACTATGACGTTGCATCTGACATAATTATGTGTTAATATTTAATAGAACAAAGCCGCCAGACATCGGCAATTGAAAGGTATGAACCGTGTCAACATGGATATACTCATAAAGATTTGTGCATTATGTTTTCAAGTTGAAAAAATTCCAAGGTACTTTATTATTTAAGTGGTGACATGCCTTTGCAAAAGCTAATATTTGCAGACAATAGGACTGTTCGTGACGGTGACATTTTTCTCAAATAATAATTACAAATAACTGTACCTCATAGTTTTCCCGCTCTTTTCAGGTGGTCATACGGTGTTCTGTTTTGGGAGATCGTCACAATGGGTGCTATGCCATATCCTGGTCTTATGTCGCATAAACTGTGCCAGTTACTCAGAGGTGGTCATCGGCTGGAACGCCCAGATGGCTGCGCAGAAGAATTGTGAGCATCTAATTTGAATATTCACGTACAAGCTCAAAGATAACTTGCGTTTTCAAGAAAAGTTCAAATAAAAATTGTGTTGAACCTAGTTAGAAATGCCTATTACCTCAATGGTTTTAAACATTCTTCAATACCTTTCCGAGTTTTATAAATGCCTACGCGATATAGATATATTAAAACTATTAATAAATGTGGGGCTTTTCCTAAAAGCTTTGTAATATATTTGCTGATATTTAATTAATCCTGGGTGCATTTTTTTCAGATATGCCATCATGCAGCAGTGTTGGCAAAGTGACCCAAACGACCGACCAGATTTCGACATGATGGGCGCCATGTTAGAACGAATCATGGAGAAAAATGCAGTAAGTTTTTTTCTTCTTATATATTTACCCCAAATTTTAAAACCACCCCTCGCGTATGTCTTGAGAATGATTTAAAGTTACTAAAAGTTCACTGCTTTTGGATAAGGCCAAAAAAAAGAAGATGTTGAGTTGCCCTCCACCGACCGACCCAAAAGTGCTGAAATCTCGGGTCGGGTTTTTTTTTTGTTTTTTTTTCCCCTGTCATTCATAGGCCTATTTATTAATGAAACTTACCAATTTTCTTTGTATAAAACATAATACGTTTGATTTGTGAAATTTTCCACTTTTTTAACCGGTAAATTTACCGGTACCCAAGACTCAATCTACATGTTTTCAAATCGAATGGCCCTCACATGTTTTCCACTGGCTTCGCGCACTGTTTTGTATGTCAATGATTGCGACTCAATCTACACGTTTTCAAATCAAATGGCCCTTACACGTTGTGCACTGGCACCCCGCACTGTACGTGTGTCAACGATTGCGACTCAATCTACACGTTTTCAAATCGAATGGCCACTCACATGTTGCAATGTTGAGCATTGCATGCAATATGGATGAATTTGCTGTGTCAATCACAGCGAAAAGCACAACAAAAATGCTTGGGATACTTTTATTCTGAAGCAAAATTCCTTGCTGATAGGTATACAAATGAAAAACATGGTATGTGGTTTCAGTTCCAATGCATTTCAATCTTAAAATGACAGTCAAGGAGGAAAAAAAAAAAAAAAAAAAAAAAAAAATACCGACCGACCCCTCCAAATATTTTCACTGGAGGGCAACTCAACAAAAAATTTGTTGGGCCTAATTTCAGGACTATCTGGATCTGTCATGTGAACCTTTCGGAGATTGCAATGATGAGACAAACAGCGCCCTCAACAACGATAAGACGAGCAGTGATGTTCCCTTACTCCAGATACCGACAGCGGAGTCATCGGAGGGCGTACCTCTCATGGTAACGCAAAAAAATGAGAATCTTGACAAGACTTATGAAGCTGACTTAAAAGAAAATGGTATGTGTCAGTGGAACATAACAATTTCTTAAATACATAAATAGAGTAGGTTTATTGTAGCGCTATGTTATAATCCCACAAACGATGTTTTTTATTCATTTTAATTGGTCCTTTTATATTTTCCTCGTTTTAGCTGTTGAAGAAACCAACGTAGATTCTGGGCCACTTTACGGAGACATCGACTCGTGCCAATTATACAACAACGTTAACAATTTGAACTTCATCAATGATCATCTGTGCAAAGCTGTCAGTGAGCCGGATGCCTAGCTTTTTGTTCTAGGACGAACGAGGGTAAATTGTCTGTCGCGGGCTGGATGGCGCGATATTTGTTTAATGTAGTCCATAATTGCCATTGTTTTGTTTTTAATAAAAAGGTGCCTTTATGAATACTTAATTCACCGAAGTTATCGAATGACTTGGTATAGTATAAAGTATGTGCACCGAGTCCCTGACAGATCATTATTTATTGTACTTTTTAAATCTGTGTATCAAATTTTGATTAAAAATTAATTCAAAAGCAAACCTTTATGTACATTAATAATTCTCGGTTGTGGATTATTTATTTTAAGGAACGTTAAGTCCAAAATTCATTTGTAGAATTCAGTTACAACTGGTAGAGTGAACAATGGCAATTCTGGACTTCAGACAGCAAAACTGCGGCTCGTCCAGGAAATTCAGAGTGGATGCTGCGTAGCGCCCTCTGCCGGTCTCCCATTTTCATGTAATAATGCTTCAGATTCTGCATTATAAATTCTCTATACAAACCAGTGACCCTACACGACCTTTGGGGCTTCTGATGAAATATTCAGGATTCTAGCGTTTCTGTAGACTTGTGATCGAGTTTCTAAAGATGGCCTTAAAGGACCACAGAAGTAGAGACGTAAATGCCATGGAGATACGGTATGGAGATATGGTATTTTTAATGATAAAAAAATAAATAGCTCATTGATTTTTAGCGAGCTACTTATAATTTGAAGCTTTTCCGAAGAGGATGTCCGCGCCGATTAACACGCCCCTAAAAGGGGCCATTTGCACTGCATCCTGAACGTCTATATGTGTGACGTCACGTAAAGAAGAAGGCTTGCTTCCGGGGACGCTAGCCATATACAATAGCTAACGCGTTCATTCACATGCTAGCGCTTATGCCCACGCTGGAAAATAACAGAGAAATGGCTGAATCGTCGTCATATGAAATTGTAATACTTTACTGAGGTTATAAGTAACTGATAAACTATCTAGTGTGTAATTTTCGTTTACCAAACTGCTATCTTTGTGAAGAAATCGATCATTTAGTGACCCAAACTCGGTTGAAAAAAATCGAAAATATCAAAATACGAAGGTCGCAAAAAAGCACCGTTGGTGTTCGGAAAATCTAGTCACAGTTTTCATCATCGAAATCTTCTAAAAGTTTGTTATTTTAGTCTAACGTTATAGTGTATTTTTTCGTGTATGATTTGTGAATTACGCCGTATATTTATTGTTAACGATGTCCAAAACCCAACATGGCGGCGCACACAGTACGTACATGTATATCGGACATGTCGGATCTGACTTAACGTTAGTTACTTGTCTGTTCTCACGTTTTAAATTAACGAAGCATCGCTCGTCGCTTTGGCTTGTCGTTTGAAGGATTCACAGGCTTCTTTATTTTCGTTGAAATCGAAGTTTTCTTGAGTCTGGGTGCCTTTGACATCCCAAATTCCCCATGAAGGCTCGTTTCGAAGTCTTCAGCGGTAAAATGATCGCTACATATCACGCTGGTTGGACTGAGACGGCCCGAACCATTTTGCCCTCGTCAACTGCATTTTTCTGGCCCAAATATTTCGTAGTGCCTCGTCTTTAGGGAACCTATGGAGGCTTACACCTTCGCTAGGAGTACTACTACAGCCTGCTACGACACATCTTGTAGGTATGATGTATATTTTCAAGGAAATTTAGGATGAACATATGTATACACATTATTATTGGAGTTTTGACATAAGCGCATCGGACACGTACACACACACACACACACACACACAAACAAACATCTGTGCGTTGCTAGGAAATCGTTCTTTAACTGACGTCACGGTTATCGCGTGATGCATTATATCACTCAAATGCCAATAAAGTGGGGGCTTGTGATGTGGCATAAATCTCCAAAATGAACAGAACAAACTTCAATTATGAAAAAACTAACAAATATCTTGTTTCATCATGCAAAACACATTTATGAAGACCCATAATGGTTTTTATTTATGTGATCCTTTAATTTGATTGTACTCTTTTTGTGTACAAAAGCCGACCACGGCATCGCCTGATATGCCGCCCTCTAGCGGCATTTTATAATTGAAAATTTAGATGGTTAAAAAACCTGAAAAAAATACCTTTAAGGTACATTGCCGATGTGAGAGCCTTGATTATACGTCAGCGCACTGATCTCTGTTATACTGTGTTTACCTAATAAAGATCACGGGAGAGCCAGTGGTGTAATGTTAAGTGGTTGCACCTATGGTTGCACCTATGGTTGCACCTATGGTTGCACCTATGGTTGCACCTATGGTTGCACCTATGGTTGCACCTATGGTTGCACCTATGGTTGCACGGACACTACACTGTAGAGCTGGATCAAGAGTGATTAACCCTCCTACAATTCAGGCCACTCCAAGCCATTAGCTGTTGCCAGTGGCCTCCTATGGTTACCCTTCTGTGCACTGTCACACCACCACTGAGATTGCAGGGTAAGGTGGTCTCCCATTGATACATTGCAGGCCATACTAATATGTTCAAACATTTACAGTGGCCTTGGGTGGCACACAGTTGATTTTGTAAGATTACTTGGAAAGGACAGCAGGCTTGTACATGTATGTACTGAAGGTTGCTAAAGAACAGAATTTAGTGGTTGGGAGTGGCGTCAATGTGTAGGAGGGTTTTAAGAAGAGGGCACACAAGAAAGTAAAGTAAATGTGCATCTATGGCGATATGTGCCCCTTTGTCCCCCCCCCCCCCCATCTGCTACTTGAATACCTTTTGAATAACTTAATATCATCAGATGGTCATACAGAATGTATGATCTAGTCTTGTGACTGGTAATGCGTAGGCTTTCATTAGGCCTTAGCTAATTGACATTGAATCGGATTCACAAATTTTATGTTGGGCGCGAATGGGCGATATGTTGGGCGATGTTGGGCGCGAATGGGCGATGTTGGGCACTCGTCTTTCTACAAGGAGAAAAATTAATGTGTCCGTACGGTAACTGGAAAGAACTTGTACAACCAATAATTTAATGTTACAAGAAAACAGTCGAACACCAGGAATTGTTTAGTTTTTATTTTCATAATGACAATTTATGAAAAACGTTTTTGTTTTGGGGACAACTTTTTGTAAGTGAATGCCCATTGACTAAATTACCCTCGATCGTCCTATGAAAAAAATGCACGTCCCGTCTTCTAGCGCCCAAAAAAAATGTATGCGTGTTCCTTCAATGGTATTTGAATGGTCCTTCAATGGTATTTGATCATGGGTTTTTGATACAGCTCGTCGAGTCTGCAGGCAGACCACTGTGCACAATACGGGTCAAGAACGGATATTACCTCTGGGAGAAAGTACAGGTTAAGAACAAAACCAGTATATTTTTTTGATGCTGCTAAGTTCTAAAGCTTTTAAAACGTTAAAGTAGTATATTGTTGTTTCAAAGGCAAATTGTTATATATATATACTACTCAAAACAATTTAGGGAACACCGGATTTTTAACATCAAATAGGTTTGAAATGTTCCATGAACCGGGATTTTCATTTGCAACCCCCTCTCTCTTTCGGTAGTCATGTCATGAAATGTGTAATCACTACATGCATCTTTTATCATCTGTTTCATTGTGCAGTTGTTTCTCATCAATTCTGTGAAACATTGTGTTTATCTGAAATAAATTATCTTGCTTTAACTGAGATTATTCCGGTGTTCCCTAAATTGTTTTGAGTAGTATATAACCTCTGTACTCTATGCTGTAGATATGCCTATATGCTGTAGATATGCCTATATGCTGTAGATAGGCCTATATGCTGTAGACAGGCCTATATGTTCATCTCGAAACGTCCATTTCACCAACAAATATTATTTTTCTTTGAACTTTAAAGGTACATCCCGGCATAATTTCAGTGAGCTTATAATGTACAGGATACTGTACACACTCCTGTGTAGCAATCGCATTTATGTCTCCTTACACACTTTTATTTCCGTTTTGCACATTCGCCCTATAATACAACACGGTTACAATAGGAGAAAAATAAAAAGTAAATAGACTCAGAGGAGCTGAAGGTGGGAATTGAGATTCCTCTTGAAACAGGATAGATCATAGGATGAAGGGAAACATGCACCATGCAAGGAATTCCAAAGATAATAACCAACGTAGCTATACGTTTACTTATTAAAACTATGATAATTAAGCTAATTGAAGCCTGTGTTGTTACACCTGGCCTATATTAATACATAATTATTATATTAATACTTTTAATTTACGTACCTTATTTAAGGCCTAGTTGTAAAACTGGATTACGTAATCATTATAATGTCATGGCTTCTTAAATTAGCCTAAGAGGTTGTTGCACTTTATACACGATATGGAATACTGGTGTCACGTAACCTGACCACAATACTCTTTTTCTTTGAATGTCAGAGAAAAAGCACATAATGAAGTGTGTAATGTGTAAGAAATGAGAATCAATCAACATACATGACATTATTCAAATATTTGTGTACATACTATCAGAAGAGAAATCCGCAGAAATACTACAAAATCCGCTATCTGATGAATTAGTACAGCACCCTCTGTCGTTCCACTTGATTAAGTTGATTTACATTTTCCCCAATTTGGCTTGACTGTAGCTGTAACATAGTAATTGTACCCGCTTTGCGTTTAACCACACGACCCCTTTTTAAAATGGTATTTGCTATTTTATTTTTACTTCTGTATGCGCATGCATATTTTAAAACCAATGTTCCAATTAATAAAATGCAAACTTAACTCGTCAATGCATTTTATAAAAATCATTTTAACACCCAAAACTGTAATGCATTTCATAATTAAGCTTAATGGACTGTGTACTGTAATATATTGAAGGTGCCGCCATATATAAATACTGAATACATTTAAAGAAAGGACAATTTTCTGCTGATAAATAATTTTCGTTTTGTGAATTTCTTGTGGTTGACATTTTACTCTTTCTATTTCTGTGTAACAAAACAAAATAAGCAACTGATAAAAGACGAGTATATATTATGGTTCAGGAAGATTTATTATTATATTTTGCTAATCACCTTTTATTTATATAATACTATTATTGTAAATAACCTAAGATTGTACAAATGTTCACAGCTAATTCTAGTCTTTCTGTACATAAGTTCAGCCAATATCATTTCAACATCCTGCCCTTTAAAACTATTACACCAAACCCATACCATGAAGTGCCATGGTCGAGCGGTTTAGTGCATCGGATTTGTGTTCTGATGGCTGGGTCGTCAGAATGTGGGTTCTAATCCCAACCGCGACCATGGTGCTTGTGTCCTTGAGCAAGACACTTTACCATAATTGTTTCTCTCCACCCAGGGGTAAATGGGTACCTGTGAGGGCAGAGTTGGTTGTTGTGTTTGATTAGCCCTATGTGCGCCAAAATGGCAGCAATTGAGCTGTATACTCCCCAGGGAGCTGAGATGGTTTCAGGAATGATTTATGAGCCTGATGAGCAGGGGTAATAATATAACGCGTCTTGAGCACCAGTTTGGTGGATACGTGCGCTATATAAGTCTACATTATTATTATTATTATTATACCATTGTACATTATAGACGGCCTCTATTTCTCAATTATAACGGAATGAGTGCATGAACGGAATGAAGACTCCACTTCACATTACATAAATAACGTATATCAAATAATTATACAGTTGAGACAAATTCCAAAAAGCCAAGCTTGTGTTGGATATTCCTTGAAAATACAAAAAACAACGAAATACAGCATTAACATACACAACTCACATACAAAAACTAGACATTGTGTATTCTTATAAAGTAAGATTTAAGTACAAACGAATTGTATACAATTCTGAGTTATATAAATGCATTTTCACTATTCTCAGGAACGACACATAAAGGAAACATTTTTTTCCTTTAATAGATGGATTGATCGCTGAAGGTGAGGATTCCAAATCAGAAGCGTCTGGAGATTATGCGAGACAAAGCCTAGTGAACGGTCGTAGAAGATGAATCAATGATATGCAATATACATAAAAAGGAAAAATGCTAATTAAAATTAGCACACAGTTGACGTTATTGGCGTAGCCACGGGGGGGGGGGTCACCCTCATGTGCCTGCCGATTTTGTATTTATTTTTTCTATTAAAAAAAGAAGGGATAAGAAGAATTGTTAAATGTAAAAAAAAAACTATAAAAATATATCTGAAAATTTTAACTTTTTAAATATAAAATTCCTTTGCCTTGGAAAGTTATAACTAGCTCAGTGGCTGTCTTCTGCTGACCCATAAACAATATAAAATAAATAATTTTAGTTAGATAAAATGTCTGCAGGAAGTTAGTTTGGCATTGGGGAGACTCAAAGTCTGGCGAACCAGCGTGGTGATCTCCTTACGCACCCTTCTGCATGGGGTAACTTCCCCGGTCCCTCTTTGTCCTTTTCTGCCCGTAATGTAGCCCCACTCCTTTTGGGGAGATACATGAAAACTTGGAACTCAACATTTATTTTAATAAGGTAGGTTAAATTTCTACAACAAATCCCTTTTTTATATTTTAACAGGCGGATCCTGGATGACTGAAGTGGGGAACACACTGTACAATGTTGTACAAATATGTACACAGATTGCGCGTTAGATTAGACATATTGTTTTTATTATTGAATACAATCATAATAATGAAAACATTCTCCTTTAAACCCATCTGTATACATAACCTTTATATTCAGAGTCTTGAGGCATCTAGGCCAACATCCAAGTTCAAAAAACAAGGCTTGATATATAAATTATGCATGAGCTAAAGCGCAGCTATTGTTAAGTTATTCAACAAATAGTGCCTTCCTTAATGTCACCAAAGGGAGATTGCCAAGCGTCTTAGAGCAGTGGATGAAAAGTGGGTTTTGTTTTCAGAGAGAATTTAAAACGCAGAATCTGGAAGAATTGTTATTACATGAACATGGGAGACGTTATTTTTTATTTATTTTTTTATTGGGGTATATAGAAACGTTACTGTTTTCTATATAGGCCGTATTCTGGTATTAGTAAAGACTGTTTGCGGTGACACCATGTAAAATTTATTCTGAAATGAACGGGTGGTTACAACTCTTTATTCAACTCTCATGCTGGTGTTAGGGAAAGATTGGACTATAATTATAAGGACGTATGATAGACACACATCATACCGCCATCTTGTTTCCATTTGGTTTCCAACTTGTCTTCATTTTTGTTCCACCTTGCCTCACCATATCTTAACTCCCATTATGAAAATATTAACACCTATTTGTGCTACGCTTTTAATGCTTGGTTGTGATGCCATCGCGAGGAAATAAGACGGTAGTTGCCGAATACAAATTGTGCTCAATATTAAATAATGTGCGCCCTCTATCTTTTAAGGAGATAGATCTATATTTCTGTCTTTTGTTATGTCAATTTGTTTTTAATGTCTAGATATTTTTATATTTGATAGCTTCTAGTAGTTTGCACTCATGGTGGCCACCCAATTACAGTGACGTGGACAAAGACAACTCTATAATATAAAAGAGAATGTGCAGAATTTTTAATTGGATCAGCCCAGTTCCAAGTGCTTGCCATGTCACCCCTCATTAAGTGCCCCAATAACATCACAATCTTGCTGATCAACGTGGCATTAGGAATCGTAATGAGATAGATTACTGCAATTTGATTTTGCCCGCCCCCACGCGGCCGACAGCGGTCCCTCTGCGGTGTGAAACGAGTGCATCGCGCGTTGAACGATCCGTCAAGTACCTACGTCAGTTCTTTCTGCTCTTGATAAGGTTTCAACCGTGTTTATCATTCGTCCCGCAGCTTGTAGTTAACGTCCATTACCTTCAAAACAAACAATTCTAGTCCAGCTCCTGTGTTTTCATGTAACATTAAATTGCCAATGCCCGAACGTGGGTGAATAGATGGGTGTAAAAAACAAACAACATTTTTTCGATATGTGCAATATTGAAGTGGGTAGCAATGGCTTGGTATTTGACATACTACACCCTTTGCAAAGTATTGTATTTTGACAGCGAAATTGAACTTTGTTGATTGAACAGTATAGTTTGATAATATCATAGAAAACCGATTGCAAAATTACTGACTATTCATCAATTTAATGTAACTTGCCATCAGGAATCAGGTGATTTCTATAGAAATCAATTGACATTTAAAATGAGTACATACACCTTTGTTAAATACATGTAAATACATCCACACTTGGATGCATCCATACCGTGAAAAACACCTTAGACAGATGTATTTCTAGGGAATATTGATACAATCATCAGTCTTACACTAAGTATTTTTTTGTAAACTGTAGGGAATTATGTATTTTGATTGCCAATAGTGTAGAGCAGTGTGGCTTATCATGTGTACTTGCCTCGTCATTATATTGTTGTAGAATTCACTAGTTGTGTACTGTTATGTCGTTTAAATTTAATAATGTAAGGTCAGCTTTACTCAGTTTAAAGTCTAAACTGCAATTGTTCAACGATTATGCAAAATTACACACTAGTCTGTATAGAAACAATTGAGAAGTTAATTATGGTGTGACGTGGATCATTCGCTGTTAATTCATCTGTAAACTTTAATAATGTAAGGTCAGCCTTGCTCACTCTAACGTCTAAACTACAATTGTTCAACGATTATGGGGAAAAAAACCAACACTAGTCTGTCGAAACAAATGAGAAGTTAATTATGGTGTGACATGAATCGTCCACTGTTAATTCATCTGCAAACATAGGTCACACGGAGACAGGTCATAACGTTATATCATAATTATCATTTGTTTAAAAAGAGCCATTAGTCCAAGGTCAAACTGTTACAGTTAAAAGTGACCGAACCTCAGACAGAAATATTTATAGGAAAGTTCAATACCATTATCATCTTTACATCAATTTAGTGTCACCTTATCCGACCATTTGGTTATTTTATTTACCAATTCTAAACGAAGGTTGAGATACGAGTTGTGCGATACGGTTATTTTCAGAACCTGTATCTCAGCTTCACGTTAGTTGAGATAAACACATGGTGTTACCGCAAACCGAAACGATAATTCTAAACCTGACACCTTTAATGGTTGGTGTTTGTATCTCATGATAGTTTATATTTTATTCATTGTGTCAATTGCCTGTATGGGGATGACATTTCAAACCAATGTTTCCATTACACTGCCCGACACCATCCATAATCCAACGCGATATGTATCTGTGTGTGGACTGCCTCCTGTGGGTTACCAAGCTACCGGTAACATGCATATGAGGCTATCCAAATCTGATGGCTTCGCACACGGTACAGGGAGATTAACTTCGGTCCCCTGTGTAACCATGGGGGAAGGAAGAGCGCAATACTATGTACTTTCTAGTGTTTGTCATTCCTTGAGAGAGTATCCTAAAGAGAGCTTCCTAATAAATACCTACAAACCTAATTATTATATAAGACAACCAGCTCTTGTTGTTTCAAATATTACGTCAAGTTTGTACCCGAATGTGGGTATTAAGTAGGGTAGAGCGTTTAACCATGGTTTAACTGGTACTCGGCTGGGCGCCATTTTGATGTGGGCATCAATAATTGTGTTGAAACATGGTTGACATCACTTCATAGTTTGAAGAAGTAAACTCTTGCTCGAAAATAAGGTTACATTTTTGTGGTCACGTTAGTCCCCTAATCTCCCCCTCCCCCATCCAAAAAGAGGGTATTACAAATAAAAATTATCACGCTTACATGGATAGTATCATCGGTGTTTGGTATTGTTGATGTTTTTTAATTCCGAGAGCTAATGTCTCAGCTCATCTGTTTCCTTGCCTGTGATCTCATACTGATAGTCAGATTTAAGTCACCTAAAAAAACTTCGTGAAAGCTCTTTCTATATAATAAAGAATAAGTGAGACTTATTGCGGTGACACCATGTAAAATTCCCTATTGAGTAGTAATTAGTTCTGAAAAGTACTGGAGGTTACAACTCGACGTTTCGATCAGTATGCTCGATCAGTACGTTTCGATCAGTATGCTCTGATCGTCCTCAGGAGAAGGCGATCAGAGCATACTGATCGAAACGTCGAGTTGTAACCTCCAGTTCTTTTCAGAACTAATTACTACTCAACAGAGAATTTCACATGGTGTCACCGCAATTAGTCTTACTTATGCTCTTCACCATGCAAAGCTTGTTTTCCTAATAGGGAACAGACAAGTGAGTGATTGCACGTATCGCGTTAGCCATCTCGTCTGTCTGTTTAACACGCGCAAAATGTGAATGGACTCTGTAAATTGCAACACATTTTTCATACCTTTTCCTCAAAAAAGACAATTAATTAACTTTTCCAGCACAGGCCAATTTTCTCTTTGTACGGTCGTGTTTCACAACCTTCGAAACATTGTTTAAGTTCAAATATTGTCCCTTGTTCAAGAAATAGGTCACATCGGTCATACACAAAACATACTGGTCAATACAGCTGCAGTCGCAATACAAATGGAACTCACGGCGAACTTATTTATTGCGGTTCATATTCCTTAGGTACACAATATTCAGCAGACTGCGTTGGTGTACTAAGCGGTATGGTAGTTTTCCACATTGGTTGTTACTCGAACCATCCAGTGGCAGATTTAGGGGAATGTCCTCTCCCATCTTTAGATTTGCCCCATATATACTCGAACACAAAATTACCTAATATCCATAAGTACCCAAGACAGGTTAGACAAGCTGATTGGAAAAAACACGTGGGTTGTATTAACGGATGGTAAAGACATGGCTTATCAAAATCAGAGCAGCGCATATGTGCTAGCTGTTCGCCAGCTGTTTTATTTAGCATTTGAACCAATCAGAGTGACGAAGATTGTTTTGCATCATGCTGACTTATGTTCTTTGAAAGTGTTACGTGTGCCCCAAATCTTAAATTTGCTCAATTTCTATTTGGCTTCATTCAACAAAAATGACTTTTTTTGTTACATTTTGAAAACGAAATCAATACGAGCATTTATGAATGGGAATACAAGTTTGACGCTTGTTCTTTACGGTAGGATAATGACCTGTTTTGGACGTGGTCACGGGCGATTGATCACGGGTCATTAACTTGCGGTAAAGACCATGCAAAAAACTTTTATTCCCTAAATAATGCTTACTTGGTGACATACTATGAAACATCCAGACCTAAAAAATACAAATGAAAACAGCACCGCCTGCAGTGAAAAAGGACACTGCCCTCTATAGACTAGTTGCCAAACATTATAAAGGTGTTTTCACAGAAACATACATGCTAATAATTATACCTTTATCACGGTGAAGCCATACCGGTATTGGTTGGAAGGGAAAATAGTCTGGTCCCTTGTATCTCAGCACTATGATGATACAGGGAAAAAATCATGGGGGGATACACTGCTTTATAAATATTGGCAGGGTCTCCAAAGCCCCCCCCCCCCCCCGATCGCCGCCACACTCGTAATCCATTTCATTTGTTACCGTGTATGGTGCCTTCAGTGAAAACCAGCGGCCATGACATATAGCTTGACGTTAGCCTGGAGTGTGTGGGATCCAATAATGGAAATCTAGACAGCGAATTATAATTTACAGTTCAGAAGACACATTTTTTATTTATTTATATATAACTACCAACATTTTGGAACCTGTGACAATTTCATACAGGTGACGTCAGTGATGGCGGACATTTCTTGATTTAAAGTGTGCGCGTGTGTGTTTATGGTAAGAGTGTGCATGACTCATGATAGAAGAATGATTACAAATACAATACACTGAGATAACATTATGTACGCCTTGCAAGTCGTGCATGTCCAATACTTAAACCATCTGCACGTGCACGAACTTGCTTAAAGGTGATGATCGACTTTATTGGCCGTACCAGCAGACATTATTGAGAAGATAAATCCCCGATGGGAGATTCCAATAATGTCCACTGTGGAAGTGACCTACATTGATTGGAAATGAATCTTAATTGATTAATTCCGACAGTTTTGCAAAATTAGAAGCAATGATTTGGCTCCACAGTAATTGAGTTTTTTAAAGCACACCAACACACATGATCTAATCAACAGTCATGTTGGGATCCACAAACGTGACCGACAGCCATTAGTTCCGAAATAAAATATAAACAGGTTTGCTTCGTCCAATTTGGTATCAGACCGTACGAAGTGTCTATTCTAAAACTCCAACCATGTGAATATGCACACTCTAAGTGCAAATGAAGTGTACAAGGACTGACACCTGCTTGGCTTGGATCGATGTAATGGCTGGATTCCTTTTGGCATCCGATTCCGAGGCACACGATTCATTAACCTTGGCAAGCCACTTAAACCACAATCACTTTGTTTTTCAAACATCTGTAGGAACATCCAATCACAGATCTTATACACGAGTAAAATGCCATATATGTGGCACTTCGGTCTGCGATCCGAGGATCGTATACGGAACCAGACTAATAAACGTTCCCATTAAATGAGGGGAAATTAATTACGGGGTTTAAATTTAATATGGAAATACTTTTCTGGGGTTAGAAAAGATATCCTGAAATCACTTTTCACAGACATCGTGTCTCTCTTTTGAGCAACGAGTCGTAAACCTTTCCGGATAACTAATTGTGATTATAACAGTTGAATTTATGTTTAGGCTGGATACACTTTTGGTAATTACCCAAACCAAAAATGAGTAAATTATTATCTAAGTGGATTACATTTTTCCTGTAAAATAAAGCTTTCAAATTTTCAAAAACTTTGTTTGCAAAGTAAAGGTCTCTAACCTCATCAATGTACAAACTAACCTTTTACCAAATTAATTTGCTGTGTATTTGGGGATTTAATTAATAACGAACAGTGGCCGTAGTTTTCAATTACAATTGTTTCTATCATCACCGTGTGATCGAATTCCCCAAATAGGGAACTTCATTTTTTTTTTAAATATCCCAGACGATTTTTTGACATCATCATCGCCTGCTCTGTTTATTTTCATGTAATGTTTCTATCGTGAAAATGTGTTATTACCGTATGGGGGTATTGTGTTATATAGTTTTCCTGATAGCGTAGGCCTAATACTTAACAAGACGGATTTGCGAGAGAATCTCATCCTGTTTGTATATTTAAACGCGTGGGTCTTGATCGTTTATACAAATCAATCACTATCGTCATGTTCACATCTACCCTGAATGTAAATGCATAGGCCTAACTGTTAGATAAAAAACCCGTTTGGCCAACCAAAATTGTCCTGATGCGTTTATGGGATTAAAGGCAGAATACAGTAACTCGACCCTAAATCGGCCGAATTTGATCTTTGTTAATCTAATGATGTCAAACGTAGCACTTTTCTGTGTCGAAACCATGCACTCTTATTTAAGACAATAAAAGGAAAATAATTTCATACTGTAAAAGAAAACATGTAAATTTACAGCAAAATGTAGGCAACTGTATTTCCAACAATTTGCTGTATTACTATTTCATTTTATTTTACACAATTTCTGGAAACGCTTAATAATGAAACTGCAGTACGTTTACATATTTGTTTGTTTTACCCATTCTGATTCTCTTTTTCGGCCCACAACTGAAAACTCTGCCTATATTTACCGTATACGGTAAATACAGCCAGGATTACCTGGCTATATAAAATTGTAATACAGCAAATTGTTGGAAATAGAGTTGCCTGCATTTTGCTGCAAATTTAGATGGGTTTGTTTGCAGTGCAGTTTCCAAAAGTCATCTACTGGCGATTTTTGTAGAGTATTCACTGCCCTATCGTGATGATAACATGTAAGCTCATTTCAACCTTATAGTTTCATAAACATATATAATAAAATAAACAGTTTACGATTCACCTTAGACTGGTCCCCAGTCTTTATCCTCAAGGATAGAGACAGGCTCCTGGCGCACCTTTCAAGGGATTTCATTGGATACATTGTGCTGAAGATCTGACGTCACGCTTCGAGGCTTGCGCGCTAGCTGCCAACCTAGGTCAAGTTGAATTTTGGTGAAAACATGGCGGCCGCGGCCAGTATCTGGCGTAATTCACGAGCATCAAAGCGTGACGTCAGATCTTCAGGCTAGATTCGCCTTATCCACGATCAATTCGAATTTCACAACCACAATCTTTAGCTTACATGATTAACAATGTTGTTCCTTCCATTTAAAATGGTCCATTCAGTATTTTTTATATATATTTTAAACACTTTTCCTATCAATTTGTACACGGTACCAATCCAGCTGTAATGTATAGGCCTATTAGTATATATTTATATATAAACCTACACAATGTCTAGATTCACCCGACGTATGCATGTAAAATGAATTTTACAAAAGTGAACAAATGCGTGTGACGTAGACCAGCGGCGTAGCCATGACTTTTTCAGTGGGGGGGCACAGGGGGGCATTGCTTTTCAGTGGGGGGGCCCAGGGGGTATGGTTTTTTCCCCTTTTCTTTTCTGTTTTTTGGGGCACTATGAGGATTTTTCGTGGGGGGCACCTGGGGGGGGGCACTGGAAATTTGTGGGGGGCACGAGTAAAATGCCATATATGTGGCACTTCGGTCTGCGATCCGAGGATCGTATACGGAACCAGACTAATAAACGTTCCCATTAAATGAGGGGAAATTAATTACGGGGTTTAAATTTAATATGGAAATACTTTTCTGGGGTTAGAAAAGATATCCTGAAATCACTTTTCACAGACATCGTGTCTCTCTTTTGAGCAACGAGTCGTAAACCTTTCCGGATAACTAATTGTGATTATAACAGTTGAATTTATGTTTAGGCTGGATACACTTTTGGTAATTACCCAAACCAAAAATGAGTAAATTATTATCTAAGTGGATTACATTTTTCCTGTAAAATAAAGTTTTCAAAATTTTCAAAAACTTTGTTTGCAAAGTAAAGGTCTCTAACCTCATCAATGTACAAACTAACCTTTTACCAAATTAATTTGCTGTGTATTTGGGGATTTAATTAATAACGAACAGTGGCCGTAGTTTTCAATTACAATTGTTTCTATCATCACCGTGTGATCGAATTCCCCAAATAGGGAACTTCATTTTTTTTTTAAATATCCCAGACGATTTTTTGACATCATCATCGCCTGCTCTGTTTATTTTCATGTAATGTTTCTATCGTGAAAATGTGTTATTACCGTATGGGGGTATTGTGTTATATAGTTTTCCTGATAGCGTAGGCCTAATACTTAACAAGACGGATTTGCGAGAGAATCTCATCCTGTTTGTATATTTAAACGCGTGGGTCTTGATCGTTTATACAAATCAATCACTATCGTCATGTTCACATCTACCCTGAATGTAAATGCATAGGCCTAACTGTTAGATAAAAAACCCGTTTGGCCAACCAAAATTGTCCTGATGCGTTTATGGGATTAAAGGCAGAATACAGTAACTCGACCCTAAATCGGCCGAATTTGATCTTTGTTAATCTAATGATGTCAAACGTAGCACTTTTCTGTGTCGAAACCATGCACTCTTATTTAAGACAATAAAAGGAAAATAATTTCATACTGTAAAAGAAAACATGTAAATTTACAGCAAAATGTAGGCAACTGTATTTCCAACAATTTGCTGTATTACTATTTCATTTTATTTTACACAATTTCTGGAAACGCTTAATAATGAAACTGCAGTACGTTTACATATTTGTTTGTGTTACCCATTCTGATTCTCTTTTTCGGCCCACAACTGGCCCACAACTGGCTATATTTACCGTATACGGTAAATATAGCCAGGGTTTTACTTGTTATGTAAAATTGTAATACAGCAAATTGTTGGAAATAGAGTTGCCTGCATTTTGCTGCAAATTTAGATGGGTTTGTTTGCAGTGCAGTTTCCAAAAGTCATCTACTGGCGATTTTTGTAGAGTATTCACTGCCCTATCGTGATGATAACATGTAAGCTCATTTCAACCTTATAGTTTCATAAACATATATAATAAAATAAACAGTTTACGATTCACCTTAGACTGGTCCCCAGTCTTTATCCTCAAGGATAGAGACAGGCTCCTGGCGCACCTTTCAAGGGATTTCATTGGATACATTGTGCTGAAGATCTGACGTCACGCTTCGAGGCTTGCGCGCTAGCTGCCAACCTAGGTCAAGTTGAATTTTGGTGAAAACATGGCGGCCGCGGCCAGTATCTGGCGTAATTCACGAGCATCAAAGCGTGACGTCAGATCTTCAGGCTAGATTCGCCTTATCCACGATCAATTCGAATTTCACAACCACAATCTTTAGCTTACATGATTAACAATGTTGTTCCTTCCATTTAAAATGGTCCATTCAGTATTTTTATATATATTTTAAACACTTTTCCTATCAATTTGTACACGGTACCAATCCAGCTGTAATGTATAGGCCTATTAGTATATAATTATATATAAACCTACACAATGTCTAGATTCACCTGACGTATGCATGTAAAATGAATTTTACAAAAGTGAACAAATGCGTGTGACGTAGACCAGCGGCGTAGCCATGACTTTTTCAGTGGGGGGGCACAGGGGGGCATTGCTTTTCAGTGGGGGGGCCCAGGGGGTATGGTTTTTTCCCCTTTTCTTTTCTGTTTTTTGGGGCACTATGAGGATTTTTCGTGGGGGGGCACCTGGAGGGGGGGGGCACTGGAAATTTGTGGGGGGAACGTGTCCCCCCCCCAGGCCCCCCGTGGCTACGCCGCTGACGTAGACACCGAAATCATTTTGCGAGAATGATAATATTATCTTTAGTCCCAGAGATCCGGCAACGTCCTGCGCCCCCTGATAAACTTCTTCACCCGTCCTCCTCCCCTTTCCCGGCCCCATGAGCATTATGTTTCTCCTTATTGACGGGATGTTACGTGTTTAGGTCGCCATAGGGTCCATGACATTAACACACATACACTGCTCTCATAAAGCATTAATGCTGATTATTCCCTACCTATGATTATAGATTTCTGTCGCACCATTCGTCACTCCCTGTTCTTCTTCTATGATCCATACATAATATTAGGTCTTGGGTGACAGTGTCATGTCAAAGAATGAGATTTGCATGACTGGAAAGGTCATCCAAAAGTAGAACATAAAATAGTAGAACATAGAAATATACCCCTGAAACATTCGTCAATTTCCTGTAATTGTTGATAAAATAAATACAAAATTGTGTTCTAGATTGTATTCAAATGTTCGTGCAGTTAATCCCATGATCGCTGTCGCTGTGTACGTCAGTCGTACTAATGTCCCGCCGGATTAGATCGTGTTGGTTGTAGCGTGATACCTTGTCTCATCAATCGACATGTATTTTACACATATTGACTGGCTATAAGGCTGAGTGACTGAGAGACTGAGTGACTGCAAAAGGCCACTAAATAGTGCCTTTTTTTGGTGAAATAGAGCCCTTTTCTTTGTCGATATTTTGTCTGGCGATAGATGGTAAAGTTAATTGTTTTGAGTTAATAAGTGATTAATAACAATAAATTCCTTATTGAATAACTGTAAATAAATAAGTCCTATGAATAACTAATAGTTATTGAGAACTTCATATTTCCATCCAACTGCAAAAGGGGCACTAGTGGAGTATATTTGGAAACCATACTTTAGTCAGCTGCGCGCAGCACGTTGGCGATCCAGACATTGATAAATTGGTGACAAACAGCCAATTAATCGCTCAAGTTTTTACAAGATTGCATCTGATTGCCGATCTTCATAAAAATACATTTTCCTTAGATGTTGCTAACAGGTGCAAAGTTCATTTGATCTTCTACAACGTGCCGATTAAGATCTGAAGTACGTTTCAAATAATATGTCAGACTGTTCATATGGTGAACTTCCCTGCTGTACCGGTATCCGGTATACTCCGGAACGAGTGCTGCAATTCCGGATCCAAAAATGACATCGGCTATGCAAATATCTGACTGGAGGGTATTTTATCGTGTCCTGATATTAAATTAAATCAAGACTTGGGTACGAAATAGAATTAATCCGAGTTCTCGTCCAGGGTGAGCGTGTACCATGGGGGATTTTGCCTGTATAATCTCACAAGCCCAGAACGTCAACGTAAATTAATTTTTGGAGGAAAGTCGCGGTTTGTTCAAGCCGGTGGTGACATCTGGAGCATGCGTTGCTTGTCTGATTAGCTAGATATGTCATATCGTGTGAGCGCAGGGAGACACACGAGACTATATCAAAAGATTCTTGCATGTTGTTCTTTCATTTAGTATTCTTATTTTCTTTTGTCAAGGATCATGTACACGTCACCCACGGGATTGTTATTTACATTTGAACTCAACTGAAACCAATCCGTGATTCAACATAGGCCTAGGTCTTATCCGTTTTATCAAGAGATCTGACATATGGCTGTAGTGTAATTGTACGCCTCAGCAAAAAAATTATATTCATTAGGGTTTCGGCCTGGTCGCCGAAACCCTATTGTTTTCGTTCGATTATTTTTATTCTTGTTTCCGCCAAAACCCCATAAGTTTAACACGTGAAAGTTGTCGATGGATGATACTGAGCATCGTCACATCAATACAAAACATGCAGCATATGAAAGCCAATAATGTGAATTAGTGCCTAAAACAAAGTACGTCATCATAACGTCAGTAAATATCATGTTATTCACATTTTAGTGTGACACTGCGGGGGTTAATACGTCTCGACCCTTGTGACGACTCGACACGAACAACTAGGATCCACGACAGCGCTCGAGCCTATTGTGACAACTCGACCTATGCAAAACTCGACCTACGAGTCATACTTCGCATTTTCACATAAATACAAAACATGCAGCATGAAAGCTCGTAATGTGACTCAGTTTGTAGAACCAATTACCTCATCATTACATCAGTAAATATTATTTTATTAACATTTTAGTCTAATCTGCGGAACTTTTGTATACAATGACTACAATTAATGAGCATTTTCAGCTTATTTCAATATATCATAACTTTCTTAACACTAAACAAAGAACTTGGGACATCAGTGCCCAATATTATCAATACATCTGAAACACATGTCAGCGTTTTCATCAAAAGCTTAACCTCTAGTCATTTATTTTGTATTTGTTGAGCACCGACTCCGACGGAGGCACATGTGTTTGAGCAGCTAAACAATTGTTTTTATAGAATGTACGTTCACCGACATTATTACTTCATGTTTGGGAACCTATACTGTTCAAACAGTCCAGATGGCCAAAATGTTTTGTTGACGAGGAGAAAGGCTATCTGACCAATGGGATTTTGGAATTATATTTCCAAATCATTGGGATCATCATCTTATTGGTCCGTGACCGCAGACTAAATCCATTGATTCAGTTTTAGAGCAATGGGCTATCTGTCTTATGGCCGTCAGAATGCCGACCTTGCCCCCAATATATCCATCTAGTTAAACTGAAAGGCTTGAGGTTTTACAATCCATATGGGATATAAATTCCTGGTTGATTGACGGAAACCATCCTGCTAGTAACGTCACATATACCCGTTGATTATGACTGGTCACTTTTGGGGACGTTTATGAGCCGTCAAGTCTCGGGAATATCGAAGGTCATTCTAAATATCACAAAAAGGATTACAACTAGACTAAGACCCAATAACAAGTCAATCAACTGTTAAAAAATAAAATGATACTTCATATCAACTAAATTAAATTAAACTTAATTAAAATGATACTTCGTTTTCTCGAGAATAACAACGCCCATTGATTCAGGTTAATGTCTTAATAATTGTCAGAACTCGGTTAAGTGCTTCAACCAGTGAAGCATGGGACGTTTTTTCCCACTACAAAATACGAACATCAGTCTCTCCAGTATCGCTTTACGATGGGGGGGGGGGGGGGTATCGACACAACGCTCGAGACATTAATGCAAGGAACCTGTAACCAGAAGTAGGATAAGTGGTACCCCGTGTAAATCGACCTTTATTATCTATCCGGAAAATGATTCTGTTATAGAATACCCGTTAATATCGAACCTCTTGACATAATACGATTACATGCTGCACTCAGACAAAAATGGAGCATTCAAATATTAAATCTGAATCAAATTTACATTCAGGGACAAGAAGTAAGCTTCCAAATGGCGCACTAGAACGGAACAAATCTACAAATGCAAGGTTGTAAGACAAATGGGATCTCACATGTTCTTATTGTTTTAATAAATTATCTTTCTTGGTCTATACCAACACAAATTTCATTAAAACTATGATTACAATGTCCTTACAACCTGACTTCTTTGTTAGTATTTTACTTCAAGCGAAAATACATGGTATACGGAGGCGAATCACTGAGTATGTTCACCTCTATCAAGGCGCAGTTGTTTCTTCCAAACCAATCTTCGTGACCAAACAGCGACTGGAAGAAGAAAATGGTTGTCCCTCCAGTCGTTGAGAATCAACGTTATAATCGTAAACAGGCAGTCTGGCGAAGATGACCGCGGCGAGTTAAACTATTGAAAAGTCTCTCCTATAGTCGTGATATCTTTGTATCTGACGGACAGAATAAGGCTGCTTGAAATTAAATGGGCGACATTGCCCGCAGACTGGCTTTATAGATCGCATCACGTTATGCCAAGCCTACTCAAGTAAAGCATTTAATTTCTTAAACGTCACTGTCAATTTGACTTAGTCTGGCTCCTTGTCACTTTAATATCAAATCATCATAGTGTGCTTCGAAATGAACTCGAAATCAAGACCGTAATATCAGCTTGTCTCTCATCCTCCTATACATGTACTTGGGACTTCCCCCGCCCTCGTAGTGGAAATTTCCCAATAGGATATACATTGACGAGGGGTCCGTATATAATTTTAAACTTTTGCATTACTTTATATATTTTGATTTTCAATCATCACCTAGGTTATATCCTACTAAGCCGATAAAAGCTTCAACCCCGAAACCATACCAGCTTTCCATCAACATTCTCCTGGAAAAATAACAGAACTTTTTTATACGGAATCCCGACACTCGCTATAATTGCATCTCTCCTCCCCCAGGCACTTTGTCCACACCAAACTCAAGATATGCTGAAGGTTGAAGATTTCATCATCGGCTAGATAGCTTGATCAAGCTGGTAGGGATTTTATGCTAACAGAATCATGAGCAACCTTGTCGGTCCTATGACCCACGTAGCTTACATGAAAGATACAATTCACACAGTGTGACTGAAAATCTTCTTATGTCAATATGTCGCCAATGTCGACACACTCACGTACAGCCTACGTGAGTGTGTCGCCAATGTCGACACACTCACGTAAAGCCTACGTGAGTGTGTCGACATTTGACTGTAATTCGTGAGGATTTGTGTTAGTAGATTTGATGGGGTTAACCGACTAACCGTAATAAGATTATGAACACGGTCTTGTTTTCTTAGATGGCAAGTGAAGATACAAGCAAAACGCCACTATGCATCATTTTTTAGTTTGACTTAAGATGTTTCATATGTGAAGTGGAGAACATCAGTTTCTTTGACTGACTTGTACATGTCTTTGTAGCTGTTTTTTTAAATACTATTCGTTCCCATGGCAACTGATGTCAGGAAATCTCTGAAATATCTCTGAAATATCTGAAATATTGCGCCAGAAAAGAGAAACTATACCCTTTGCTCCTTCTCCGGTAGTGAAGCGAAGGTAAAGAAGGGACGGCCTGCCAAACCCTGGCAATGTCGTGGAGTACCGTACATCCATTCTGGATTAGCCATACACTGGACACAGTGATCGCAATTTTATTGTTCATTGATGGAATCCAGGGAAGTGATTATACATAAGATGCTCCTGATAGTGACCAGTGGTTTAACTGTAATATAAAACTGCTCTGTTAGTCTTTAATTCAATTCCATTCGAATCATTTCATCAATTACCTCCATATTGCAACAGGATCAAATTTTCCTTTTATTATCGATTCATTTTGGGGAAATTTGGCTTGTTTTTTCTTGACTTACCGATACCGTATTTAACGCATACTCGTAATCATAAAACATATAGCAAGGGGAAAATGTTTGTTTCCGTCACGTTTATAGCTACAGGAATATTGGGACAAAATGATATAAGTTCTACGCTATGTCGGAAGAGAAAATTAGATTTTGCTCAATGATAATTTACTTGAAATCATTCAAACTGTCTGTGAGATAAGTTTCGAGTTACAAAGTAAGACATTTCCAATGTTTTCGTTTCTGTGAACTTTCTCCTCTGTTGGAATTCCGTTTTAATGCTTGTGTTTTCGCAGCTTCTGAGGCTGGGTTGGTTAGGCATGGGTTGTTGATTAGGACTGTGGCAATGACCAGACAAGCCGGAAGAAACTGACGGTTAGCAAATAAAACAAAAGATATCTTATTTTCATTACTCTACTCCAATCCAAGAAGGATTACAAACGAACTATATCCAGTGATGAAAGTGCAACGTACGGAGCTCACGCTAGAGGTGTCATCTGGCGTGCAGATATAGGTCTATGTCGGTTAGTAGACTTATCGATTTAAAGATATCGCCCGTGTTTGGACCGATTTGACGGTAAAAATAGATTTAAATGTTAAATCGCTATTTTTCTGGGGTGAAGAAATTTATAAGCTTTCATTTGAGACATTGAACGAAAACATCTGTCAAGGATTAGTACCCGTAAAATAAAAACTCAAAATAATCTAATACTGGCCCACTGTTTTAATACGTGTGCCGTCTTCCGATTTGCCAGCGCGGATGTCAATCAGAATCTCCTGAGGACGATCAGAGCATACTGATCGAAACGTCAAGTTGTTTTAATCTCCATTTCTTTTCAGAACTAATTACTGCTCAATTGAGAATTTCACATGGTGTCACCGCAATTAGTCTTACTTATGCTCTTCACCATGCAAATTGCTACAAGTTTTACCTATAGCGCATTTTAAATATTGCTTTTATACAGTTTCCGTCATTCGAATTTCATAAATTTGTTTTCACGTTCGTTTAATAACAATATTATCTTTCAAAATTCGTTTGTTTTTAAATTCTATTTTCGGGGGTCTCTTGAGCGAAACACGGGCGATATACCGGATATATTTAAGGAATGCGTCATTATAAGATTAATTATGCCTGTAGCAGTTTTGTCTTGAGGAGATACTATTTTTATGTCAGAAAGTGGAAAAATAGTCGTGATTATATTGTCTAATAACACCCTTCAAAGCTCCGTCAGAACGTACATGGCACATTCAAATGTCATGTAACGTTTGAAGAAGACATAGTGTAAAAAGTATGAACATTTTCGATCGAAAAACGCAAACTTCGTTTGCAATATAACATGGACATTTGATCCACTTGAGACAATTATTTGACTTTTATTACTATACATCTTGGACAGACATTATTTTAAGTGATGTCTTCATCAACTTTGCACCAACCACGTTTTATGTAAAACTGTGATCAAAGTGGTTTTTCAATTCGTTTTTTTTTTCTTCAGATGATTGATACTTGTACCATCTTGACACCAAAGAGGTTTATTTAAAACTGCGCCGCTGGAGTTGTAGTACTCGTACTCGTACTCAAGAAAAAGTAACAACTATTGAGTTGCAGTACTCGTACTCGTACTCAAGAAAAAGTAACAACTATTGAGTTGCAGTACTCGTACTCGTACTCAAGAAAAAGTAACAACTATTGAGTTGCAGTACTCGTACTCGTACTCAAGAAAAAGTAACAACTATTGAGTTGCAGCAGTACTCGTACTCGTACTCAAGAAAAAGTAACAACTATTGAGTTGCAGTACTCGTACTCGTACTCAAGAAAAAGTAACAACTATTGAGTTGCAGCAGTACTCGTACTCGTACTCAAGAAAATGTAACAACTATTGAGTTGCAGCAGTACTCGTACTCGTACTCAAGAAAAAGTAACAACTATTGAGTTGCAGTACTCGTACTCGTACTCAAGAAAAAGTAACAACTATTGAGTTGCAGCAGTACTCGTACTTGTACTCATGGCAAAGTCTAGTATCTGCACGGTTTGTACGAACCACTCTACACATTACATGATTCATTCTATATCGTTTATCTGGATTTCTACCTCGCCTGACAAGGAAAACAACACGTGTAAGTATGAACGGACGAAATGTTATACTCATTCACAAACCTTCCGGCTGATATATATTGTTGTATCGTTTGCTGGTGATTGAAGCGTCTGGGTTGATGTAATTACATACACAAGGATTGTGTCCAATAATAATCGGCAACGATTAGCCAGGGGGCGATTGTGGTTTCGGAAACAGTCACGTAGGTGTATTACGGAAGTGTCAGAGCTACGTGGAAATCAATCAGTCACAATCAGGAGGTGTCTTCTTATAATGACATGCGAGTATTATTATGTATCTTGTTATTACGACTTATGCCCGTATAACCATGGAGGTAGACCTTCATGGTATAAACATACAGCCAGCATGACTATATTTCACAAAATATATGTAAATGCATCCATACGATGATACGTGACTAAAAAGAAAAATCTGTTTCAGTTTAGTCAATTTTGGAATTTCTGTCATCATGAAGAGAAAAATTAATTTTGTAAATTATTTCATTATTTCATTTGTTATACTAAGAACCTGAGGAAGAAACATGGGATAAAAAAGGGATAACTTCCTCAACTTAAAGGGGCTATATCATCACGATAAACAGGGCATGGAATCGGAGCGCTAGTTTTAGATTAACTCAGTGACTGAAAATAACACCCCACATGCATAAATGAGCCAGTACTATTCAGTCCCTGTGTTCATCTTAAACTAGGACACCGATTCCATGACGTCCAGTTGAAAGTCTGCTCTGATCATGACGATTCTGACCCTTTAACACCAATTAAAGGCACAATATAGTCACAATCAGTTCAGACTGGCTCATTAATTATGAAGCAGCCGCGCCCTGTTATCTAGGCCAGCGCGCGCTTGTGGGGTATTATTTTAAGTCACTGAGTTCATCTAAAACAAGGACAGCGATTCCAATGTCCTGTCGAAAGTCTGCTCCGATCGTGACGATACTGTCACTTTAAGTCTCATGTAAAACTGTGTTTATCTATGTTTATCTATATATATAAACCAATAGTAAGGCTATAAAGGAAATGGTATGCTTCATACTCTCTTTGAATCAAGATACATCACATAACTTAGGACAACCTTATTTCTAGGAACGATTGATACCATCTTTGACTTTACACCAAGTGGGTTTCACTGAACATTTCGAAAAATGTGACCTAAAGCTGTAAGATGGCACAGGAAACATTAATTAAAAAGCTAGACCTACTAAAATAGAACCGACACTTGAATAGAAAACAATATTGTTGACAACTGTCTTTATATCAGGTTTTCTTCGCAATAAATAATATTCAAATTGTTCAAGGATCAGAGAAAATATGCTACACGTTCCCATTCTAAGACATCAGATGAACTATGTTCATGTTCCTTATCGATTGACGCCAATTCATGCAGAGATTAAATCGCGATATAAAAGTCGCTCATAGTCAGATTGTTCGTTTCATTGAAGCCTCCACGTCACATGTTAATAGATTGACTGCACATTCTCGATCTTCGAAATCCCCATGTAAGTATTGCCAATCTAAACGTCTCCTTATGGCACAGGCTCAGATATGAACATCGCCAGTAGAGATTTTAAGAATGTGCTAGAATTATCTCCACCATAGCTAAAAAGAAAATTGGTAGCTGTAATCAGAGCGCGTCGATTTATGAAATCACAGGGGAATTTAAGAAAATAAACATTCATACAGACAAAAGCACTTCTGAATGAAACCTTTTGTATTAGGTCATGCATATAGCGATGCAATCGTGCTTAAAAGGTGCAACATTAACTACAGTGCTGAATTTTTAATATGTCGACATGCCAAAACAACTTAATATTGACTGTATTCTTACATTGCTTTGATTTATCTTATAACTCCCAAGGATAACCTCTTACGATCTAAAAACGTGCAGGTGAAACATGCACAAATGCATGGTTATGTATGGTTTGTGTTTTGCAATATCTTTTATTCAATGAGTCATAAAGGCAGCGTAAGTATGGCTTCAGATTTAACGTGAAAAGACTGAAGAAAGGTTATACCCCCTAAGAGCACATATTGATGCAGATGTTATACGTTTCTGCATTCAACATAAGCCTATATCCACTCCGATTATGAGTTGTTGAGGGCGCATGCTTTGAGATTACCTTCGTGTTTAGCGTATTTTTCAATTGACGCACAATAGTAGTATGTGTGCCGCATCACACTATGGATTGTGGTGGAGTCGGAGGTGGGATTGAGGTGGGATTGAGGTGGGATTTCCCACCTCAATCCCACCTCCGACTCCACCACAATCCATAGTGTGATGCGGCACGTACAAAGTGCAAAATCGTCGCCCATTGCGCACTAACACGTCTGAGCGCGCGCGCGTGAGACACGTCTGGGCGCGCGCGTGGAGGTGTGCTCCTCCTCCTCCTCCTCCTCCTCCCCCTCCACACAAACTGCACACAAAATACTGCACACAAAATACTGCACACAACTGCGCACTACTCCCTCCACACAAACTGCACACAAAATACTTACTCCCTCCACACAAACTGCACACAAAATACTGCACACAAAATACTGCACACAACTGCGCACTACTCCTCCACACAAACTGCACAAAATACTCCACACAAACTGCACACAAAATACTGCACACAACTGCGCACTGACAACATCGTGCGTTATGCAATCACTTTTGCGTTGCTCATGTAAAGCATAGGACTGTGTAGCTATTCAAGTATGATTTGTTAAATATAATTTTAACACCAACAGCAATCTTTTACATCAATATATTTTACAGATGGTTTTTAAATTGGTTTTAAATTGGAAAACATTTGATAAACTGAAAACATTAATTATTATTATTATTATTATTATTATTATTATTATTATTATTATTATTATTATTATTATTATTATTATTATTATTATTATTATTATTATTATTATTATTATTATTATTATTATTATTGTTATTTTAAATTCTAACAAATTCGGGGCCTTTAGAACATTGAGTCTTTACTCATTGAGTCTTTACTCATTCAGTCTTTACTCATTCAGTCTTTACTCATTCAGTCTTTACTCATTCAGTCTTTACTCATTGAATCTTTACTCATTGAGTCTTTACTCATTGAATCTTTACTCATTGAGTCTTTACTCATTGAGTCTTTACTCATTGAATCTTTACTCATTGAGTCTTTACTCATTGAATCTTTACTCATTGAGTCTTTACTCATTGAGTCTTTACTCATTGAGTCTTTACTTATTGAATCTTTACTCATTGAGTCTTTACTCATTGAGTCTTTACTCATTGAGTCTCTTTACTCATTGAATCTTTACTCATTGAGTCTTTACTCATTGAATCTTTACTCATTGAGTCTTTACTCATTGAATCTTTACTCATTGAGTCTTTACTTATTGAATCTTTACTCATTGAGTCTATTTAAAGATGAATAGAAAGTCACCCAGAAGTTTAGAACCCATGCAGAGGCACTCATTTTCTTCGAAATTAAGTTGTCACTGCCCTTGATGTAACGTAATAGTGTAAAATAACCATAAAGGATTACTGTAAGACTAACAGAGGTGGTTATTTTATAGATTTTTTTATTCATACCAAAAACACTATTATAGATGTTTTTTTTTTAATTACAGTAGTCTTTCTGAAACATCTGGTCTTTCATTATCACTCTTCCTCGTTCTCTTCATCCTCGTTCTCTTCATCCTCGTTCTCTTCATCCTCGTTCTCTTCATCCTCATTTAGTTGAAGTAGTAGTCCGTCAAATTTGGTATGGTGTTTAGGCATTACTCTGTTCAGAGCTTTGTTTACTTCCATGCCTTTATTTACTTTTTCTTCGAGATCTTCCGCAATATCCTGATGAGTCCCATTATCTTTCAGATGTAGGTAACTTGACAAAAAATCCATGTATTTGTTGAAAAAGATTCGCTTGACTGCCCAAAGGGTTTTCCTATTGGCTTTTTCCTTGGCTTGATCTTCACTCATACCCCCGTTGACGTACTTTTCATATTTTTCACACCACATCTCTTCAGTAGCCACTTTAGCCTCTTCCAACCAGTCTCGAAAAGTGGTATTGTCTTCCAGTTCAGAACTAGACTCATCCTCTTCCGATGATTCGTCATATTCCACCTCCGTATCGGATTCTGAATCATCTTCCTCGAAATCTTCGTCTTCATCCTGCGTAGATTCAGTTTCACAAGTTTCTATTTCCGAATCTTCAAATCTACGCTTTTTAACATCGGGTTCAGAATTATCGATGTCAGAATTGTCAGATTGGATAGCTTTAATTTCAGAATCATCGTCAATTTCATCCATTTTAGATTTCTCTTCATTATGTACATGTTCTGCATGCCTCCGTAGGTTATATCTCCGTCCAAAGCTTTTGCCGCACTGGTGACAAGCATGGGGTTTAACAGCAGAAATAACATTCATGTTGAATCTCTGATGCTTAATCTCCGATTGACAAGAAACGGAAGAAATAGTTTATATATAGGCCTATAACTACTCATTTCGGAATGAGTAAAGACTGAATGAGTAAAGACTGAATGAGTAAAGACTGAATGAGTAAAGACTGAATGAGTAAAGACTGAATGAGTAAAGACTCAATGAGTAAAGATTCAATGAGTAAAGACTCAATGAGTAAAGATTCAATGAGTAAAGAGACTCAATGAGTAAAGACTGAATGAGTAAAGATTCAATGAGTAAAGATTCAATGAGTAAAGAGACTCAATGAGTAAAGACTGAATGAGTAAAGACTCAATGAGTAAAGATTCAATGAGTAAAGACTCAATGAGTAAAGACTCAATGAGTAAAGAAAGACTCAATGAGTAAAGACTCAATGAGTAAAGACTGAATGAGTAAAGATTCAATGAGTAAAGACTCAATGAGTAAAGACTCAATGAGTAAAGATTCAATGAGTAAAGACTCAATGAGTAAAGATTCAATGAGTAAAGACTCAACGAGTAAAGATTCAATGAGTAAAGATTCAATGAGTAAAGACTCAACGAGTAAAGACTGAATGAGTAAAGACTGAATGAGTAAAGACTGAATGAGTAAAGACTCAATGAGTAAAGACTGAATGAGTAAAGACTGAATGAGTAAAGACTGAATGAGTAAAGATTCAATGAGTAAAGACTCAATGAGTAAAGACTCAATGAGTAAAGATTCAATGAGTAAAGACTCAATGAGTAAAGATTCAATGAGTAAAGATTCAATGAGTAAAGATTCAATGAGTAAAGAGACTCAATGAGTAAAGACTCAATGAGTAAAGATTCAATGAGTAAAGACTCAATGAGTAAAGATTCAATGAGTAAAGACTCAATGAGTAAAGACTCAATGAGTAAAGATTCAATGAGTAAAGACTCAATGAGTAAAGATTCAATGAGTAAAGACTGAATGAGTAAAGACTCAATGAGTAAAGACTGAATGAGTAAAGACTCAATGAGTAAAGACTCAATGTTCTAAAGGCCCCGAATTTGTTAGAATTTAAAATAACAATAATAATAATAATAATAATAATAATAATAATAATAATAATAATTAATGTTTTCAGTTTATCAAATGTTTTCCAATTTAAAACCAATTTAAAAACCATCTGTAAAATATATTGATGTAAAAGATTGCTGTTGGTGTTAAAATTATATTTAACAAATCATACTTGAATAGCTACACAGTCCTATGCTTTACATGAGCAACGCAAAAGTGGTTGCATAACGCACGATGTTGTCAGTGCGCAGTTGTGTGCAGTATTTTGTGTGCAGTTTGTAAAGACTCAATGAGTAAAGATTCAATGAGTAAAGACTCAATGAGTAAAGATTCAATGAGTAAAGACTCAATGAGTAAAGACTCAATGAGTAAAGACTCAATGAGTAAAGATTCAATGAGTAAAGATTCAATGAGTAAAGACTGAATGAGTAAAGACTCAATGAGTAAAGACTGAATGAGTAAAGACTCAATGAGTAAAGACTCAATGTTCTAAAGGCCCCGAATTTGTTAGAATTTAAAATAACAATAATAATAATAATAATAATAATAATAATAATAATAATAATAATAATAATAATAATAATAATAATAATAATTAATGTTTTCAGTTTATCAAATGTTTTCCAATTTAAAACCAATTTAAAAACCATCTGTAAAATATATTGATGTAAAAGATTGCTGTTGGTGTTAAAATTATATTTAACAAATCATACTTGAATAGCTACACAGTCCTATGCTTTACATGAGCAACGCAAAAGTGATTGCATAACGCACGATGTTGTCAGTGCGCAGTTGTGTGCAGTATTTTGTGTGCAGTTTGTGTGGAGTATTTTGTGTGCAGTTTGTGTGGAGGGAGTAGTGCGCAGTTGTGTGCAGTATTTTGTGTGCAGTATTTTGTGTGCAGTTTGTGTGGAGGGAGTAAGTATTTTGTGTGCAGTTTGTGTGGAGGGAGTAGTGCGCAGTTGTGTGCAGTATTTTGTGTGCAGTATTTTGTGTGCAGTTTGTGTGGAGGGGGAGGAGGAGGAGGAGGAGGAGCACACCTCCACGCGCGCGCCCAGACGTGTCTCACGCGCGCGCGCTCAGACGTGTTAGTGCGCAATGGGCGACGATTTTGCACTTTGTACGTGCCGCATCACACTATGGATTGTGGTGGAGTCGGAGGTGGGATTGAGGTGGGAAATCCCACCTCAATCCCACCTCAATCCCACCTCCGACTCCACCACAATCCATAGTGTGATGCGGCACACATACTACTCACAATTTCTCCAGATACCATTGGCTGTCAGAGGTACGCTTAGGTAAAACTTGTAGCTTTGCATGGTGAAGAGGATAAGTAAGACTAATTGCGGTGACACCATGTGAAATTCTCTATTGAGTAGTAATTAGTTCTGAAAAGAACTGGAAGTTACAACTCGACGTTTCGATCAGCATGCTCTGATCGTCCTCAGGAGAATGTCAGACTCTGGGAAATGCTGCTGCTTAACCCTAAGTAGGCTGCTGGAGGATTACGCGATGGCTGAATGCTGGATGATTAGTCCTAGGGGGTGGGGGAGAGGAGTGTGTGCTCACTGAACTGAATCAGTTGTTAACAAGCACAGGGGGATGGAGGGTGGTTGACTTAGGATAGAGGAGATCCCTCAGTCTGGGGTGGGTTGTGGACTTTGGATATAGAAGATCCTTCGGTCCGTAGTAGTCGCCAAATATCGCCGATGTGGAAACCGATGTCCTGTGGAACAGTATCGTATTTAACGATGATATCGTATATCTCGATGGCCTCTCTGATGCGTCTGGGTTGCCATGGGTCGATGGGTGTGATTAGTTGAGCTGCCTGCCAGTCGATTTGGTTGTCATTTCCGAAGTACGAAGTACGCTTCGGGTGTAGTACCGTTACACCCGCGTGTAACGGTAATGGTGTACGCACAATACTCTCTTTCATTTAGCCCGAAGATCCACGTCACGCTTTGAAGCTCGTGAATAACGCCAGATACCGGCTGTGCGGCCGCCAACTTTGACCTTGGTTGGTAGCTAGCTCGCGAGCCTCGAAGCGTGACGTCAGATCTTCAGCACAACGTATCCAATGAAATCTCTTGAATAGTACGCCAAGAGCCTGTTTGTATCCTTGATAGGATAAAGACAGGGGACCAGTCTATCTTTCATTGGGATACCATAGGTGCAGTTTCACCACAAGGGGCTACAATGTGTATGGAGCGGATCAAGTTCTGGGCCGAATTACTTTCCGAGAACGAATTTTCAAGGAACAGTTAGTAGTCAATTTAAATACTAATAAGAATAATAATCACTCAAATTTTCAGTATCCACAATGGTCTTAAACGTATAGACAATGTGACCAATCACATTACAGGTTTACAAACGAACCCCAAAGGTCAAATTGCGCTGGACACAAAATGCCAGGCCAGATGTTCTATTTATCCGGGGTGTGACGCGCAACGCGCATTTCAACCAATCAGAGTGAGGAAGATTGTTTTGCATCACGCTGACTCATGTTCTTTGAAAGTGTTTGTGTGTCCCCAAAACGTGAATTTGTACATAAGAATTCTGTGTAGCTTTATTCAACAAAAATTACAATTTGTTTACATTTTGAAAACGAAATCGATACGGGCTCGGTCCTTATCGCCCGTGACCATGCCCAAAACCGGTCATTATTCTGCAGTAAAGACCGAGTGTCAAACTTTTAATCCCTTATTATATGCTACAGAATTGTGACATGTAATCTACAGTAAAATATCACCTGCATGAGATAGTCGAGCATAGGTCAGTCATAATGAATGAGGCATCCTATGGAGTTTATCCATATAACATAAGCCAAATCTGTTTACCCTGACAGATTATATGGCCGTGTAGTGACATTAAATCCCCCTACTTCTTTATATGTTTACATGCTATGGAAAACCCGATCATGATCGGGTAACTTAGCTTGTCTATAATAATTACTTTACCAAACGTATAATGGAAATTTTATTTATTTATTACCAACTCGATTGAAAGCTGAATTAACGGGTGATATCTATATCTTTATAAGTAATAAGGTTTCACCCAGAATTACTTGTTTCTCAATTCTGTCTGACAGAAAGGAGATTTTGATTCTCTTGGGTAATTTGAAGATCGTCCTGAAACAGTTGACGTCAATTCAAGTGGTTTTAAATGATCTTCAGTCTTGCGTGTTTCAATTCTCTTGAGATTTTACTATAGATGTGATGGAAATAAAGCATAGGTTTATAACTCTTATAACTAAGTACTCACTTTAAAAATCCATATATATAATATATACGCTACTAACTAATGGTACTCTCGGAAAATTGTAAAACAATTAATCAAATTAATTCACAAAGGAATTGCGTGTCCTCCAGAGATCCGATGTTCTCGTTTATAATGACTACATGAAATAACGTAAACCTGTCCCTGGTTTGGTTTTATACATATCTCTTGATTCTTATAAAGTATGGATGCATTTACAGACATTGATTGGTTTTTATACATATCTCTTGATTCTTATAAAGTATGGATGCATTTACAGACATTGGTTGGTTTCTATACATATCTCTTGATTCTTATAAAGTATGGATGCATTTACAGACATTTAAGCAAAACTGGCTTGACAAGTTTAGGCACGGATACCGTATAATGCAAGCTGACAAGTCTATAGCCACGGACATCTATCTTTAACCATAAACCAAAGGTTAAGGGTCTATACAATAGGAATTTTCTAACTTGAAAACATTATGCACATCTCAGTTTTCATGTTGGCATCACTTTACTGCAATATAATTGCCAATTTGTGGTTGTTTTGATACCTGTTTGATACCTGTTTTGGCACTTTGTGGTATTTATGCCAATGAAATTTGTGCCCTTTAAAGAGGCTATGAAATGCAACTTTTATGTAGATACATATTTTAGCAAATATACATGCTTCTGGATAATTTAAACAAAATGGAAAATCTAGTTTTGAGGTAAAGTAAAGATTAAGTATCCTTTTTAAATTTGTAAAAAAAAATCATTCTTTTCCTTGACACATGAGGGCGCTGTTTGTGAGAACACAATAGAAACTTAAAACTTGTAGCTTTGCATGGTGAGGATGATAAGTAAGACTAATTGCGGTGACACCATGTGGAATCTCAATTGAGTAGTAATTAGTTCTGAAAAGAACTGGGGGTACAACTCGACGTTTCGATCAGTATGCTCTGATCGTCCATTCTCCTGAGGACGATCAGAGCATACTGATCGAAACGTCGAGTTGTACCCCCAGTTCTTTTCAGAACTAATTACTACTCAATTGAGATTCCACATGGTGTCACCGCAATTAGTCTTACTTACAATAGAAACTTAGTGTTGTAGCAGCACTGAAAGGGCACACAATCTAAATCCCAAACCTTTCCCAAGAAAACAATGATTTCCTCAAATAGTGTACTGTCGGATTAGTAACCAAACACTCAGTTAACAAGACAACACAAAGAATTACGAAAACTGACTATTGAAAGGATAAGGAATTTAGTCCGATATACAAATAAACCATGGTGTTGCATCTGACCAGATTTCCATTGGCATAAAAATAAACCCAACAATGGCAAAAAGGTATCAAAACACCCAAGATTTGACAATTAAAAGGTAGAAAAGTGATGTCATCATTAAAACAGAGGTGTGTAAACAATTTCTATTTCGAAGGCCATTTAAGGTAATTTTTTTTTTAAATATTTCTTTTTAAAAGTTATTATTTTGTAAAATCTTTAATATTTTAAAAATGATTATGCTTGCTTAATTTTCGCGAAACCACTCTATCTATATTTGCCAGCTATTAGCCAGCCCTGAAATAAAGATGGCACTCATTGTGTTCCATAATTTGTGTGGTCATACGCTGTATAATTCTCTGACATTCATGTTTAGTGTGTATTTCATATCCTATTTCTCTTCTAGACCTTAATGCAGCCATATAGACTAGCCACAGATCTTATTTTGCATATATTCTGATAATTATCTTTTCCCTGCTCTATAGACTTACATACCGCCTTGGGTTGTTTGCAAGAAACCCTCCCGGCTGTGATTTCATTTTGCCAGTTCACTCACCTCCCAATCTCCAGGGTATCAACCTCATACACATTTCAGTGCTTTTCAGAAACGTCATCAGAAATTTTTATTAAATAAAAACATGACATTTTTCACTTTCCTTGTATGTAAAAGTGACGATAACGATGACAGTCGTAGCTTTATGTATTAATCAAAATATCACCGTTCGAAAAAATTATTGAGGACTGATTGTAGTTGTCGGTTCCGGCGACCTCTAATGAGATCCTGGGGCGGTAGGCGGACTCTCGCCTTGGACAAATGTATCCTTGTAATAATCAATGCAGTGAAGCTTACGCTATGAGCACAGGGCCTGTCCACTGCCAGGAATTGTTAATTTTGGAAAACAATCTCTTTTTTTGAATGCCTAGATTTCACATGTCTTTAGGCTAAATGCGTTATCATGATTGTCAGGCTTGGTCGAAGTTGTATATGTGTTCTTTCCTCGGTGTCAATGCTTCCTGGTAATGGATTGATAAGTTCACCTCAGGATTAAGCGAAGTATAACCTTTGATATTCACAAAAAGCATAACAAATGCAGTATTTTACAGAAAAAACTTACTTTGTGTAAGGTTGTTGATGGTAACAAGCATCCGTTGAAATATTTCAGTCTCAGGTACTATCATTTTAGTAACATTAGTGAAATAATTTCTAAATTTTCTAAATAATTTCTGTTATCCAAATACAGATTATTTTTACTATTTTCTCGACACAATGAAATAAGCAAAAAACCTTCATAGTTTGGTTTGTATACATAATTATTGGTTGATTCTTATAAAGGATGGATGCATTTACAGAGATTTTACCAAACGTGTACACTGGCTTAAACCAATAGGCCTACAATACAAACACACTTTGTAATGAGAAAGAAAGTGAAGCCTTACAATAACTGACAGACAAAAGTAATGACAATATTCTAGATGACCTTTTTGATTTGCGACTAATTTTTATTGACGATATTATTGATCACAGCTAACAAAAATATCCATTCGTTACATGTATCACAATTGTACAGATTTGACATCAAATTGGACACAACTGCGAATCAATGTAGGCATAGGGGTCTGCCTATATAACCACCAGAAGGTTTAGGGCCAAACCAATCATAATACTACTGACTGTTTTTATTCCGTTGCAATTTGAAGAGCTTTGAAACCTTCAGAAAAACGTCGCTATTCTGTTCGTAAGTCGATACGTAATACGCGCACGTGGATACGTGCGCTATATAAGTCCACATTATTATTATTAGTATTATTATTCTGTTCGCTACTTCCGGTTCCAAAGCTGACATACCGTTGTGTGTAGTTTAACCTAAATTCCTCTGTTTTAATATTCGAAAACGATTCTTGAGGCAGAAATTGACTTTGTTACTAAGATTTTGAGTCTTTACAACACATACGTTAAATGCAAGTCCCAAGCTTTCTAATTTCTTGCGTCAATCCTTAAAGAAAAGAGAGGTTAATGTATTTCCAATGGGCTTCTGATGATCGTTGGAGCCAGCACGTGCGAAGTGGGCGTGGTTTATGTTGAAACATGCAACACTTAACAACAGGATAGGAATGCCAGTAATATTACAATATTGAAAGAAGACATTATTCACGAAATACATTATTCTTATCTGCCATTAGGGCGTCATTTTGAAATTGAGCACAAAAATCCCCGAATATTTACAATAGAATAATGTGATATACAAATAAAGCCCGTGGATTTTAAATAATAAAATAAACATACGTGTTAAAACGAAAATAGTTTAAAAACAACTATTAATTGTACATTAAATATTTCAATTGAAAAACTCTTATTTCAAGAAAGATAACATGAGCTTTCCTTGTATTTATTGTATAAATTTCCTGCAGACATTCCGTTAGGCTATTAGATAAAAAAATATTTGGGATTCTGGGTGAACCGTTAACACAATTATGAGAAAGGCTAACTGCACTCACATATAGGCCTATATTTATATAATTATGCTTACTATACTTAAACATTATATTTTATCAAATAATGTTATGGGCAATTATATGCTATAGGCATGTACCCTAAATACTGAAATAAACGCATACCGGCATACCAACGAGAGAGTGTAAAGGTTACCAACTTTGATACGGTACGCTTTGGGTGATAAAAGTAACATTTACCTCCTGAAACTAAACGCCCGTGAAAAGACGATGCATTCATTACCCCTGAAACTATTCATCATGATTTTGGGGTGATATTAACAAATTTTAAAAAAAAATCAAAAAATAAATACAAGAAACATTATCATGTGACATGCTGATTTCAAATAAAAGTCACATGTCTTGTAAATGTGTGAGGGCTTACCTCAACAACCCCATTGACCTTGCGCAATGCGTGCTAGTGTAGCTATAATTAACAGTACTGCACATGTACTGCAAAAGTGACCCTACCCCTCCCCCCACTGGATATTGTCTAAAATGTTACAACCACACTGATACAAATAAACCATGAGATTCTGAACTATACAGTAACGTATGGGAAAATGTGACCGATGATCGCTAGCTACACCGAGATGTAACGCGCGCGTATAATATGCAAAGTAGTGTATGTACGCTATTTATAAAGGGTAAAACTGTGAAAATTACAACAAACGAACTTGAAAGAAAGATAACATAAGCTTCCTTTTGTTGGCCCATTTCGTGTTCATATCACATCAACAAGAACAGAAACTGTCATATTGTTACAAGTTTCTGCCGACTTGAGCTTCTATCTTTCTAATTATCCGACAGCATCTTCTTAATTCAATTTTGTTTAGTTTTAATCTTAACAATTTATATTGTAGAAATGTTCGCAAAATACATTTGTTTATTATTAACCTGTTCTTGATCTGAATTGGATATGTGCTAATTTATTCACCACCCTTACCCTTGTCGAAACCAGGGATGCCATGAGGAGGCGAACTCACCCTGCTATCACCATGCATGTCCTTTTACCATACATGTTTACGTGTCCCCCCTTTTCGGTAGTGCCCCCCCCCCTTTGCTGCTGAGTTGCCCCTTTTGTAACAATCCTTGATCACCCTATTCTGTACCCATGCCTCTTTATTCTTTGCGTCATCCTTTACGCTATCATCCAGTATCTCTAACCTCGCTCACCATAGATTCTCATCAATCCTTATCTCTCTGCTTATATTTTTGCCTTATTCATTGCCTTCTCTCTCTCTCTCTCTCTCTCTCTCTCTCTCTCTCTCTCTCTCTCTCTCTCTCTCTCTCTCTCTCTCTCTCTCTCTCTCTGATTGGAGACAAGGCCTCTGCCACTGTTCATGAGTGAGGTCCTCTCTCTTTCCTTTTCTTTTTCCTTTCTCTTTGGAGCCACTGGAGTGGGTTTTAAGACCCACACCAGTAATGCCAGTGGCTCCCCACCCCAGGGATCCTCAGGAGAGTCTGCTTGCACCATGGTGCTTGTAGTCTCCCTTTAGAGGAGCCCTTTCCTTTTTTCCTCCTTTCTTCCACTCTTTCTTTGTTTTTTTCGATTGTTCCTATGATTTTTGCATGTTTTATTGTCTCTCATTTGCATATGTTTCTTTGTTATTACCTTTGTTAACAATGTTTACCGAATTTAATTATTATTACAGTAATACTGTTAACTACTATTTTTGGTTAAACATTGTTTTTATTCTTTGTACAATTTGTTTTGTAAATAAAGTTTTGTATTGAAAAGTAAAACAAAAGTCTCTCTCTCTCTCTCTCTCTCTCTCTCTCTCTCTCTCTCTCTCTCTCTCTCTCTCTCTCTCTCTCTCTCTCTCTCTCTCTCTCTCTCTCTCTCTCTCTCTCTCTCTCCGATCCACCTCAAACCGTTTCTTCTCTTAACCCTTCCACTCCTATAATCTTTACTTCGTTCTGACCCCTTCAACTTCTCTCCTACCCCTGAATCCCCTCTACAGCCTCAAAACCGATTGTTTATAACAAATCAATTGTTTTTGCTTGAGATATGGCTTGTCTACTGTCTAACCAATTTCTTTTGTCTAACCGATTTCATTTGTCAATCGTAGCATGCACACAGAAGCATTTTCTATCTCTACTGCTCCTCTTTTTCTCAATCATATATTTATCTCATAACCTCTCCGTAAGATATCTTTCTTCCCAATCTCCCTCTTCCTTTCTCCAACTTAAATCCTTTTTCATTCCTCTGTGCCTCAAGATTCCTCTCATTTTATCTTACAATCTCTTTTCTGCGTCATCATCATCACTCGCATTTTTTTTACATGCATCTTTTATTTCTCTGCATTACCTAACGGCATTCGTGTCTCATTTACTCATGAGCTCAGTTCATCCACTATTGCACCCATCCACCTGTTTTCTACTCCTGAAGGATTATGGGCAAAATGTATATGTTTACCTTTGATCTTTACAAATAATACCAACTGATTTAAATTGGCACATTACAATAACCTACCATTTTCTAGGTTATACTGACACGGTATATGGACCGAATCATTATTTTGTTTTATCAGCTACCGCACAAACAACAGTTTAAATTAGTTTCTAGGTCATTATTGACCCAATGCCAGTCAAGACCTCTTAGGCATCGGTCAATATTGTGTTCTGAATTCTGTTAATTCAATGGGGAAACCGACCTTTGTATTGAATTTGAAATTCCCAGACAGTCCCACATACAATCCAGAGATTTGTGGTATTTATAAAACCACGCAGCAGGCATACGCCACGTGTTCAAATATTCAATTATTACATTACAATTTAAATATAACTACTATAGAGGATATTTACTCTAAGCAAATATATTCGCAATATTTAAACGTGATTCGTTTTAATGAAATATAATATTCAATATTGATATAAACATATTCCATCTTCACGATGCAGTGTTATCAAACATTATAACACTATATAATATTATAGCACAAACATTATATACTATTTTCCCTTTATCTTTGCTCTGTTCTATACCACTTTTATTTGAATTTTTCTTTCTTTTTCCGCAATCCCTTCTCTCACTTTCGTCCTCCTCACTTGTTTATATCCTTCCACCAATATTTCCTCATACCGCCACTTATAAGTTATTCTTTATTAATTTATTTATTAAATTAAAATTTACTATTCTCACCATACAGGCACTTTACAATCAGATAAGTTGGATAAATATATTCAAGTGTTATAAAGTATTATTATTATTTGTGGAGGGCATTATGAGCCATTAGTTGATGCAATTCTTGCCTCGAGATATTGAATATTTTATTAGAATGTTGCCCTTCACGACGCGTCCGCTGCTACATAGGACGGTAGCCTGCCTGTCGCCATCGGGCAATTAATGTAAGCTCGGTGGTCAAAAGGTTAAGGCGTCTGCACTAGTATTAGTAAGCAGGAAGTCATGCATTTGGGTTCGATTCCAGCTAGAGTCGCCTGTGGAGTTTATTTCTGCAGAAACTAAAAAGCATCGAATACAGTGCTTCGTAGATTCATCGAAAAGGGGCAAATATCAATATCAAATAAAAGTAAATGTTATGTGATTGCACATCATTTTGTACACACTTAAACGATTATGTTCCAGCTTTTGCAATATTACCAAATATTGCACACAAAAAGGCCTGTTTTATCCCAAACCTACATCACATGAAAGAGGTTCGCGTCTCCCCGTCTGAATTAGATGCCCTTCCATTCTTAGCTGGCTTAGTCTGATCATGGGTCCACCATGATCTACCCCTATCGTTCCTTGGCCCCAATGACATCGTCTCCGTCTGTGTCTGGGCCGTGTTTGCTCGCCTTAGCCCCGTGAAACCGTTCCAGTCCCCCTGGTAGTTGACGCACGGTAAGAACCGAAATACAGACCGAAACCCGTTCCGGAATTTGATGTTCATCCAGCAGTATATGAAGGGATTGTAGACGCAATTACTCATTGCCGAGAGAAGTGCACATAGGTACACTATCTGTATGTCAAGAAATCCAGAAATCTGTATTATGTAAATCCACTATAATTTATTGGTACCGGTAATTCATAAATGCCCAAGACAGTTTAGACAATCTGATTGGATAAAACGTAATCACATGGGGGTGTATTAACGAATGGTAAAGACATGGCTTATCAAAATCAGAGCAGCGCGTGTGTGACTTCGGTTTGGACTTTATTGTCCTTGACCACGCCCAAAACCGGTCATTAACCTGCGGTAACGACCGCGCGCCAAACTTTTATTCCCTTATTAAAATATATCTACATGGTAGTAATTAAAATAAAACCAAGATTTTGGTTAAAAAAGCACTTGGTGTAATATTGATAATGTAAAAAATAAATCCCTTGAAATCCTTCTGTCTGATATGCTAGAGTTTTACTAATAAATTAATTTCCTAATGAAATTTAGGACTTCATGAGACGAAAAATACACGTTAGGTGAATACGAAAATCTGAATGTGTTTACACAATTTTTTCTGGTTTCTGCAAATTATGCATTTATAGGCATTGACCAAAAGTGTAAACTAGTTTTAAGATTAAAGTGAAATATTTTTTATTATCGATGAATATTTTATAAGGCCTATAAAGTATTATTTATTGGCCTACTCCTCATTAAAGCCAGAGTTGTTTATAGTTTAATATCAGCAACGAAACCTCAAATACATCTATAATGATTCCGTAATAAGCGAGGTCGTCGCATAGACAATGTGTTATCCTAAGTAAACCTATAGCCTTATAGGTTTGACTATATTGACTATCAATAGGTTATTAAGAGGTATTCGGTGTATAAGTATAAGAAATGTAAGCTACTGAAAGTAATTTTATACTGCGTGATCAAGAGAATAGGTGTGCTTGTCTCCTTTGATTTCGATTACAGAATGCAAACATGTTTATCCGCTACCACGCAGTGCTTATTAAAGAGGGCATGCACTTTTTGTTAAATATCTACGAAGCCCAGGAAGGGACACTGGTAAGAAAAAAAATTCAATGGAGTAATCCCTGCGCACGGATTAGTAATCCGTTCGCACGGATTAGTAATCCGTTCGCACGGATTAGGAATCCGTTCGCACGGTTTAACAATCCGTTCGCACGGTTTAGTAATCCGTTTGCACGGATTAGTAATCCGTTCGCACGGTTTAGCAATCCGCCAGACGCATGCGTTACACACGAACGTTAGTTGATTCAAGATGGCGGAGGTCAATGGAAGTAGTTGTTCTGATGACCTTATTGGATTGCTAAACCGTGCGAACGGATTATTAAACTGTGCGAACGGATTGCTAAACCGTTTGAACGGATTCCTAATCCGTGCGAACGGATTATTAAACTGTGCGAACGGATTGCTAAACCGTGCGAACGGATTCCTAATCCGTGCGAACGGATTACTAATCCGTGCGCACGGATTACTCCATTGAATTTTTTTTTCTTACCACTGTCCCTTCCCGGGCTTCGTAAATATCTGTAAAAAATTAATAAATAAATAAAATAAAATAAAATAAATACATCCATTCGATGTAAGAATCAAGAGATATGAATAGAAACCAAACTGAGTTTGAGCTACGATGTGTCGTTAAACAGATTCAGATTTGTCGTATTTATTCAAACGTGAAAATTCAGTCAAGATGTTATTTTTAAATGAACCTCATCATTCAGAAAGATTTCAATGCGGAATGTTTGATCCCTTAATAATCCAATTTACACCAATTGTTTTTTTATTTTTTTATTAATTTTTTTTAATTTTTTTTTTTTTTAACTGTGAGCATTTGTTTATTTATATGCGATTATCAACAGTTAATACAGTTCTTTTAAAACACAGCCTGTAATCCAATTATTTGATCTCTGTTGTGGATTGAGAAGCACACGAGTTTAACGGACACATCCATCAACCAGTGTACACGACATGGTATCCCGACGGTTGTTTACAAGACTTAAAATATGCGCAATTATTGAACTTTAAAAGGGATTGCGTTACATGTTCTTATTGGACTGACTTTGAACTGAGGCGGAGTTTGCATTTTGTTCACGTCTGTTTACATTAATCTTGAAATTGAACATACCTTAATGTAGTGGAAGGAGAGGATATCTCTGTTGCTGTCTTGGACGATGGTGTAAATTTGGATAGGCATATAACACAGTGCAAAGAGGAGGACTATGGTAGCAAACATTTTCACCAGCTGAAATGGAAGCGAAACCAAGTCTTACTTTAGTTAGCCCATATACCTAACCATTTGGCCCCATATTGGCGTAACTATATGATTGCACCCCTTCCCACAGTACACGTATACTGTGCCCTCCCAATAATAGCTTTTGCACTTTGTTATTTAATCTCCCAAAAATGTTAGATTCTTCACTATTAAAAAAAATTATGCACGGTTCAAATAGTCTTCCTGTCGGTTAGGCATAATTATCTACCCATGACTGGTTGTTTCCAGTGAATGGAAAGTACAGGATTTCATTATTTCGACCCACTGTTTGTTAAATATATCATAAATCTAATATTTATCTAGGTGCTCGTTGTTTTATAAAAAGTTGCTGGTAGGGCTGTGTGTTTTCGAATAATTTGGTAACTGGATATTTGGATTTGATTTCAATCGAATATTCGATATTCGTAGGCTGCAGATTGGTAATTGCGCCACGTGATACAACGAGTGCGCTCGATAAATAAGGCCTGGCATAGCCTGGCCTACACCACGCAACAGCGGCGTAGCCACGGGGGGCTGGGGGGCCCGTGCCACCAACAAATTTCCAGTGCCCCCCCCGCAGGTGAAAAATCCTCATAGTGCCCCCAAAAACAGAAAAGAAAAATAAAAGGGAAAAAACCCATACCCCCTGGGCCCCCCACTGAAAAGCAATGCCCCCATTTCCCCCCCCCCCCCCACTGAAAAAGTCCTGGCTACGCTGCTGCCACGCAAATAACGTTGCAGATGAGCTTGCAAATGCAGAAGAGAGGATGATGGAGGGGAGATATAATGATGGAAACTCCAATAAGAAAACAAAACAAAACAAAACACAGAAGAGAGATGGTGGAGGGGGGGTATAATAATGGAAACTCCAATAAGAAAACAAAACAAAACAAAACACAGAAGAGAGAAGATGGAGAGGGGTATAATGATGGAAAATCCAATAAGAAAACAAAACAAAACAAAACACAGAAGAGAGATGATGGAGGGGGGTATAATGATGGAAACTCCAATAAGAAAACAAAACAAAACAAAACACAGAAGAGAGGATGATGGAGGGGGGTATAATGATGGAAACTCCAATAAGAAAACAAAACAAAACAAAACACAGAAGAGAGGATGATGGAGGGGGGTATAATGATGGAAATTCCAATAAGAAAACAAAACAAAAGAAAACACAGAAGAGAGGATGATGGAGGGGGGTATAATGATGGAAACTCCAATAAGAAAACAAAACAAAAGAAAACACAGAAGAGAGGATGATGGAGGGGGGTATAATGATGGAAACTCCAATAAGAAAACAAAACAAAACAAATTTAACGTAAACAACCGAATATTCGAACCATCGATCGAATATTCGGTTATTCGGCACAGCCCCACTTCTTTAAGTTGATATTCTGCTACAAATCACCAATAAATCGCCCCTTTAATCAACAAATGTCAAATTCATAGCAATGAAACGACAGCCAAATCGCTAATATACAGGGTGTCTTAAAAAAAAGGAAACCGAGATTAATCTGTTTATTTCTCAGATACTGCTCAATTTTGTTTAAAATGGTAACCACCATCTATTACTTAATGATGTCCTCTTTCTTATGACACCAAGAAATCCATGCTACCATCACGGATGACTGAGCACAAAGTTGTGCAACGGACCATGTCAGAATATGGCTTTGCACCAGATGGATGTTTTGGTGTTAAACCAAGACTGCCCAGTGCAGGGCCTTTGTGGCCCTAAATTACGCAATGTTGGCCCGCATGCCAATTTTATCATACCCCTTTAAAAGTCTCAAAAGCGGTCCACTTGCTCAGAAAACCTAAAACCTTGCAAGATGCAACTCACAACAGAGCAGCGTGTTTTCGTTGTGACCGAGTGGATGAGAACTGGAAGCCTTCAGCAAGTCGCTGATGAATTTGCAGAGCGATTTCCAGACCGTGCTGTTCCCGCAAAGTCAACAATTTGGAAGAACATTAGGAAGTACCGTAGGGAGGGTACAAGTTAGAACCTCAACAAGGGTCGTTCTGGTCGACGAAGAACGGCCCGATCGAATGAGAACATCAACAAGATTGTGCTACTGGACATCCAATGGTACCCGTACAGAATGCAAAGGCGTCACGAACTCCTTGATGCGGATCTACCCAGACGACTAAGATTTTGCCAGTGGTTACTTGACCAACAGCCCGGATTCTTGGAGCACCTTGTGATGGGGGATGAAGCAGCGTTTTTTATGAACGGCAGAGTCAATAACCAGAATGTCCGTGAATACGCACCGATACATAACCCGCCTCCCTTCAATTTCGACGTCAACATGAGTAGGGAGAAAATTTCTCTTTGGATAGGCCTCTGTGGAAATGGCACACTCATCGGACCCTGTTTCTTTGATGGCAATCTTAATGGGGAACGGTACCTTGAGATGATTGACAACGAAATCGTTCCACAGTTACAGGAACACTTCGAGCAACAAGAAGGCGGGGTGTTCCGGCGATTATGGTGGGCCCATGATGGAGCTCCACCTCATCGGCGGATTATCGTTAGGAACAGACTAAGGCACCTTTTTAACATGAGAGTAATTGCTTTGAACCATGAGATTGAGTGGCCACCAAGGTCCCCGGACCTCACGCCCTGTGACTTCTTTTTGTGGGGGCATCTTAAGGACAACGTTTACACGCCACCGCCCAGAGACATCAATGACCTACGGGCCAGAATCGTGGCTGCAGTTGAGACCTTAAGAGGACAGAGAGACGTAATCAGGAATGCGGTCAGAGCAATGAGAACCAGGGCAGAAGTTTGCGTTGAAAGAAATGGGGGGATATTGAAGGACACTGGGGTTAGGTTGGGACAGGGATAAGCCTCCAACTGTTTAATCATTGAAAAAATGATTTTGGTCTTTACGCACTGGTCTTTGTTCTTATTTTTAGACATGCTGTACACTGTGCGAATAGACCTGTGGTGCATGTGGTGCAAAGCCATTTCTGACATGGTCCGTTGCACAACTTTGTGCTCAGTCATTCGTGATAGTAGTATGGATTTCTTGGTGTCATAAGAAAGAGGACATCATTAAGTAATAGATGATGGTTACCATTTTAAACAAAATTGAGCAGTATCTGAGAAATAAACAGATTAATCTCGGTTTCCTTTTTTTAAAGACACCCTGTATAAGGCTTAGTACCATAGAGCGTACTAAGGCCACAAAAGTCTCTGGTTTCTGATTTCCGCGCGCGTTGATCGCCTTAGACCCGCGTGCAGGCATTTTAGTTTCTTTTTCTGCAAAAATTTGCAGCCAGAATTGCTGGATCAACTGGAATTCTGTCGCGCTGTGTTTTAAATAACGTTTTCACACAGGCCTAAGGGTATGAATGTGTAACCTCTTTTAGCTACCATACTTTGTGTATGGGAAATTTGGGCTGGTTCCAATAACAGCATACATATATATATGAATCACTTAAACCAAATAGAAAAAAACCCAAAAGAACAAAACAAAAAAAACACGCGTCACTGCACCGATTTTTTTTAGCCGACCTAGGACCAGAAACCAGATACTTTTTTTGGTGGCCTTGCAGGCTTGTTTTTTTAATGGTAATATATTCGTCAGCCAGATCATACAACCATCAACTGAAGGTGGTTTGAATATTACTTATAGGATATTGTACCCAGGGGGGGAAGCCAAAGATACGTTTGCAATTCCCGCCGATCTACAACCCGTGAATAGTTGTCACTTTTTTAGTATATCACTGTCAATTTAAGAACGAGTGCATAACAACATGCAGCTCGGGGGAACAGTTTTCAGTGCACCTGTATAAATTGTGCAAGGAAAAACAGTCTGAAACTTGAGTATAAGACTAGACCCAAACAATGGTCAAAACAACACCAAGGACTGAAAATTAAAATCAACATCATTCACTTGCCAATCAATACAATGAGTGAATGTGATGGCTAGATCGTTGAAAGTAGATTAAGATTAAAGGTTCTTTCCTTGCTGAACAAAGATAACTTCTTCTACGTAGTATGCCAACCTAGGCTACAGAAAAGGGCATATTTTGAGCAAGATACTGGTACGGTATTTCCGGCATGGTAACCACGTTGCTTTGCTGCGGGCTCTGAAACATATCAGTAAGGTGAACAGCGAATGATTTCTGCGACATGAAGGACTAACATATGTTTTGTGAAGGAAAATAAATTTGAAAAATAAAAAGCTAATACACTCGAAAATACTCACAGGTCACAGTTTTTGACCTAGGACTGGGAAAAGGTCTGCAGGAACCAGACTGGGTTTAGGAAGCAAATTAGCCTGAATCGGAGGTTTCGGACACGTATTCATACACCAGGTTTATAGTCACATTTTATCTAGCCCTGTTTCCGGGTCAATCGGCACCCTTTTCCGGGTCAGGTTCTTAGAGTATATGATCCCTACTATATCAGTGACTATATCACATTAATTCTTCTCATCTATATTGAGTTGTAAGAAAATTATAATAAGAAAAATATTTGGTGATTATGAAACACAATTTATAAATCATATTTACAACAAAAACAAGAAATCTCACCCGTGCTTTGGATTCACTCATCTTCTTGTCTCTCTCCGCTTCTACTTCTCCCGGCGTCCTCCGGCCCCAAATTCGCCTCCCGATTCTAATATACGCCCCCATGAGCACCGCTAGAGGTAGGAAGTACTGTAACACCATACAAACCAACGAATACACGAGGGAGTCCTCCCATGACCCATCCGTACAAAACGTGTTGTCCCCATGAATCTCTAAGGTTGTGAAGAGAGCTGCAGGGAGCGCTAGTGCAATGGAGATCACCCAAATTACACCGATCACAAAGAGTGTCTCTCTGGACCCCATGCGGGGTCTCAGGGGGTGTATGATAGCAAAATAGCGGTCCATACCTATGGCCACTAGGGTGTATATACTTACAGACACCGATATGGTTTGTGAAAAGGAAACTAATTTGCACATTACTTCACCAAACGGCCACTGCGTGTATAAAGTTGCGTAGACTGTGAAATTGACGCACATTGCTGCCATAAGGAGATCTCCAATCGCCAGATTGACTATAAAGTAATTGGTGACTGTGCGCATACGAGGGTGTCCTAGGACTATATAGCAAACGATACCGTTCCCAAAGATTCCCAGGACACTGACGGTGCCGTAGAGAAAGATGAAAATCGCTTGCACCCATGGAGGTTCCTGGTAGTACTCAATCAATGGATAGTCGTAGTCCGACGAGCTCGTGTTATTCTCAGTTTGAGACAAGTTTGAAACGATAGACTCCTCCATTTTTGCTTAATGCTTCCTTTGTAATCTTTCCCAGTGTCACTTGATTGGACACAGTTGATGCTTTTCCTAGTTGTAGATTTCCATTTCTATATATGGTTGACAATTCACTTTCGCGGGTACTTATGGTACGGGCTCAACAATTAGTAGGGTCGCTCAATCCCTATCTACGAATCGTCTGAGACTGATAAGTATTGAAGAATGTCTCTTCTCAATCTCTGTATGAACGACTTTTATTTACTGGTTAAGTCACAGGGCCTTTGCTCGATGGTCAAACTGACCAAAATATATGGCACAAGTTATATCCAAGCTGGCTGAATTATGCATTAGCCAATCATCAGGCTGTCGTTCATGGACGCCGTCCGGATATCAAAACAGCCGCAGATCCCCCGAGATAGCCGTGGTGACATTAAAATCGATTTGGCCCAAGCCACTGTTTCTCCTGAGGTGCGCCGTGCATGGGGACTGACCGATCGGGTGATCATCCCTTAATCTTCTTTTTTCGTGATAACCATCTGGCTATGGTACCACGAAGTCGCCACACAGCATCCCATGAGAGAGGAAGATCAGAAGATACCAATGTTGATCTGAAAAAATAAGTAAATAATTAACGTCTTATAAAAAAAACACTGTTGAGTAGAAAGGAAGCACTAAGTTAAATAAAACATTTGGATGCTTAGGAAGACGAGAATGGTACTGTACGGTTATGGCAATGAGAATATTCAAGACGACAGATCATTTTCAAATAATTAGCTTTTCAACTCCTGCATCCAATGAAAATGACAGATTAAACCTTGAACTGTTTAATTATATTGAGGAATGCAAATCCTTCAAACGTTTTTGTGAAACTGAGCCATGCCTTCCGCATTATTCATCTGCTATAAAAGGGAATATTACACAATATTCAAACATTGTTTATCAACAACGGAAGTATGTTATTATTATTATTATTATTATGGTTTATTAAAAAATCTGCTCATTGCAGCCTGCCGGCTGAATTACAAAACAGTTTACATTAAAAATATAAAGAATACATACAAATTAAACCAAATGAAAAATGAATCTAAAAAATAAATCAGTCAGGTACATACAAGGTACATAAAAATATTGCACAGCAAAAAGCACACTCATCAAGGGGACATGAGAAACCACATTAAAAATTATATTACAAATTTATTACAAAAAATTACAAGGATGGTGGGAGTGAGCTGAGCAAATTATTGACAAGTCTGTTGAAATAGGGGACTGGACTGTTACTGAGAAGAGCAATTTTACATGGTACTTCATGAAGAGTTCTTTTAATTCTGAGATTCATAGAATGAGAGCGTTTGGATTTGACAAACCATTCATTAAATTTATTTGAGTTGTATGATTTTAATGCAAAAGTAGTACAAAGCGTGATTCTTCTAATATATAAAGGTTCCAGACCCAGGGTAGTTAATGCTTGATTATAATGTTGGTTTGTATACATTTATTCATGCATTTATTTTAGTAAACAAAATTGACATTAAATACTTTTAATGGCAAAACTTAGAAAGTATTACTGTTCAAGATATGCAATTTTGTTACAAATTATTTATAAACATTTGTTGATTAATAAACGTGAAACCTAAATCAGCTTTCACATGTCAGCTTGTATGCGCATTTTCGATCCTTAAAAGCAACGTATAGGCCTTCAGGGGGTTTAAACAAAACAAAACAGACTGCTAATAAAATGTTTGGTGCCAGGTAAAATCAAGTTGTTGAGAAACATTTCTGTCTGCTCGAGTTATTCAAAACCAAAAATTTTTCCAGCTATCATGTACTACAAATCAAGAGTTGTAATGTAACGCGAGAAATGCATTACCATACGCCATACTTCAATCTCCAACTCGAGTAAAACAAAATCAAGATTCAGAATCGTGCAACCTAGAATCCCTTTCTACTCCATTTGAAAGAGAAAAAAAAACTTACATCCTGTCGGATCCGTTACCGTTTTATGAACGGTGCTACGGTCCATTAAATTCATATCAATATAAACACAGCCCTGCTACGTGTGTCATCGTATATGCACCTACTATCACAACGGTCTCCGAAAAAATATCCCCAGGTATCATAAAGACAGTCATAGAAAAAAATGTGTGCAGGATTTCTTTATTGTGTGAATATTATTTTCTTTGGAAGCATACGTCAGTGATGCTTTTCTCGAGTTTTGAGTTTCCGTTATTTTTTTGGCGAGGAACTATCCGTATCGATTTTTGTACATGAAAAGCGCAGTCTTGTTCTCTATAATAATCGTGTACGTACGGGCTGTAGATCAAAAGCTCCATAGATGCGCATTAATTCTCTGGCTCACATTTCACACCCGTAAGTATTCCCAACGTTGGTTCCCGCATTAGTTTAAGTAATGTTTCGTTGGTTCTCACAGTAGTTTAAGTCATTTTTCGTTTGTTCCCGCACTGATTTGTTAAACGTTTTATTGGTTCCCGTTATGTATTTGGCGGGAAACTGTTCAGTACTTCAATCAAATGTAATTGTAATTTGTAATTTTGACGTTTGAAGTACCTGCCTAATGTTAAGACTCAGTGCACGTGCTGTTGAGGGTGCACTGTACGCGAGCAGTAGCTGACGCTAGGGCAATTAGCACATCGCCAGTGAGCTTACACTATCGACTCCATTTACGTTTAATTGTAAACAAATATAGCCAGGGAAGAGTTATCTCTACATGGGTTTTGTGCACAGGGTAGACAGAGATCCTTTTGATTGTCAATTCATTATAGACCCCGATTAGAACCCCACTCCTCCGAGCAAACATGTGAATTGGGTCATTCCTTATATCTGAGTACGTTGTCTTCCCATTTTAAGTATCTCTTCAGTCTTCATGGGTTTCTCCAGGTATAGAAGCTACAGTGAAATACATTTTTAAAGAATCATGGTTTGGGGAAAAAACATGATAGAAAGAATGATTCCTAGATTTTGTTCTTACCATTCACAAACATTGTACCGAGCCTGTGTTGGTTAAACAAATTAACGGTATGATTATCGGATTGCTCAGGAATTATTGCTTGAGCGTTTGCCAATTCGCAGCTTGCCTAGTTGAATTATTTGCTTTGCTCAAATCATGCCGGTAGTGAAATGAGCATAACGTCCGTTTAGTCGTTCCGAATGAAACGATTTTGGGCCCAATTCATGATGTTACATTATATACTGTTTTTTTTAAATATAAATGTCACAAAAACTGAACATATTTACCTTGTCCACGTTAGCAAGTCGCATGTGGTATTGTTCACGTAAAGTAGTTTTCAATGTATATACAAGAAACGTGGGCAAACATTAATTTAAATTACTTTGCCAAAGTCAATTTACAAAAAGACGTGTGTTTGTGTATGGTTATAATTATTTACTCTAAATTACTTTTGGTGACTTCACTTTAGTCACTTCGGGTGCACTGGATATAATCCCTTGGTTATTTGATTCAAACAATTAAAGCTATAGATAAACATTTAAACAGACATAAACACAATGAGCAGTTTGTTAATTTTAAAATAAAATAAAATTAAACATTATCTTTTGGGGTATGATAAACGTACTTGTACGAATATTTACACAGTCTCATCAAGATTACGGAGGAAATTGCATGTTTAAAAAAAAATAATTAACACTTGTTTTTACCAAAATTAATGTAAAACAAAAAACAGAAGTCTTGCATGTGATTCTTATCTTAGATTCAGCGTGAGGTTTGGATTTGATATTTACAGACTGATTAAAACTTCACAAGGGATACTCTTCTTAGGTTGTGCTAAAAAAAATAGCCGATAGCTCTAGTGAAGGCTTCAGGATATTGGAGGAGATTTAGATGGGTGGTCTTGCGTATGCATTGCATCTGCATTTGCTAATGAATTTTTTGTAAATTTACAAACACATTGTAACAAAAAACTAATTTATACAATGCCGTTTCAATCACTAAAATGAGGAATATTTTGGGTGGAAAATGGCCAGTGTTGGCAACCATAACAGCAAATTATTACCATCACTAAAGGCACTGTAAAAAAAAAACAAAAAAAAACAAAAACGTTCATTATGAACGCATCTTCGTAAACTCCCTTTGTTTTTGTAATAAACCTGTTTTGGTTTTCAAAAGTGTAATCAGCCCATAAACGTGTTTTTGTGTGCTATTAACGTGTACTTGCATCTAAATTCATTAACACATGAACGTGTAATTAGTGCAAAAAATTGCTTTGGACAATAAACGCCAAAACGTGTTCATGACAGAGTTATCAGAAAGGTGTTTAACTGTTTGGACATAGGCCTATGGTGACATAAAAGTATATTTTATAATGGCACTTGTGAACTGATGTTTTCGTTGCGAAATCTATTGATATCATTTACAAAAAAGGGAATTGTTGAGCTTTAACTGAGAGAACACAACCGTATTATTTAGTCAAGATAGAATATGCCGCATTGGTGATTAATTCATTCATTAATGCCGTCTCCGTAACAAAGGTTGGCTGTATAGTGGACCGCCAACCAACATGTTAGCCAGAATTCAGAAATAAGGTGTCCAAATTAGCTGGAAATTTCAAAACAGGGTGTCCAAATTGTTCACTTACATGTAAATTATTACATTTACTTATTACATGTAAATGACAGGTAAAATAGGGTGTCCAAAATTGAACAGGGTGTCTAAAAGACACCCAGACACCCCTCTGGCTAACACTATGCCGCCAACAAACCCTATTCTGCGCCAATCGGATACGTGCACTCCTGAACTCCAATTGGGCCATTGTTTGATGGTCCCGGGTACGTGTCCCTTCCAGGCCATGTGTCCCTCAAGCAATGTTTTGTTTTAATATGATGATATCATATCATTATTAATTGATTGATAATGAGACGAATGTTCGTCAAGACACAGATGTTTCATAATGATGGGCCTAGTCTTTATCTCTTTAACAATCCTCCTCCTTTCTCATCCAAGCCCCGTCATTAAGAAATCAAACTTGGAAATATTTTTTACCTCCACCTCGTCAAAGAGAATCAACGTCGCAGAAGCTCAGATAGCAATTGGCATTTAATCTGCCGACCAGTGTAACGTGATATCTGCTCTTTCAGCACACTGTACTGTAATTGGTAAGAGATCGGATGTAGGAATGAGTATATTCTTGTATTTCCCGTGTCTTATACTTAGCCGGGGAGGTATTACATGTTATAATTCCCTTCTTCTTCCTATGCTGTGCAGATGTTCAGAACTGGAATCTTACACGGGAATGTCTTAAGAAACTGCCGTCTTGTAATATGGGAGGTTTAGGATTAACGTATCATATTCGACGGCGGTAGGTAAACGCCTCCCTATAGACATTTTCAATGCTGATTTAAAAAAAAATTACATTTAATTTTTTTTATTCGTGATGCAGTGGCAAGTTCTACATATACTAGGTTTCATTTGATGTAAATCCAAGAAGTGTTAGCCTGTTTATATCTTAAAGTCACGAATACTTGTATAATCGTTCAGAGAGTGCAACGTCAGGATAGAGTATAGTCAACAATACACCATAACAAAAATGCATTTCTATCTGCTTTTTGCCAATTTAGAAAGCAAAACGGCAGATGTTCACTTTTCTACCTCCACAGCCTATATTATGTATAGATATTGGTCGCAAAAGAGCAGTTACTGACCCTTCATATGACTGTAAACATCTTTGAAAGTTCTCAGAAAAGGTGAATTATTTTCGTCGACACAATTCTTATTTTGAACAAAGATTACAATTATCAAAAGCATATCCTTTGCCTTGGGGTATTTATATAAAGACTTAACTGCTACTATGCATACATAAAAATGTCCCGTTCAGTTATTGTATCTGCGATATTATCTTTGATGCTGTACGTAGTGATGGGATACAGGTTTGATAAACATCTGTGAGTTATATAGAAAGCGCTTTGTTAAAGTTACTCAAGACAGATCAACAATACCATCCCTCCAGGAATTAACTATGTCAGCCTGCGTACAGATCAAACTGGTCCACCGTGATAATATTCACGCGATTCAGTTGGCTATTTCAAAAGTCCCAAAAGGTTAAGGTAAAATATGATATGTCAACTAATCAATTTGGTATACAGTTATACAGGTATACAGTTATACTTGAGGACAAAGAATACCAGGCAAATTAAATAAATTGCTTTCCAAGTAATGCTGAATTAGGTCGACTTATAGGCAACATTAAATGGAGACAGTACTAAAGAGGGATATGGAATTGCTAATTTGAATGGAGATTTATTTTATTGAGTAGGAATAATTTTTTTGAAATGTCACTTGATATGTGGATCACGTGATGACCGTGAATATAACGATGATGAAAAGTTAACCCAGCCTCATGTTCTGACGCACACAGACAAGCTGAGAGGGATGAATGTGAACCGTAATATTTGACTTCATGGATTCGTGATTTCCTGACTAATAGATCACAGAGATGAAGGTTAATGCAGGAACGGTGTTGTTATAATGAAAACCAGGGTCTGGCAGGGAGGTGTGATACCCAATCCGTTTTACACTGCCCACCGGTGACTTCAGATGAAATAACAGTACAAGCTCTATGGTTAAGTATGTGGATGACACTTTATTGACAGGATCCATTACTCATGACGATGTTGAGACTGGTTATAGGAACGAAAATGATAGATTTGTTGATTGCTGCAGGAATGTTTTTTTTTCTGAATACACAACAAAATAAAGAAATTGTTGTTTGATTTCCGGAGTAACCATGAAGGAGATTCAACCAGTTAGCATAAAGTGCTTATGGAAATATACTGATAGGCAGTTGAACTCGAATATTAACAACCACAAACTGTGTTCTACGGCAAACCATTGGATCTTCTTTTTGAGAAAATTGGCATTATTCCATAATGAGCAATTATTTCATTTTGTTGTACTACATCGCTGTGAAAAAGTTTGCCTGTTTTGAATTGAAAGAAGCTTTATATGGTCACTAAAGCTGCCAGTAAGATAATTGGTTGGAGACCAATCAGGCTGGCTCGTGTATTGTAACTATAGCGTTAGCTGACTGAGATGTATGCGTATACACGAGTCTGGTGTCATGGGGGCTTGTACGAAGAGCAACGTCCTTCAGATATTCGACGTTTACCCATAGGTCCCGTGTACTAGGTACAGTACACGTAAAAGAACCCAAAGCACTTTCGTGACTCGGAATTGGTGTTTCTGGTTCACTTAGCAGTCTCCTGTTCAAAGCTGTGCCCTGAGGGAGAACAGTGAAATAAGATATAAATATAATATAGGCCTAGGTGTTAATGTCGAAGATGTAAGACTACCCTACTTACTAAACTTAGAACCATCAAACAAGACAACATTCACCAACTTCATATATTTTTAGTTTGTAATAGGCCTAGGTCTGGCAGAATACGTCAATTTAAGTCGCACATAAACTGTCATTGCTTCTCCATTTTAGAAAATATGATTGTGACGTCATCGATGACATTTCATTGAACCGGAAGTTAACCCGAACACCTATAGTGGCTCTAGGTTACAACTGCAGTTTCCCATTTTAAAATACCGGACGGTAAATTCAACAGAACTTTTTTTTTTCCGTGAAGAAAACACTAATTCAGACTAATAATTTCTCAGGACAACTGATCCTCCTACTGTTAATACTTGTACATCCTATATTAAATGAGCAGATTTAAGACATGTAAGTATAAAAATCTATATAAGATTTAAGGTTTTGCATGGTGGAATAGTGATATTGTTTCGGTTCTCCCTTGAACCATTCTTACTTAGCGACAGTTGAGATACGAGTTGTGCGATGTTACCGCAAACCGAAACGATATAAAAATCCATATTTTTACTAGGACCACCTTGACTGGAGCAGTCACATCCCCTGGGGTTCAACCTAACCAATCAATATAACCTGTCAAAAAATGTCCTCTCCCAAAGCCCTGTTGTTAGTAAGTTTCGCTAATCGCGTTAAACGTTTCACAGAGAGTATAAAACCTCAAACAATGATTGAGTCTTAATCAATATTAATTTGTAATATGGTTGGCGACCATCCATTATGTTGGTCAAGTCGATGCCATCTTCCTGGAGCTTGTTTTGCATGGGCCGAGAGGTCAAGTTGCACCCAGTCAAGAATACAGTGGAGCTGTAATATTGACGTCATCTTAACACAATCACCAAACCATCAGTGTTGTATCATAGAACAATAACAAAACCAAGATTGTGTGATGAACCAGCCGCCATGATGCAAAAGAGACGTGACGTCACACGTATGTCCAACTTAAAACACAAAATATCAACCTGACTGTTTTAAAATGGTCCACATGACTGGACATTGTTGTTGATATATATTATATATATCAACATGTTCCTTTAATTTTTTTGAGTAGCTGTATATATATATATATATATATATATATATATATATATACACTACTCAAAAGAATTAAAGGAACATGTTGATATCATGATCTTTATTGAACGTTATCCCTTAAAGAGGTGCCAGGGTTGTGTCAAACTCATTGCAAGTAAAGTCAATTGTTTTTTAAACATTACTGATTTGAGTGAGGTGCAATTATGCATGTCCTCTAACAGCTGGACCTGAGAGTGTCCACATACCAAAGATGGTGCTGATCTTGCTGGTTTGCCTCTGAGGGTCTATACTCAGTTTAAGATGTTTAAGAGTCAAACAGTCAGTAGCTAGTAACTGGTATGGCCTCCACGGGCTTGTGTGCATTCTTGACAGCGACGAGGCATACTCTGAATCAGCTGCCGTAGAGAGTCCTGAGGAATGTTATTCCACTCTTCAATCAAGGCAGCTGTCAGTGTTTGTACAGTATCTGGAGCATGCTGTCGACCTGCAACTCGTCTGCCAAGCACGTCCCATGCATGCTCTATTGGGGGTAAGGTCAGGAGAACGTGCCGGCCAGCGCATTGTGTCGATTCCCTCTTCCTGGAGGAAGTCCATGGCTACACGTGCAATGTGCGGACGAGCATTATCTTGTACCAGTATAAAATTTTCCCCAATGTCACGAGCAAATGGCACCACTACGGGTCTCAGTATCTCATCTCTATACCTCACACCTGTCAGAGCACCACCAGCTATCACAACAAGGTCCGTACGACCGTCCAAACAGATCCCCGCCCAGACCATAACGGATCCTCCACCGTAGTGATCAATTTCAACGATGTTGCAGTCCGCGTATCTTTCTCCTGGGCGTCTCCACACTCTCACACGTCTGTCATTAGTTGAAACTGAGAATCTGCTCTCATTTGTGAAGAGCACTGGGGCCCAATTGTCCATCTGCCAATTTTGGTGATCTCGGGCAAACTCCAACCGGGCTCTGCGGGGCCTTGGGGTCAAAATGGGGCCTGTGGCGGGTCTTCGAGCATGCATATCATCTTCATGAAGGCGATTTCTAACAGTTTGGTTAGTTAAGCGTATACAGTTCCTCTGTGGAAGTCCGTTGACAGGGATCTAGCGGTGCTCTGTCTGTTCCGTCGGGCAAGAATCCTCAGATACCGGTCTTGACGAGGGGTTGTCATTCGTCTGCGGCCCTGGCCTGGTCTTCTGGTATACAGGCCATCTTCCTGGTAGCGTCTCCACAGACGGTTGATGACGCAGGGGACACATCCACACGATTAGCTACCTCACGCTGTAGGTGGCCTTCTTCAAGAAGCTGGACAGCTCTGGCAACCTCAACTTCTGTTAAATGACGGCGAACACCACCACAGAGGGCCAGAAGACCAAAGGGTAACACAAGAATTGGAAAAAACATCATGGTATTGCAGCAATTGCTAAAGGCTTGTGATAACACTAGTGCACAAAATCAGCGCATTATAGAGACATTTGGACACCCATGTACCTCAGTCTTTGAAGACACGCATGATTTCACTTTTGACTGGTCAGTATTGTTTGAGTATCAATAGACTACGTCTGCAATAGGTTTGACACAACCTTGATACCTCTTGAAGCGGTAACATCCGACAAAGGCTGTTACATAATCATGTTCCTTTAATTTTTTTGAGTAGTGTATGTATATATATATATATATATATATATATATATATATATATATATATATATATATATACAGTGCGTATCAAAAAAAAGGTAATCCGAATTCAGGGGGTTAATATGCCAAGGTTATTTAGTTTGACAATTTACATGTAGTTTACCAAAGAAGAGGAACTCCTCAGCTTTCCATTGATACCTTTATTGACCCATTGCTGTCACACATGACCGAGTACATTGTTATTGAAAATGACAAATTCAAATCGCATTTTTGCAAGTTTGGCTAATCAGTGCAAGGCAGGATAATCAGTGAAAGTCAGTATGATAAACCCGATTTTCTTTAGGAATGACTGGACATTATTCAAGAAGAATCTCTTCTAACATTGCCCTTTTATGCACCCACACCTTCAACATGTCCACCTCCCCTTTTGACACAAAGCTGGCAGCGACGGAGCATGTCCTGCACTGCTCGTCTCACCATAGCCAGAACATTGCGTAAAGCATCCACTTCATTTCGAATACAGCCCTGCAATTCATCAAGATCACGGGGAGGAGTTGCAAACACCTTGTTCTTCAAATGTCCCCAAAGGAAATAATCACATGGTGTGAGGTCCGGTTATCTTGGTGGCCATTCCACCTCATGGTTGACGGCGATGACTCGTTCGCCAAAGACTTCCCTCAGACGATCTCGGACAGCGATAAGGCGATGTGCTGGGGCGCCGTCTTGGGCCCACCCTTAACTTGACTAATTTTCTTGCTAGCCCTCACCTTGAGTGGCCTTTTGGCCTTGTGATGGGCGACTTACATAAAAAAAATTAAAAAACAGAGCTGCCTGATGAACCCACAAACCTGTCGCTCAAAGTGTTCCTGCAGCTGCGGTAAAACGTTATCATTGAGCATCTGCAGATACATGTTACCATTGACATTCCTTTGAAAGAAAAACGGTCCGATCAGCTGACCACTTCCACAAAGTCCTAACCAAACAGTCCACTTTTGTCGACTCATGTTAACCTCAAAATTGAATTCTGGGGGTGTCTTGCTGGTGCATATTCAAGAACATTATGTTTATTGACCTTGCCGTTCATGGAGAAAGCAGCTTCGTCGCCGATTACGAGATTCCGCAGAAAATTGATATCTCTCTCGGTACCGGCTATCAACCATCTGGCAAACGCCAGCCTTCTAGCAAAATCTCCTGGCGTAAGTTGATGTCGGATGTGAATCCGATATGGATGCTGGTGGAGGTCCAATCTCGTGATTCTGGTGAATGTCGCCGAAGGCAATCCCAGCCCATTTCGCCTTGTGCTGGTGTCCATAGGATGCTCCAAAAGTTGCTGCCTTACTGCTGAAATGTTCCCTTCTGATCGCCCTGTGCGCCTCCTGCCAGAATTCCCTTGTTGCGGTTGAGGCTAGTGCCATACTCTTGATATTTTCTAACATTCGCCCAGATGGTTTTGGCTGATGGGGGCTCCCGTTCTGGGAAACATTCCCTGAAAGCATCGCGAGTTTGCTGAAATGTTGTAACCACGAAAGTTCGCTATTCAGTCGTTAGTTGTACCATCTTTCCAACTACCTGTCCCTAAACCCAGGCCCTTCTTAAATACCCAACTTGAAGAAAAGGATGTCGTAACGGACGATTACCGCACCAGCTTAAAAATCTTAGATAATCAACTAGGTAGTCAAGTGATGCGTCCATTTCAGACTGCCTTGAACTGATTACCCAAACTTGCAAAAATGCGATTTGAATTTGCCATTTTCAATAACAATGTACTCGGTCATGTGTGACAGCAATGGGTCAATAAAGGTATCAATGGAAAGCTGAGGAGTTCCTCTTCTTTGGTAAACTACATGTAAATTGTCAAACTAAATAACCTTGGCATATCAACCCCCTGAATTCGGATTACCTTTTTTTTGATACGCACTGTATATATATATAAATTAAATCGGGAGGGTGGCCTTAGCTTTCGATCCAATCCGGCCTTCATCAGAGGCTTTGACAAAGTACAACATAAAAACTCATCCATTTATAGGGAAAAGGGAAAGCAAAGGATCATGGGGCGGGATCCAAAAAAGGCGGGAAAATAGTGACCAATTAAAGATAAGCGTCAGTCTAGAAAAAGCCAATAGGAGTATCAGAAGTGAACAAAGGGGGGATTATTGAGCCACACAATAAGTACATGTGGCAGCTTATGGTGAAGCTAGGGTAAAGGAGGGATTATTGAGCCACACAATAGGTAGAGGTGGCAGCTTATAGTAAAGCTGGCATAAACATAGGACAATACACAAAGGGATACGACAACAAAAAAAGGTGTTTTTTTTTGCCTTACAAATTGAGTTGGTGTGTGGGTGTAAATAGCTAAATTAAAATAGTCCTATGAGAGACAGTTGGAAAAAATGTAAAAGTATACAAGATAAGATAAAGCAACAGGTTAAAGCAAATACCTGAAGATTGAACAAGTTAGGACATAGACCTGAAAAGTAACAGGTTAAAACAAATACCTGAAAATAGAACGAAGGTTAAAACAAATACCTGAAAAGAGAACAGGTTAAAACAGATACCTGAAAATAGAACAGGTTGGGACAAAGACCTGAAATGTAGCAGGTTAAAACAAATACTTGAAAAGAGAACAGGTTAAAACAGATACCTGAAAATAGAACAGGTTGGGACAAAGACCTGAAAAGTAATAGGTTAAAACAAATACTTGAACAGAGAACAGGTTAAAAGCAAATACCTGAAAAAAGAACAGGTTAAAACAAATAGCTGAAAAAACAGGTTAAAGCAAATACCTGAAAAGGAACAGGTTAAGACAGCTACCTGAAAATAGAACAGGTTAGGACAAAATCCTGAAAAATAAAAGGTTACAACAAATGCCTGGAAATAGGTAAAGGTAGCTGGGTTATTTGATACCTGTGTTGATATTGAGGCCATAGGGTTGAAGTGTTTTCAGTTGATGTATCCAGTGTGACTCCCTAAGTTTGCGATGTGTATCATTGCTAGTGCAGGCTTCAATTACAATGAGTTCAACATCATGCTATGATTAGGGCTGTTAAAATGGATAGCCACAGGGTAGGGTTTTTTAGTTTTCACAGAGGAAACATGGTTGGCAAAGCGGAGACACAATTTGGTCTTTGTCTCCCCTATATATTGTATACCACATCTTTTACATGAGATTACATATATTGGGTGTGTCACACTGGGATTTAGTTCTGATTGTGTAGGTGAGACCAGTACTGTGGCTTTTCACCTTCTGAGCAGGTTTGAGATACAAACAGGTTTTGCATCTCGAGCGGTTACACTTAGAGCACCCCTGTGGTGATTCATGATCAGTGATGTTAAGGTCACTGTTAGTGCTAGGGAGCCTAGCCCGAACCAATATATCACCGAGGTTACGGGGGCGACGGAAAGCAATCAAAGGGGGCTCAGGGATGGCTGAGCGTAACCTGTCGGAGGAGTGTAAAATAGTCATGTTATCATTTACGATAGATGAAAGTCTGGGTAATCTGGGGTGATAAGTCGTGACCAGGGGGACTCTGTGTTATATATATATATAAATATATATATATATATATATATATATATATATATATATATATATATATATATATATATATATATATATATATATATATATATATATATATATATATATATATATATATATATATAATAACACAGAGTCCCCTGGTCACGACTTATCACCCCAGATTACCCAGACTTTCATCTATCGTAAATGATAACATATATATATATATATATATATATATATATATATATATATATATATATATATATATATATATATAACGGTTCGCGAGCAAAGAAAAATTGGCTGATGCCGGACTCGAACCCGCGACCTCTCGATTACCGTACGAGCGCTCTACCAACTGAGCTAACCAGCCCCTATGTTGGTGGGCGGTCCAATTATGTCAATTATCTATTGCTCTATGGGGCCAGGTCAGAGGCCAAACCATATCTACCGAGTAGCCAGGGATCAAGCCCCGGTCAGATGCAAACAACCCGGGTAACGGCAGTAGCGGGGATCACATAATTAACGGGACACAAGCCTTTTATGCCTTTTATTAAATCGGGAGGGTGGCCTTAGTTTCGATCCAAACCGGACCTTCATCAGAGGCTTTGACAAGGTACAAACAAAAATACATATCCATTTATAGGGAAAAGGAAAAGCAAAGGATCATGGGGCGGGATCCAAAAAGGCGGGAAAGTAGTAGCCAATTAAAGAAAAGCATCAGTCTAGAAAAGCCAATAGGAGTATCAGAAGTGAACAAAGGAGGGATTATTGAGCCACACAATAGGTAGATGTGGCAGCATGTGAAAAAGCTAGGGTAAGGGAGGGATTACTGAGCCACACAATAGGTGGCAGCTTGTAGTAAGACTAGGGTAAAGATAGGATAATACACAAAGGGATACAACAACAAAAAAGGGGGTTTAACACCATACAAATTGAGGAGTTGGTGTGTGGGTGTAAATAAAGGGCAGGTTAAAGTAAATACCTGAAAAAAGGACAGGTTTAAGCAAATACTTGAAAAAAGGAGCAGGTTAAAGCAAATACCTAAAAATAGAACAGGTTAGGACAAAAACCTGAAAGAGAACAGGTTAAAACAAATACCTGAAAAGAGAACAGGTTAAAACAAATACCTGAAAGGAGCACAGGTTAAAACAAATACCTGAAAGGAGCACAGGTTAAAGCAAATACCTGAAAAGAGCACAGGTTAAAACAAATACTTGAAAAGAGAACAGGTTAAAGCAAATACCTGAAAAGAGCACAGGTTAAAACAAATACTTGAAAAGAGAACAGGTTAAAGCAAATACCTGAAAAGAGCACAGGTTAAGGCAAATATCTGAAAAAGAGCACAGGTTAAAACAAATACCTGAAAGGAGCACAGGTTAAAGCAAATACCTGAAAAGAGCACAGGTTAAAACAAATACCTGAAAGGAGCACAGGTTAAAGTAAATACCTCAAAAGAGCACAGGTTAAAACAAATACCTGAAAAATCACAGGTTAAAGTAAATACCTGAAAAGAGATCAGGTTAAAGCAAATACCTGAAAAGAGCACAGGTTAAGGCAAATACCTGAAAGGAGCACAGGTTAAAGTAAATACCTGAAAAGAGAACAGGTTAAAGTAAATACACATGTATCTGAAAAGAGAACAGGTTAAAGCAAATACCTGAAAGAGCACAGGTGATCATAGAACAGGTTAAAACAAATACCTGAAAAAAGAACAGTTGATAAAATCCAGCAGTGAAATTGGTGGATAGTAATGACATAAGTAAAGGTAGCTGGGTTATTTGATACCTGTGTTGATGTTGAGGCCGTAAGGGTGAAGTGTTTTAAGTTGATGTATCCAGTGACTCCCTAAGTTTGCCATGTGTATCATCGCTAGTGCAGGCTTCAATTACAATGAGTTCAACATCATTAATGCTATGATTAGGGTTGTTAAAATGAATTGCCACAGGGTAGGGTTTTTTAGTTTTCACAGAGGAAACATGGTTAGCAAAGCGGAGGCACAATCTGGTCTTTGTCTCCCCTACATATTGTATACCACATCTTTTACATGAAATTACATATATAACATTGAGTGTGTCACACTGGGATTTAGTTCTGATTGTGTAGGTGAGACCAGTACTGTGGCTTTTCACCTTCTGAGCAGGTTTGAGATACAAACAGGTTTTGCAAGCAATGAATCGTATATAAAATCGTATACATGTGAATATGGTTATAATCATTAATTATTGTGTCCTGTATAAATAATGTATGCCTTAACGAATGATTTGAAGGTAAACATCAAAGGGTTGGTCATACACAAATTCCAGAAACATTTGACTATTATCATCATTTATGCCTATTATGCCTATAATGTCATTGTCCTAAGGAATGGAACCCTCTCCCCATCACCATCCAGAATACTTCATCCGAACAATTCAACTGTTATTTCCGTATTCCCCTAATTAGCGCTTTGTATTATTATTGGCCAAAAATGTGTCTCCGGTTTCTGGTCTCTGCGCGCATCGCCTCAGACCCGCGCGTCGGCATTTTTAATTTTTCTGGTTTTTGTTTGTTTGGGTTTTTGCTGTGAAACGATGTCCAATTGCAGCCAAAATTGCTGGATCGATTGGATGACCAGAAACCGGATATTTTCTGGCCTAATCCGTCGACCATTTCAATGGGCGCCGCCATAACTGAGGTGGTAGGCCTACTACATTATGCGTCAAGCCTTCGTTTTCTACGCAGTCCGGTGCTTCTTCAACCAATCTGTGCACTCTATTTGACGAAACCCTAAGGTACTGGATAGGCTGAAACAGCATTTTGTACACGTTTGTGCGGCTGGTACTGGACGCGCGTGCCGCGAGCGAAACGGGTAATTTAAATACGTGAAAACATGCACGTAGGCCTTTACGCGTAAGGAGTGCATTGATTTCAGGATGTACCAAAATAATCATGTATTTGTTGACATAATAAATCCTTTCCGTATTGGTTGATATAGGGGGCCCCATGCACACAACCCAGTTAATTTAAGTGTCTCTGTAGGCCTATACACATAAATAAGGACCAGCAGTGGGGTGGGAGATGACAACCTTCACGTGGTCCACCCTGTTTCAACTAATGTCATCAAACCGATGTATGCAGCTACTAGCACTCTAAGCTGCTCATCATCATACGAAAGAAGAAGAAGAGGACCAGCAGTAGCACAACATTGCTGTCAAAGTTGATGGTTGTGGTCGGTGGTGTTGATGGTGGAGTGTTTTAATGAAACAAATTGTTTTAGGATTCCATTAATATGGAATATCAAATAATAAATTATGAAATTAACAATTAAAATATCAATTTAAAAAATAAACAAAGTTAATAAATTAGATAATTGAAAATTGTAATAAAACTACAAAATGTTCTTTGGTTCACTGCATCACATGAGTTTTTACAAACGGAGAATATGTTTAATTACAAAATATATTTGAAAGTTCTCAGTTTTACAAATAATAATTTTCTTTAAAATTTTTGCAGGCCTAAAGATAAGAGCAATTTATAAATACACAAGTGTTTTTTGTTAAATGTACATACATATGACAACCAGATACCAAGCATGATAGGGACATTTTGTTTTGTCATTCAGATTTAATGAAGCAACGGGAGACTTGCAAGTAAGAAAAAACAAAGTAAATAGAACATTATGCAAAATGCAATAATGAATCACACTGTCTCTTACTAACCATTACCTTGGAACAATTAACAAAATAATACTAAATTGTGTACCACCTCCATTGATCATGTGCTCTTTTTTAAATTAAAACAAATCAATGAGATATTTTTTACAAATTACCGAAAATATTAAAACTATGATTCTGTCTGAGATGTTGTTTTAATGAAACAAATTGATTTAGGATTCCGTTAGTATGGAATATCAAATAATAAATTATGAAATTAACAAATAAAATATCAATTTAAGAAATATTTAATAAATTAGATAATGGAATATTGTAATAAAACTACAAATGTTCTTTGGTTCACTGCATACATGAACTTCCTACTTTTGCAGTGATAGTAGAGATGACACATAATATTGTTGACGACAATCTTCTCGGATCATCGAATCAAAGTGTTGCTTTTCTTTGAAGAATAGCCTTGCTTCGCAAATCCCAACATCAGTTATTTGTTTGTATAGTTTAGAAACACTGCTTTCACCATATGTCATTTTTTGTTTTCTTGAAACCTATTGGTAAAATGTTGCAATTTAAAATAATTATACATGTGTATATATTGAGAATCAGTGGCCTCAAAACATAACTCAGTTTATGATATGGTAAATCTGGAGAGGAAAAGTTGTTGACAATAATAAATAATTGTTGCTATAAAGTGTGCTGTCATTTAAAAAAAAATTAAAAATAATTCCGTTTGAATTTAGAAAATAGTACTCTTTTCTAAGGTCCACTGGAGGAACAAAAATCATCATAGAATATTATAAATCGCCTTCCTGACGTCGCCCTTGCAAATTCATGTCATTAGAAAACCAAATCAAATAAGTTGTCCAAAAATCACGTCAATAACACCGACAGTTTCGTCGCACGTGTATCGGCGCACGTTATAGGACTAACGTTAACGTTGCGTTTGTACAGAACAAGATGATTAAGTTATTGTCTACAGACTATTTTACTTACTTGTGAAAGAAAATTCCACTTTTCACATGCACATCCTTTGACCTGACAACCTATGGCCACACATACCTTAACCATTGTTGCACAGGTCCCCTATATTTTGAATTGATTTTTTCAAATCATTTATTCAAGAAATGTTTTAGTCTGGTGTGACGACTTGTCTACACCTTTTTAAAACCCGTTTCATAAAACGCACACGCAAGACGCACGTGACGAACTATGTCCAATCCAGTCAATATTCGCCTCGTGCATATCGTAGCCCTCTAGCTGCGAGCTCCAGGCTTTACGCGGTACCATTTACCGTCTCTTTACTGTACAAGCATATCACAACAGTGTGTCGCTTGAATCATTAAATAAAGTCATTTTATACACAAACCGGAAATTCTCACTGCTGAATTCCACCCTTCCATCCACTACTTTCCAAATCTCATACCTTTTCCTATGTTTTCCTACTTATTATTAAGTGCAGCAAGAGGTTATTTGTTAGAAAGAGGTTATTTGTTAGAAATTTTCAAAGTGAAAACTTTTCCTGGTAACCGTTAATAGTACTAGTAAAATGGAGCCAGTAGCGCACGCGAACGGTTAACCAGTGATATACTAACTTTCCTACGTCACAGTCATAGTTACGGTTGCTAAACTATGGGCGGTTGCCAGTGCAAAATAAAACCAGAAAGTCAATGTTTGTTTTAAATACTGCAATTAGTGAAAAACACTGATAAAATCAACATACGTTACCAAGATATATTCCTCATAAATACAGCCGGTGTAAAATGTTTAATTGTGGGCAGAATCGCTCGCTAACCATATTTAAAAATTTTGGTCACTGATGGCCGTCCATATAAAATGGCGCTCAATGCTAATGCCCTCCGCGAACCCCTGTATCATATGTGATGGCGCCCTCATATGGTCATGGACGGGGCCAATAATGGAGATCAATGGGTACTACGTATTTGAAATTGCGTGTGACGCGCGCGTGTAGTGTGGTACCACCGCAGCAATGGTGGAAAACAGTGGTCACCGGATTAGTCTATATGGAAAAGGCGCTCTATAAATTGTACTTGCATCTCACTGTAAAGCGCTGTGATACCGTTTGTGTAAGAGCGCTATATAAATACATTGCATTGCATTGCATTGCATTGCATTGCATTGCATTGCATTGCATTGCATTGCATTGCATTGCATTGCATTGCATTGCATTGCATTGCATTGCATTGCATTGCATTGCATTGCATTGCATTGCATTGTATTGTATTACATTATATTGCATTGCATTGCATTGTATTGCATTGCATTGCATTGCATTGCATTGCATTGCATTGCATTGCATTGCATTGCATTGCATTGCATTGCATTGCATTGCATTGCATTGCATTGCATTGCATTGCATTGCATTGCATTGCATTGCATTGCATTGCATTGCATTGCATTGCATTGCATTGCATTGCATTGCATTGCATTGCATTGCATTGCATTGCATTGCATTGTGTCGTGGCCGAGCGTACCGGACTCAAGTTCTGGTGTTAGCAGCAGAATGTGGGTTCGAATCCCGGCCGTGACACTTGTGTCCTTGAGCAAGACACTTAACCATAATTGCTTCTCTCCACCCAGGGGTTAAATGGGTACCTGTGAGGGCAGAGTTGGTTGATTAGCCCTATATGTGCTGTAATGGCAGCAATTGAGCTGTATACTCCCCAGGGAGCTCAGATGGTTTCAGGAATGATTTATGAGCCTTATGAGCCTTATGAGCAGGGGTAATGATATAATGCGCCTTGAGCACCACTTAGTTGGTGGATACGTGCGCTATGTAAGTCCATACATTATTAGGTGTTCGGGTATGTACGGTGTTCGGGTTTTTGTTCGGTTTTTTTCTTTTCTTCTCCTTCTTCTTCTTCTCCGGATAGACTGTCTACAAAAAAACACATACTTGCAAACTTCACATGAACTTCAAACTTGGCATATACTTAGAACTTAACAAGTAGATGAAACACGAGTTGTGAGTGACCCCAATTTGACCTTACTTCCTGTCCAAACCGGAAGTCAAAGTTTAATATTTAAAAAAATCATATAAAAACAACCACAACAGGTAAATTGAAATTTTTTGCACCATTGTATAGATTGTTAATTGTCGAAAAATATTTACACAAAGGTGACCCCAATTTGACCTTACTTCCTGTCCAAACCGGAAGTCAAAGTGTAATATTTAAAAAAATCATATCTCAACCACCACAAGAGGTAAATTGACATTTTTTGCACCATTGTATAGATTGTTAATTGTCGAAAAATATTTACATAAAGGTGACCCCAATTTGACCTTACTTCCTGTCCAAACCGGAAGTCAAAGTTTAATATTTAAAAAAATCATATCTCAACAACCACAAGGGGTAAATTCACAATTTTTGTACCATTGTACAGATCGTTAATTGTCAAAAAATATTTACAAAAAGATGACCCCAATTTGACCTTACTTCCTGTCCAAACCGGAAGTCAAAGTTTAATATTTTAAAAAATCATATCTCAACAACCACAAGAGGTAAATTTAAAAATTTTGTACTATTGTACAGATCGTTAATTGTCAAAAAATATTTATGATACGGTGACCCCAATTTGACCTTACTTCCTGTCCAAACCGGAAGTCAAAGTTTAATATTTAAAAAAATCATATCTCAACAACCACAAGAGGTAAATTCACAATTTTTGTACCATTGTACAGATCGTTAATTGTCCAAAAATATTTACAGAAAGATGACCCCAATTTGACCTTACTTCCTGTCCAAACCGGAAGTCAAAGTTTAATATTTAAAAAATTCATATCTCAACAACCACAAGAGGTAAATTCACAATTTTTGTACCATTGTACAGATTGTTAATTGTCAAAAAATATTTACAAAAGGATGACCCCAATTTGACCTTACTTCCTGTCCAAACCGGAAGTCAAATTTTAATATTTAAAAAAATCCTATCTCAACAACCACAAGAGGTAAATTGACATTTTTTGCGCCATTGTATAGATTGTTAATTATCGAAACATGTTTACACAAAGATGACCCCAATTTGACCTTACTTCCTGTCCAAACCGGAAGTCAACTTTTAATATTTAAAGAAATCATATCTCAACAACCACAAAAGGTAAATTCACAGTTTTTGCACCATTGTACAGATTGTTAATTGTCAAAAATATTTACAAAAACATTCTGACGTCATCATCACTACCCTGACAAAATCCGAACACCTATGTGTTTGTCATATGACAAACACTTAAGTCTAGTTATTATTATTATTATTATTATTATTATTATTATTATTATTATTATTATTATTATTATTATTATTATTATTATTATTATTATTATTATTATTATTATTATTATTATTATTATTATTATTATTATTATTATTATTATTATTATTATTATTATTATTATTATTATTATTATTATTATTATTATTATTATTATTATTATTATTATTATTATTATTATTATTATTATTATTATTATTATTATTATTATTATTATTATTATTATTATTATTATTATTATGGGGGCATTGCAATCCCTTGTATATTCGCATAATTATTTTAGGAACAGCTTGAAGTCTGCAATTATTTTGCTTCATGATGTCCACTTTTTCGAAAACAGTCGTCGCTAAATATTGAGCAGAGAATAACTCCTTGTCTCATTTTCGTCCCTCTTCCATAGATTCTGTGTATCCCGGGACCCATTGAATAGTATCAGAATCAAAAAATCAACAAAATGTGGAATACGCACGGTGCAATTATAGTCTCTCTGACGTGTATAGTGAAGAATCCTTGGAAAATAAATTAAACATAAATCCCAGGACATTTAGTTTGGTTCAGATCAAGTGAAGGCACACTCTTTTAAATTATTAATAGCTTACGAAGCAGGAATGAAACAAATTACAATAGCTGATTCTCAAAAGCAACATCATGCTGTTGAAGTCAGTGAAATATTATTATAAATATGCATGATGTATCACATAATCCATTGATCATATGGCTCAAGAGAGGAGAGGAAAGGACTGACCACTCAAAGATGGAATGGCCGGAGGTAATAACGTCACATCCTCCTGACGGATCACTTCGTCTAGGATGAAGAATCCTCTCTACTTGAATTTCGAATAAACAATCCTGAATTGAGAAATGACCCATATCGACCATTCCGTTAGGTTTTGTGATACTTTGAATAAATTTTAAGCTGTAGATGAAAGCCACTGTATCCAGCAAAATCCGGGAGTACTTAACTGTCACAATAATCCAGACCACAAAGACATAACCTATACGGTCAATTAACAAACATAATATGGCTCACGTTGACCTACTTCGAATGAGAGTGGTCCCTGAGCGTCGTGGACCACTCTCAAAGAGCTTAGCAGAAAATTTCGACAAGCACATATATTTTCTCAGCAAAATTAAACAGTCAACCACCCAAGGTGTACATATTTGTAGAAATTAAAGTTTCATACCCCATACCCCTATGTGAAAAAGTCCTTTAAAACACAGCACGGCAGAATTCCAATCGATCCAGCAACTTTGGCTGCAAATGGACATCGTTTCATAGCGCGGAGACCAGAAACCAGGTATACATGTACAATGTACATGATCGTAGTTTTACTTGCAAAATTACATCCTTACAATTAGGCACAGGATTCTCTCTTACCCACATTCCGGGTTAGTCAGATTCTTTCTGACCCAACAGAAGCACGTGCTGACCCTTTTATCTGGTAAATTCTGACCTGGAAGTGAACCAACCTGCACAAAAGTTGGTCTGTCCAATGTGTGTCTAATCCGTTTTAGCAGTGCTGGTGAAATCAAAGTTGTGAAAATGTGGTCAGTTTTTTGTTTATCCTAACTGTCCAAACAATGTGACATTTATTTCGTGGATTCACTGCATCCCACGAAGCAAAGAGCGTGTTCCTCATCGGAAGAATGAAATCAAGCAAACATTACTTTGATTGATTCGGTCAAACACATACATTTTTTTTTTCCAAATTGAATTTGATGATCACAAATAAACACATCACGGGGGAGATATCCAGTTTTAATTAACTTTTGACGAATAAACCAGTAAATTTTAACGGCATGCATCAGCACGCGGTCCCTGTTTGTCTTCAGAATTCAGTACAAGAATATCAACCTGTTAGAAACCTGCGTTCCGAAAATAAATTTCTTTTGACTAATTCAGTAATTATAAGTCTTACGGTTCCCGCTCTTTTACATATCGCTACCTAGCAGCTGTGAAACATCTTATCAGATTATGTCAAATATGCATTCTGCACAGTGAAACATATCCGGGAGTTCAGATATCACATGCTTCCAAAAGCACATGGAGACATCAAGGTTTTTTGCACATTGTACGAATTGTTTATAATATTTGTTTGTTGGAAAAGGTATTATACTTCCTGAACAATTATTATGTCTGAAGTGCTCTCATTTCAGAGAAAATGAGAAAAAAGAATAACATTCCAAGTGATTTCTGTAAGAATTATGAATGCTTTTTCACACTTTTCTAACGCTTTAGAAACCGCGTTGAGCTGAAACGTCAGGTTGGTTGTATACATTTTGATTCAGAGACAGTAAGCATACTCATAGAAGCAGTTTTGTCAACATTACCAATGCTGTACATTCCCTTTAATGTATATCTTGATTCAAAGAGAGTAAACATACTCATAGAAGCAGCTTTGCCAACATAACCAATACTGTACCTTCCCTTTAATCTATATCTTGATTCAAAGAGAGTAAGCACACTCTTTTAGAAGCAGTTTTGCTATTATTACCAATGTTGTAACTTTCCTTTAATGTATATCTTGATTCAAAGAGTAAACATACTCATAGAAGCAGTTTTGTCAACATTACCAATGCTGTACCTTCCCTTTAATCTATATCTTGATTCAAAGCGAGTAAACATACTCAGAGAAGCAGTTTTGCCAACATAACCAATGCTGTACCTTCCCTTTAATGTTTATTCAAAGAGAGTAAGCATACTCATAGTCATAGAAGCAGTTTTGTCAACATTACCAATGCTGTACCTTCCCTTTAATGTATATCTTGATTCAAAGAGAGTAAACATACTCATAGAAGCAGTTTTGCCAACATAACCAATGCTGTACCTTCCCTTTAATGTATATCTTGATTCAAAGAGAGTAAGCATACTCATAGAAGCAGTTTGGCCAACATTACCAATGTTGTGCCTTCCCTTCAATGTATATCTTGATTCAAATAGAGTAAGCATACTCATAGAAGTTGTTTGCCAACATTACCAATGTTGTACCTTCCCTTTAATGTATATCTTGATTCAAAGAGAGTAAACATACTCATAGAAGCAGTTTTGCCAACATAACCAATGCTGTACCTTCCCTTTAATGTATATCTTGATTCAAAGAGAGTAAGCATACTCATAGAAGCAGTTTGGCCAACATTACCAGTGTTGTACCTTCCCTTCAATGTATATCTTGATTCAAAGAGAGTAAGCATACTCATAGAAGCAGTTTTGCCAACATTACCAATGCTGTACCTTCCCTTTTAAGAATGCATGTATTTGATCCATATTTGATCCATATCGTTCAACTATTACGTAAAAAAAAATGTTTGTTTCCTTAATAATGACATTTAACTGATCACCCTTCATGAATACTTCAAATACTAAACTATGATTAATTACATCAAAATGTTACGAGAGAGGTCACTATAGACAAGTCATGCTTCGGGGTAATATGAGTTATAAATCATAAATTTATATTATACCAAACAGAACAGAATTATCCTAATTAACGCATGGTAGCGGTCCAAATGATTTTTTCCTGTGTTTTCTTATCGGTTTTCATAACGGTTGCTCCCCAAGGGGAGCAAAACAGATGATTAATGGATGCTAAGGCAGTGTACACATTTGGTACGGAAAAAAAACATGTTTTCAGTATTCAAAATTATATGTGCTTTTTATATTTTATATAACTTTCTGAATTTAAAACCAATGATTACCTATAGAATGCCTGAGGAAACTTGTGATAAATAAACAATGTGGGAGGAAAACATCGGGCAATATTCTTTATAACACCTCATACATAGATTCTGTCTTGTGATTGGTTGAGAGCATATCACACGATGTTCTATTTTTACTGTAATGCAAAGCAAACAAATGGAGACCAATGAACTAGCCCATGAAATCGGTCTAAACGCATCAATGCTGTTGTTTCATGAATAAATACGTGTTACAGATGTTTTACAGAAGTTCAATAAATTTCTAAGTGTTGTCAAGTTAATGAAAGTCATGTATTGGTTTGATTTATTGCAGCAGGTCTCTTAATAAATTGTGCAGAATATATGTATGATATCGCGGATATCGCGGAACCCGCTGCTGTATGGGATTCTAGCCGGCCAATTGTCATCGGGCAAGCTCGGTGGTCGAGAGGTTAAGACGTGCACTAGTAAGCAGGAGGTCGTGGGTTCGAATCCCGCCCAAGTCGCCTGTGTAGGTTTTTTCACAGACACTCGGAAAGCACTGAGTATACAGTGCTATACACACGTCGGTGTAGGGCAAAATTAAATCAATTGTTTATCTCCCGACGCAAGAATTTCACCAACCTGTATATATGTATGAGGTGTTATAAAACAATTATTGACTGTTTTCACTCGCGGTACAGTAAAACTAGCCTCCCTCGGTGATCCCTTCGCCTCGGGAAAATAGAACGCTCCAGGGATCACCGAGGGAGGCTAGTTTTACTGTACTACTCGTAGCAGTCAATATTTGTATAACAGGCCTATGGGGAAAACCCACGTAATCAACTATGGTTTTAAAACTCAATCCATGTGGGTTGGGTTTGAGTGGCATTCGAACCCAGAACCACAGAGGTAAAGGACAAGTACAGTACCATTACGCCGAGCTGATCCAACAAAATAGTACTGATACATAATTATTATAATATTCTGAAAAACGATTTTGTGTATTAGGTGTTCTTATCTTAAAGATGTAAAGCCCGTGTTTATCGGCAATTTCCGGAAATGTTTATTTTCATTGGAGCCATTGATAACTTCCTTCTTTGAAAGGAATAATAATAATGCGAACTTATATAGCGCACGTATCCACCAAACTGGTGCTCAAGGCGCATTATATTATTACCCCCTGCTCATCAGGCTCATAAATCATTCCTGAAACCATCTCAGCTCCCTGGGGAGTATACAGCTCAATTGCTCCCATTAGGCCTACAGCGCATATCAAACACAACAACCAACTCTGCCCTCACAGGTACCCATTTACCCCTGGGAGAGAAGCAATTATGGTAAAGTGTCTTGCTCAAGGACACAAGCACCATGGTCGCGGTTGGGATTCGAACCCACATTCTGACGACTCGGCCATCAGAACACAAATCCGATGCACTAAACCGCTCGACCATGGCACTCCAAAACAAATACTTGAAGTGAAATATTTCACAAAATAGTTGTCAGAAGCTTGATTTTAAGGTTTAAAAGTGCTCAAATTCATTTATGACGGGACCCACCCAAAAATAATTTCGGTATATCTTACTGTTAAAACCTTGTTTCTCACGATTATTTTGAGAAATGTGTAATTTTAAAGCATTTTGTTTTCCCTTCCTAGGGTGAAATAGTAATGTTCCAATGAAATGCCATAACAATAGCGAAAACTCGGATGATACTTCTTTAAATGGAAGGTACAACAATTGGTAATTATACTATTATTATTGAAATAACAACTTCTTATCTAAAAGCTTACTTAATGTATAATCGTATTGATGATAAGCTTGGGCGATAACACGATAATATCGAATATCGCGATACCTTTTTTATTCGATTACGATATCGAGAACCTTTTTAAGTTATCGAGATATTAATAATGATAATAATGTGTGGACTTATATAGCGCACGTATCCACCAACTGAGTGGTGCTCAAGGCGCATATTATTACACCTGCTCATAAGGCTCATAAGGCTCATAAATCATTCCTGAAACCATCTCAGCTCCCTGGGGAGTATACAGCTCAATTGCTGCCATTACAGCGCATATAGGGCTAATCAACCAACTCTGCCCTCACAGGTACCCATTAACCCCTGGGTGGAGAGAAGCAATTATGGTTAAGTGTCTTGCTCCAGAACACCAGAACTTGAGTCCAGTAAGCTAGACCGCTCGGCCACGACACTCCAAATCGCGATTACAAAAATATAGGCCTATCGCGATTAAATACAAATCGCCATTGTGAGTCAAGTCAGAAATTCCATGGAAACAAAATTAGAACAGTATTTTCAGCTTTTGGACATGAGAAACAAAGGCGAACTACTTCACAGTACATACACGCTCTGCAAACGAATTTGTGATTTATTGTGAGGCTTGTAGAGGGGTACATACCTGTGGTTATCGGCTCTAAAGCAGTAATCGCGATATTTCGAAAATCGCGATATATGTTTGCCGATATATCGTGGATGAAAAAAATCGATATCGCCCAAGCTTAATCGATGACCCTGAGAAATAAATCCGTCTGAAGTGCTTTCATCTTCGAGGAAATATGAATTTACCAACATTTACTGTCAGAAAATTATTTGTATAACAAAAGAACATTAAAAACGTTTTTTTATTTTTTTTTATTTTGTCAACAAACTTGATCATCTATCAGGTAAACTTTTGATATATTTCTTGAAAACTTTAAATGAAAGTACGTTACCAAATACCAATATTGTACCCTCTCTTTAAAAATATTTCGCTATTGTATTTTCCTTTTCATCAGAACACTACTATTTTACTTGAGAAAATCAAAACAAATGATTTAAATATCCCGTCAAAAATTCAACTAGGCACTTAACGGAGCAGTTCAACTAGTGAAATATCTTACTTCCAAGGATTTGGTTTCCTTTCTAAAAGGATATAATCAATTATTCTGACGAAAATGTTCGAAAATGGCAGACATGATAACGAAAGACGCGGGCGATATTTTGTTTATTTGAAAAAGGATATCAAGTACACCTTGTAGTTTCTTTCATGCATACCAAAGTAAAATTCCACAGGTTCTCCCATAAAAGGGTCAACATATAAGAATGAAAGAAATTCAAACCATCATTCAATATAGGCTTCTCCTAACCTCAAAGCTATCTGGCTAATACGTACACCTTTTTACACAACACGTATTCCTATTAAAGAAGTTTCGCCCGCGTTGTTCACAATTTTACCGGAAATTTTGTTTTTAATTTACGAATTCCTTTTTTTCTTGAAAAGAGAGAGTTTAAAAAGAAGTATATCACATAACAAGCATACTTTACAGGACCTATGTAAAACATTAAAACTCTGTGAAATAAATCTTTTTAAATTGTTTGTTTTCCTTTCTACAGGGAAAATATCAATTTTCAGAAAATTGTGCCGGAAATTGTCTGTAAAATAACGAAAAACACATCTTTATCAAATACCCAATTTAAAAATGCCCTCTTCAAAAAATACATTATTCAAAGTATACCTGAGCTGCCGCTGCGACCAAAATTACCCGGTGACAAGTCGGCAGGCTTTAATAATAGACCCTGTAACGTCCCCCTTAAATTGTTTCCGTACAACATGTTCTTAAAGATGGTGATACCATAAGGTCCTTCATGCACTCGATCTTCCATCTAAGACCGCTTTTTCAACAAACAAACAAAACTAACAAAAATATTTTAAAAAACGGTCAGAAAAACGCCAGTTTTGCGTCATCAGGATGAATGGTACGGTACGGCTTCAAACACTTAACCACTTTCAACTGCTTGAACGTGTTTACTGCAAAGACATTACCGTGTTGCACAATTATTGTGACAAGTTCCTGTCACATGTTTTGTCCAGGATGTGTGATTGATGATGTTTCGGTCTGTGTGCAGCATGTTGTTATTGAACTAAAACACAGAAAGGATAGGTATAAACAATATGGTGAACGATGAATATATCAGTAATACTAATATAACTTTGGAATCATTTGGGGAATCCCATCAATATTAATATAAAGACACCATTTATCATTGAATAACTACCGGGATACCATTTAGGTTTTGTATAATCCTACTGTCACCAATGGTTGTTTATCTGCAAAAATATCAGTCAAATCAATCACGGGGAACCGAACAGTTGAAGATGTTTAAAAACAATACTTAAGTGATTGCACTCAGTGTTGCAATTTATAGCAACATCTAATAGCACAAGAAGGTTTAAAAGGAGCATCAACACACAGCTAAAAGCAGTCTCTGATGACATGTATAAAAATAGTATTTCACAAAAGTAAGAACTTGAACCTATAGTTTAATAACTTTTGTCAAATAGAAACTCGTATTTGATTACGGACGGCTTACAGTCTGGACCCAGATATGACGCCACGATGTCATCATGTTCCCTATAGCAACCAACCTATTTATCACCCTGTATAATGGTAGTAGTGAATCCTCCATCACTGATAAGGGATTATGGATATCACCTGCCGATTACACCTGTCGTATGACACCAGTGTAACGTTTCACACTGCGTCCCTTATTGATCATGCTATCTGAATGTATGGTAAACATCTTTATGAACAATGTCTAATGTGTGGTACCAGTGGATTTGTTTAGTTTTTCAGTGTAGTCTGTTTGAGATATATAGGTGTACGAAAATGGAATGAAAATCTTAAATTACTGATTTGAATAATAATATTATGTTGCAATATTATGTTGCAGTGTTCCATAGCGTTCGTATGTTATTTGTTTGACACTTTGCCAGTTGTTTGACACTTTGCCAGTTTGCCATAATCTGGACTGTGTGGTTAGCACTGTAGTGCACATAGAATATGGGCACAATATGGCTGTATGCCAATCAGCGAACATGGGATCGGCAACCATTTTGAGTCCAAATTTCCTAGATTCCAATGTATTAACTCTGTGCTGCACCCTGAGAAAAGATGCCTCAATCGTCCATATCGATTTATGTTCCTAATTATCTGCTGCTGTTTTCATTCACACATTAATGTAGTCATGTTTGGCAAAACAAATTTCGTATTCTCCAAATATGCCCGATGATCAAGCATTTCCGAAAAGTCCCGATTTATTTTAGTGTGTGTTTAATCAGCTCATCAATATCAATCAATTATAATACAAACGATATTCCAAGAACATCCAACCACAGAATAGCAGACGTTCCATAACACAATCATTTACTACAGGCATATAATCTCTCCCTTGTTTCTAGGTTAATTCTGTCACGATTCGAACTATTATATTCCCTCAAGGGAATCAGTTCACCCAGCTAAGTATATCCTCTAAGTTAACACATGGGTTTTTTCCTGAGGAATGTGTCCCCTTTTAACTACCCCGGTAAGTGTCTTATTTAGGTTAGTTGTGGCAAGGTCCCTCGTGTGTGGAGGGCGTGACGTGCATGTGCATGATGAGTACAGTCCTTCCTAAGCCTACGGTGTTAAAGGTCTTAATCGATTTCTTGGTATTGACGAGTAACAATGAAATGTAACGGACCTTACTTGGAAATTATTATGATGAGTTATGAAATTCACCCTCAAAGAGGCTTAGTTAAAGCTAAGACGTTATATAAAAGTGAGACATTTAAAGTTACAAGAAAAAGAAGAAAGGGGGAACTGCTTAAATAAATTTGTCTACAACTCATCTTTGATACAGAGAGAAATTATTGAGCAAGTTTGTGGCGTTATGCCATGTCTCACCAAGGTTAACAATCACCTTGAAACACAAGATAATATAAAGACAACTTAACTGCATCTGAAGAAGGGTTGAAACTTCAAATGTGTAGCGGCTATGAATTAATATTTCTCTTTAAACTGTATAATAGTTTGATCCACACTCCCCATTCATTAAAACCTCTAATCGGTAAGATTGCTGATATTTGAGGCAATAAATCCAATAAATTCGGCTTATTATTTCAGAACAATGATTTATAATAATATTTGTCCAATTCTTCTGAGCGAAGGAGGGTGTGCACAATATTACATATGAACTGTTTACCGAGTCAATATTATTAGTTCAATTCCGAATGTCTAGCTGACACTTACTAAATTAATTGCAGCCTTCTACTGTTTCCGGATTTTGTTTTATTCATTTTGACAGCTGAAAAGGCTTTAAATCTTTAATAATGCCTCACAATTTTTTTTACATTTACAATTATTTGAAGATTTACTGGCTGGCGCCGGGAATATCTTCCAGAGAAGCAGTCACGAAGTTGAATTAAGCTGTTTTACCGGCAGACGACGTTCATATTGTTTCCTACTCAATAAATCTCAGAATCAAGGGTGATGGCCAATTAAAACACGGCCAGGTCTAGAATCATTAGTCAATTTATGCACGATCACATCAATTGGTATGTCGCAAACTCTAATGGGTCGTATAAACTTCGTCCCCAGAAGTTTCCTTGATGAGGATATACTCTGATGATCTGCAGAAGCTAGCCAGCCTGGGGTTATTTGTACAAATCTCAGGAAGAGAAGAAATCTCGGTCGCCTCGGAGTGCAGGTTTATGTGTATATTCTTATTATAATTAATTGGATAACCGCTTTATGTTAGCGGGAAGTTTTTTTGAATTATCAAAGGCCAGTTCATTAATAATCCAGATTTATCAGCTTTCAAATACAATACATGAATTTCAATTGAGTGGTTTTCCGGTTTTCTGAGCGACCGTAATTCAATCTAAGACTCGGACTTTATCATTTCGTTTTCTGAACGGTTTTACGAAGCCAAACAAATCACTATGGCCCGTATTCATAAAGAGTCACTAATTTAAACTGTTACCAAGTTAATCTCCAATTAGTTACTGAGGAATTGCCCACTAAGTTAATTTGGTATTTATAAAACTGCCACTAATTAGTAGTAGATACTAAAATGTCTCACTAACTTGGTATAGCATTTTAAAACTGATTTACTTCTTCAAGTACAATGAACCCTGAATCGTTTCCTGGAATTGATAGTTATGCTAATAGGAGAATGCCCTTAGGAAAGGTTGACTGAGTGTGCATGCACAGGCCTTACATAGACATGGCTGCAAAAAGGGAAAGAGGTGAGAATTGGGATTACATGGAAAACATCTTTTTGCTAGAACTATGCCAGGAAAAAGTGAAAATCATAGAAGACAAGCGTATTGATGCAGATTCAACTAAGAGGAAAGAGAAGGCATGGGAAGAAATCGTAAACAAATTCAGTGCAAGGTACGGGCAGAGACGCGAAAAAAGCGGCTAAAGGAACAGTGGGGCAGGATAAAACTGAAGGCTAAACAGGACTACAGTAAATATGAAAAAGAGAGAAAGAAGACAGGTGGGGGGCCCGAGCCAAAAAAAACACAGGTATCTCTGAACAAATTCATGACATTTTGCCGGGAGAATTTGGATTCAGTCTGTCCCTGAAAATCCTCTCGCGGCGGAGTGCACCACCCTGCTGCCTTTGGATATCGCGTAGAGCAATAATAGCATCCATGACTGCAAGAGAACAGCTCAGAAATGGCACATGTATTCCACTTAGTGAGAAGTTAAAGTACCCCCAGGGCTCCTCTAGTTAGTGAGACTAGTTTAGTGTAAGTTAGTGGCAGTTTAAGACTAGTGAACCTTTATGAATTCAATTTTAATTTAAAATTGCCACTAGGGTGGATTTAAACTATCACTAGGCTAAAATTGGTTTAGTAGTCCTTTATGAATACGGGCCTATATGTTTAATTTTCAGGACGTCGATTCAACTTTTGTCAGCATGATAAGTTCATGTCATAATCACGTGATATTCCTCTTTGTAACATCAGTATTGACCGTGTGATTTGTTTACACTTTGCGTGACCTTTAGTGTACCAGGAAGATTTCCCGCTGGGCAAAAGTGTGTGTATTTATATGCAGAGTTTGTACATCTTGTACTTCTCCACATAAAATGAACATTTTTCCGATGAATAAGATTTAGAGGTGTAGTGTTATTGCCATAATAATAAAAAATCAAGTTAAGAAATGGTTCTGCTGATTACTCAAAATATAGTGAGATTTTATGGTTTCTTGTCATAGAATGGGGCTCTTTTGTAATGGGGCTCTTTTGTAAACATGTGATGTCAAAGATCACATTGTCTATACTATTCAATACATAGAGCTTTATGAAGTTGCGGCCATTTTGTTTTTCTTCAATACAATCCCGTGTATAAACCAATCCAAGGTTTGAAGGGAAATGCAGGCTGGCCCCTTGCATACATTGCAAATCCGCGCTATTTTCGTATACAGGGGATCAGACAAAGATGCCTTCGCTTCTTTCTCTTTTCCGATAGTGTTATGTTAACCTATAAAACGAACAAGGTGTATTTTGCACTTTGACCATTGCAATAAAAGCAAGGCGGTTTTTACATGATGAAAGGTATTTTTTCAGACAACCTTTTTGATCCAAAAGTCTTGAACCTTTTAGTCGGCCTTTTTGAACCTAAATATTTATTTAGGTCGCCTTTTTTAGAAGCAGCTCGATGTTTCTATTAATTAGATTACGTTTCAAGTGTACCAGAGATATCTGCTGATGGTCCAAGTACCATTTATCAATTCCTTCTCACGCTGCTATTTTTACCCTCTCGACCATTTTGTTTTCCTGATCCTCCATGCATATACTTATCTTTCATTAATTCACAAGCCAGAGCATTCTTAAAGGGAGATGTACATCCGTGGTAGGCTATTTAACTGACTACAAAATTACTGAATTATAATCTAACAACTAACTTGATGTGAAGTGAGTGATGGCAGCAAACATTCTGAGAAACATTTTCGTCTGACATTTGAATTTTTTAGAAAACGTGAGATGTGATGGGTATAATTTCCATATAACTTATAAGGATAAATGCAAACAAATCTTAATGCATTTTCATTATTTTGTCGTTAATGACACAATGAAATAAGCTGAAACTTTCACAGGTTAGTTTTTTATAAATACTCTTGATTCTTATAAATTGCTGATGTATTAATACTATACAATTCCTTTAAGAAGGATTTGAGAGATAACTGGGGCATAAAGCGGACATAATGTAGGCGCTCGGTAGAACACGTTCTTAGCCGTGTCCTTAATATAAAAACAAACTTTTTGACTTGCCCTGATCTTTGTATCGATCCTTTTCAATGTTTCAGTGTTTTACGTTTTCCAATGGCAATCATTAACGTTACAAGCAGTATCGTTGTATTAAGCATTACCTACATCTTTTATTGTTTTGCTTGGAAATGAATTTCAGCTGTCATGTGAAAGATACATTTCCGCGTTTTATAAGTATTCATAACAAAAAATAATTCGTGGTTGAAGTCGTTCGGAAGATATAGTTAGTCTTTCCTATGAAGTATGGTAAGTCGTTCAAACGATACATTTATTAAGTTGTTCGGTAAATGACACGTGCGAGCTTAACCTAAGGTGTAGTCCTATAATTATAATAGGTCGAAAAACAGACTACCCAAATCTAACACGTTCGAACGAGATGAGGGTTGAGCTAATTAAGGAGAGGAGGCACATGATGAGACATAGAAATAATAAAGCTGTCCCAAAGATAATTTATAGTCATTTAACATGATAGTTAAGTTATTGGATGTAGATTACATTTAATGCGCGGAACCAGGAACAAACCTTTCCTAAATTTACTGAACACGTCCCATAATGTAGGTCCAAACCAATACCGTAACCCAGTTCCTGATCCTTAATGTAACACCAAACTCTACTCTAAATGTCACCCCTATCCCTACCCTGTAGTCCAGTGCATTAATGACATTTTTTGTTTGTTCATTTATTGTTAATTTTGGTGTCTGCATGTTCTGGTGTCGTAAATCCTACATACTGGATATTTTGTCGTCATGAATATTTCTCATAGGTCATTTATTATTTTTTTTAATGTGAAAAAGTATGCTTACTTTATTTGAATCAAGATAAACAACCTACCTATGAAAGTTTCAGCTCAATGCAAAGTCATAAAAACAAAAATGTTTACAGAAAAAGCTATCACTATTTGAACAGTGAGCAGTTCAGATAGAAACAATGATTTATTAAATTCACATCACGTTTATTCGGATACGGTAATTCGTTAATGTTTTAATCAGGTAATATTTTTACTTCTCTTTAAAAATCCCTGTAATTAAATATGTTTCGATCATGCAGGCTTATATCTCAGACAATGGCTTAGACGAATGATGTGAATAATTTGCGTTTCTCATGCAGATTTCTCATGCGTTTCTCATTCAAATCTTAACAAAAGAAAGCCACATTTATTTTACACATTATTTTAATCATGTAATTTGTCATGATTCCGAAGCGCGCACGGCATGCCAGATATAGGTCTCAAAAGCTGGCGGATTACTAAAAGGAAATTCCCAGATGGAAGACGACTTCTAGCAAACTGATAAAATCATTTCCCATGCAGGCAATATTTCCATGGAGTTATTCAAATCGCATTTATTGTTCCCATCCAAGCGTAGACTGAATTACCAGTCTCAAATCATTTCCGCGTCAGCTCTCGGACAAATGCACATAAAGACGTTTCTGAAGAAGCTGTATGACCAGTTCAATGCTGCGTAAAAGAATCACAGTCACCACATTTCCGGTGACACAAACGTGCTTGACAGTCTATATTCGGCAATAACAGAAATAAAGCTTAAAATAATTGGATATGGGAGTGGATAAGCCGACAATATTTTCTTCACACCCATTCAGTAATTATTTCCCCTGCTCACTGGGCCAATATCATTCCTGTAAACTTTCTCAGCTCCCTGGGGAGTATACAGCCCATTATGTGCAACCTTTTGGCAGGACAGGGCTAATCAAACACAATTACACCTCTACCCTCACAGGTACCCATTTATAATCCTGGGTGAAGAGAAGAAATTACAGTAAAGTGTCTTGCTCAAGGACACAAGTAACACGGTCTCAGGCAGGATTCGAACCCACATTCTGACGACACAGCCATCAGAACACAAGTCTAATGCACGTAACCGCTCGACCATGGCACCCCATGTTTTATCTAAAAACTAAATTACAATTTGTAGACTAAGATGTTTCTAAGACTGTTTGAATTAGTGATATAAATATATTTTGTTTTAATAGATAAAGCAGTTGTTCGTTGTATTGTTCTTTTCGTGAAATTCTGATTTAGGGTTTTCGATTAATCAGTGTGTTGTCTTAATGTAAAACAATATTTTGTAAATTAATATTATATACATACTTTTAAAGTGTGAACTTTGTTTGATTAATGAAAGACATATAAAGAATGTCTCTATAGGGGTGACACGCAAGTTCCCCCTTCCAAATCCCTATTTCCTCAGTGGTCCCCACTGACTGAAAATCCTGTCTATGCCATGGATTTATTTGAAAAGAAGCTGAATGTAAATGGTCCGTAATCACATGGTACTCAGCTGGGTTTAATCCACACAATCCATGCATGGTTTGCAATTAGTTTGGTGAATTTAACAACGTAATTCGACTGACATGTTGAGGGATCTTAAACATGCATAGAACATAAATTATTCATCTTTTGAAAACGAATACCGGTGTGGCACAAAATACAGTTATTCAACCCTTGAGAGCCACAATCAGTTTTATAGTTATATACGTGAATGCATCTAGCCTATCTAGGTTGTTTTGTTTTGCTGGTTTGTTTGTTGGTTGGTTGGTTTGTTTGTTTGTTTTCGTATAGCACCTTAATGCAAAATAGCTTTAAGCTGATGTATCCTTTATAAATAGTTGCAATCAATAAATAATACAGTTATTCAACCCTTGAGAGCCACAATCAGTTTTATAGTTATATACGTGAATGCATCTATCCTAACTAGGTTGTTTTGTTTTGTTGGGGTGTTTGTTTGTTTGTGGGGGTGTTTGTGTTTGTGTTTGTTCTGTTTGTTTGTTTTTGCTTTTTTTCGTATAGCACCTTGATGCAAAATAGCCTTAAGCTGATCCTTTATAAATAGTTGTAATAAATAAATAAATAAATAAATAAATAAATAAATAAATAAATAAATAAATAAATAAATAAATAAATAAATAAATAAATAAATAAATAAATAAATAGCGTTCGACGGCGCAAGACGTGTTTTCGAATTCGCTCCTCGAATTTGCTTTTATTTATACCTATTTGTGCTTCTTACCTTTCTACAAGAGTCATATTCATCTTTAATTGTGAGTAGAGACTAATACGAGATATATTTGGTGCTATTTTTGATCTGTTAAAGGCCTCTTTGGCCTGTTTTCGACAACCATGAATCGTGGTCGTACAACAGGACGACCATCATGGGCAGCCATGTTAAGACCCCAGGGCTCGGTCACGCTCAAACGCCAGAACACAATACGTTTCAACGCACGCCATATAAATAATCTTTCAGCAAAAGAGGTGTATGACGCAATCAACAGTGAGGTTGGCACCGTAGAAACAATAAAGTGCATCGCCCCACTGGACAGTGGTTGGTATAATGTAACATTTGACAATGACGTCGATTGTGAATGCGTGAGAGAGGAATGTGAACGCGACAATGTCCTCAATTCAGTAGTAGTCTATGTTAAAGCACCATATGAAATGGCCGATGCCGTTGTGGCAAGTGCTCTGATGCAATATGGTACAGCAGCTAACATTAGACGCCAAACACACGACTTCGACAGCCACGTAGAAACAGGAGTCCGCAGTATCTTACTTAAGAACATTAAGAAACCTGTACCTAGCTTCATCAAGGTTGGCGGGTACACACTACCAGTGCGACATCGAGGGCAGGAGAAGACGTGCAAGATTTGTAGTCAACCCGGTCACTTCGCCCGCGATTGCGACCTGAAAGGGAGGTGTCTAATATGTGGTAGCGTCACACATCGAGCTGCTTGGCACAGATACAACGACAATGACAAAGACGAACAAACATCAGAATTTAACGAAGGAAGCGGCGAAGAAACAGATGGAGAAATTTCAGACGGGGAACATGAAGCGAGACCAGCAGAAAGAGAGAATACTAATGATAAAGACAACCAGGAAGAAACACAGAAAACGGGAGACGCAATGGACGAAGAAAGCAGTCACAGAATGCAACCAAAACCAATGAGTTTTTGGGACGAAGCAATGATGGCAAACGACACAAGAAAACGCAAAGCTAGCAACAGTGAAGAGGAGGAGGAGATAAGGAAAGTCTCTAGAGATGACAAAGTAACAGATGAAGAGAGCGAACCAGAAAACATTGAGATCGACCAAGAAAAAACGGAAGTAGACAACACACCAGAAATACAGGAGGTAGAAGTGCGAGAAATGAAGGAGACAGACCCCTACACAGATAACCAGAAAGAATCGGATGATGAAGCCGATTTTGTCCCATACGTCAGACATGGGGTGCAACGTTTTCGCAAAAAGCGTACTTCATGGGAAAGGAAAACTACCGAAGAAGCCACGTCGCCACCAGTCGCATCTAACAAACCTGACAAACCTGACAAATCCAGTCAATCTAGCCATGTAGGTCACACGAGCAAAACAGTCAATCCAGCAAGTCTAAGTTAAGCCAATCTGCACAGTCCAAGCCAAGTCAGTCCAGTCAGTCTCATAAGCCCGACTCAAGCCAGACCAGCCATCACGAGACAAGCCAGACAAGCCAAACCAGGAAAAGCAAGAACACTCGGCCTGATTGTGAACAGACTGCCCAATCCAAAACGGACCATGGCCAGTCCGGCCAGCGCGTAAAGAACCAAGCAAGCCAGATGAAGCCTAACGCCTCTATCCAACCCGACTACCCGACCAATAAAGGAAGGGGAAGAGGACGATCAAAATAGATAAGTTTTCCTTCCATTCACTGGGTTTATGAGGAACTTACAAATTACTTTTTGTCTTTGCATGGTTTTTCTATCTGTAGCCTCGGTCAACATCAACGGCCTAAGAAACAATCTAAAACGTAAAGTTCTCTTTGATTATCTAGAACGTAGAAAATTTAGCTTAATTCTTATCCAAGAAACTCACAGTGAGTATAATGATGAAGTTGAGTGGCATGAACAGTGGAATGGTAAAATGTATTTTAGCCATGGTAGTCGGCAATCTAAAGGGGTTGCTATACTCACTCCTACAAGTCAGGTTTAGATCTTTGCAATGTTGATAAAGATGACGAAGGCCGATGGGTTAAAGCAGAACTCAAATTAGGAAATAATTGTATCAATATAGCCTCTGTGTATGCTCCTAATGAGATTTCTGCCAGATCCAAATTTTTTGACAATCTGGTTGATTGTATTGATTACGAAAATGATTGGATTGTTGGAGACTTTAACTGTAATATTGATAGTGAAAAAACTAAAGATGTGAGCAAAACAATTCTCAGAAATGTTCTTAATGAAAAAGATCTCTATGATGTATGGCGTACTACTTACCCTGAAGATCCCGGGTATACACATTATCATAAAGCCACCAAGCAAGCGAGCAGAATTGATTACTTATTTATTTCTCCAGCAATCTTGGACAATATTATTGATATTGGCGTTAACCCTTTTGGGTTATCAGATCATTGTATTGTTTCCTTAAAATTGGACGACTCTCATACCATTCATGGGCAGGGTAGATGGATATGTAACAACAGTCTCCTTAACGATGAAGATTGCGTTTTTAGAATAGAAATTTTTTGGAAATTTTGGCATGGTCAGAAAGATTATTACGATTCCTTGGCCGATTGGTGGGAATGGGGTAAAATTAGAATTAAAGAGATTATTAAAGAATACGGTAAAGAAAAAAGTTGGAAACTTAAACAACAAAATGATCTCCAAAGACGCTATAACGATTTAATTAGTAACCCGGAAGGTGCCGAGCCTGAAGATATCAAAGACTTAGAAACTCAAATGAAGAAGTATGAAATTAACGAATGGGAAAAGGCTCAAATCAGAACCCGTAACATCATGAAAGTTGAGGGTGAAAAACCTTCTAAATTTTTCCTGCAATTAGAGAAAAAAACAAGTTAACAGTACTAAAATGGACAAACTTCTCAATGTTGAAGGTAAAATGGTTGATAATATTGAAGACATGTTTGAATGCGCTAATACCTTTTATGGTAATTTGTACAATTCCGAAGACATTTCCAAATTTCATCTGAATGAAATAGTTACCAATATTGATGATAAAGAAATTCCTTACGACAAATATTCTAATCTTGAGAAGGAGATCACTGAAGCAGAAGTTAAAATTGCTCTTTCTCAGATGAATAAAAATAAATCCCCAGGTCTGGACGGTTTAACTGTTGAGTTTTATCAAACCTTTTGGGAAACCATCGGTTCTGATATTTTAGAAGTTTTTAATTACTGTTTCCAATCAGGCTCCCTTTGTCAGTCGATGAACAGTGCTATTATTAAACTCATTTACAAAAATTCGGGGAACAGACATGAATTAAAAAACTGGAGACCTATTAGCTTACTGAATGTTGATTATAAAATTCTTTCTAAGGTCATCACTAATAGATTGAAAACTATCATGCCTTTTCTCGTTGGAGAGGAACAAACCTGTGGGGTTACCGGGAGGAAGATACATGATAACCTTATGCTTCTTCGTGACATTATTGACTATGCCAATTGGGAGAATCTAGATGCTGCTTTAATTAGCGTTGATCAAGAGAAGGCTTTTGACCGTATTAACTGGAATTATATGTTTACTGTTATGTATAAAATGAATGTTCCTCCTAGCCTCATTAAGTGGATTAAGCTTTTGTACAGTAACCCTAGTAGTCATATCATTGTCAATAATTATATCGGTTCTCCTATTCAAGTAAAGAGGAATAAGACAAGGTTGTCCATTATCTCCACTTCTGTATGCTATATGTGCTGAAGGTCTTGCAGTTTTAATTAGAAATAATATTAATCTTAAAGGTATAGCTTGCCCAAGAGGAGAAAGCAGTATTCGGTTAATTCAACATGCTGATGACACTAGTCTATTTGTCAGTAGTAATAGTGAATTTAGTGTTATTAGTGATATTCTTGAGACATATTGTAGAGGCAGTGGCTCTAAAATTAATGTTGATAAATCTAAAGGTCTGTGGTTGGGGAATTGGAAAGACAGAAAAGATAAACCTTGTAATTTTAGTTGGGACAATAAGTTAAAAATTCTAGGTATCATTGTTGGTAATGCGGTGGAGCCTGCTGATAATTGGAATCCCAGAATTAGTAAAATGCAATGTACACTTGACAAATGGTCCAAACGCAATTTAACACTTAACGGGAAAGTTGTTATTGTCAATACTCTTGTAGGGGCTGGTATTAATTATCTTGGCAGTGTAATCTCTTGTCCAGATGATCTAACTAAGAAAATGAGCAACATGATCTGGAACTTCTTTTGGGATAAAAAAAGAGATAAAATAAAAAGACACTATCACAGGTCCTAAAGGATTAGGAGGGATGGGCCTCATCGATATAAATTGTAAGTTAATGAGCTTAAAGCTACAATGGTTATCTCGTTATTCTCGTGAAAATGGTAAATGGAAAATCCTTTTTGATTATTGGATAAGTAAAGCTAGTGGAGCTAACCACTTAGAATGGTATATTTTTGCTAATGTAAAAAAACCTTTGAAAACTACAATTTTTTATATAGATGTAATTTCTGCCTTTCAAAAAGCCGGAGGGAGATTAGAGTGTAATTTTTCTTCTTTGCTTGAATGTGGTGAGGTTCCCTTATGGAATAACTCCAAAGCTACTATTGACAATTCAGTCCTAGAGAGCCCTACGCTTAAGTCTAATGGTTTTCATTATATTAAGGATATTAGCCGTCATGGTGAATTAATTACTTTTAAAGAAATTGCTAGTATTTGTAATATTAAGAATATAAATGCGGGGAGAATGGTAAGCAGAATCAAAAATCATATTGACTTTTCCTTAAGGAAAAAAAGACAAGGGCCACTATAGTCAAGTCAGCAACTGTTTAATAATGGAGGATCAGAAAAATGATTCCATCCTTTTCATCAATGACACTAGCACCAAATCTATTTACAGACACATTATTTTGAGAAAATTCACCACCCCTAAGATTAAAAAAAAGTGGCAAGAAATCCTTCACCTCAGTTTTAATCTAGAATGGTATAAATTTTGGGATAATATATGGAAAAATCCTCTCATGGATCATGAAGACAAACAATTTTTATACAAACTCGGGTTTCGTGTTCATGCCACTAAAGATCTGTTATATAAGATTGGTATAGTTGATAATGTAATCTGTCCACTTTGTGAAACTGAGAATGAATCTCATGAACACCTGTTTATTTATTGTAGTCGCACTATGGATGCATGGATCTATATTGAACAACTTCTAAGACAATTCACGGGCAATAAGTTTCTATATCTGACTGATTCCGACAGAATACTTGGTTATAACTTAAAGGGAGTCTCGGCAGTAATTGTATGTAAAATGCTTCGCCAAATTTGGAATATTAGGTGTGAAAAGGTTTTCAATAGTAGTTTAAACGAAATCAATATCATTGCCAGATTTAAACGAACCCTGAAACTGTTTCTCTACTTCGAAAAGAAAAGGTTAAGTAAAGAGTTTTTTGTAAATTACTATACACGTAATTCTGCTTTGTGTTCGTTGGGAAAGGGTGACCAAGTTATTTTTAGCCTCTAATTTTTGTTTTCATCTTTCCATCTTTATTTGATCTCTACTCATTATTTTTAAATGTATTATACCATAGCAAATTTTGTTTTTAGATACAACCTTTAATAATTTGAGTACTTATTGTTTTTGAGTATGTTATGTGAAATTTGTATTGAAGGTTACTGAATAAACGGAGTCGTATAACTCCACATTCATGAAAAAAATAATAAAATAAAAAATAAATACATAAATACTTTTTTTTTAAATTTTTCAAAGGAGAACTTTATCTCAAATTTCTTGAAAAAGCAGCATATTATACAGATATATACAAAATTAAAAGAATTGTAAAGAAATACATTCAGTACCTTAATAGTAGTGAATTAATAATAATAATAATAATAATGTATAGATTTATATAGCGCACGTATCCACCAACTAAGTGGCGCTCAAGGCGCATTATATTATTATCCCTGCTCATAAGGCTCATAAGGCTCATAAATCATTCCTGAAACCATCTCAGCTCCCTGGGGAGTATACAGCTCAATTGCTGCCATTTCTAGCGCATATAGAGCAAACCATCTCTGCCTTCACAGGTACCCATTTAACCCCTGGGTGGAGAGAAGCAATTATGGTTAAGTGTCTTGCTCAAGGACACAGGTGTCACGGCCGGGGCTCGAACCCACACTCTGCTGCTGGCAACACCAGAACTTGAGTTCAGTGCGCTAGACCGCACGACAATCCACTTTTACGTGCATTATACAACACACAATGAAAACAAAAAAAAAAACTAAAAAAAACAAACAAAAAAACAACTTTTACTTTTTTCAAAGAAAACAGTATATACAAAATTAAAATAATTATAATTAAATCAGAACTTGACAGTCAATTTATGAGATCAATATACATGAATTATAATTAAATCAATCAGTATAATAATTGAAACATTAAATAGCAATCAGGAAAAAAATAAAAAATAAGTGCAAAGGCACAAGACACGTTCGTTTCTTGCTCCAAAAATCGTCGCTTATTTCACGAATTAAGGTCTGTTATCGACAACCAAAGAATTGTTCTGCTTTTCGTCATTGATCGTAGATAACACTGGACTGAGAAGTGAGTGTTTTATTTAGTAAAGTCCGGCCTTTTGGCCTTTTCTAGATCGTCTATACGCTCCCCTAGTATAAACGGGGTAGCCATATTGGAAGCCATGTTCCGGAAGACAACAGAAAGCACTGGTACGCTTAAGCGGACAAACACAATAAGGTTTAACCTGCGCCAACTCCATGGAAATGTATCACCTGACGATGTGTATAACGCAATAAACAAAGAGCTGCAAACGACAGAAACCATCAAATACAACGTGAGCTTTGACAACGAAAAGGACTGTGAAAAGATCGCCCGAGAAGGATTCTTAGTCAAGAATGTACTTGTACAGTGTGATAGAGCCAATGTACAAAATAGTGCAGTAGTATATGTCAAGGCTCCGTATGAAATGCCTGATATTGTTGTGACCAGTGCCCTCATGCAGTACGGTACGGTAACCAATCTCCGAAGACAAGTGTACGACTTCGACAAAGGAGTGCAGACGGGAGTGAGAAGCCTGCTAATCAAGAACATCAAGAAGCCGATACCAAGCTACGTAAAAGTTGGAGCCTTTAATCTCCCTGTAAGGTACAGGGGCCAGCAAAAAACATGCAAGATTTGCGGCCAACCAAACCACCTAGCCAGAGATTGCAACCTTCGTGGTAGATGTTTCGTATGCGGCAGTGACGGACACAGGGCATCGTGGCACAACTACAATGATGAGATGGAAGACACCCAAACCCCAGCCTACAACTCAGACGAGGAAAGCGCAAACGATTCAGCTTCAGAAATAGAGATAAAGGAGATAAAGCCAGCCGACGACGAACAAACCCAGGATCGTGGAGACAAAGAAATTCCCACTAAGAAGAGTACAGACGACATGCAAGAACCGAAACAAGCAACCACCCAGCAACCAGAAGAAGAGGGAGACAGTCAACCTACCCCAGAAGAACCCGAAAAACCAGTAGATTTGACACAGCAGAAAAGAACCCAAGAGAAGAAGGAAACCACTGGGAAAACGCGGTCTGGTAAAAAATTGTTTTCCGACACAGTAAGAGGACACCAACAGAAGGGGAAGACAACTACAATAAAGAAAGGTTTCTGGGATGAAGCAGTGGCCAAGATTGCATCAAGGAAAAGGAAAACAAGCGACGAGGAAGACGCTGAATCTAGAACAGTTCTCAGAAAACAAGCCAAAGACAACGGAGACGCAGAAGCCACAAAAGAATCCCAAGATACGGACATCCAACAAACACCTGAAGGAAAAAACGACAAGGAAGATTCTGATGGAGAAATGGAACAAGACCCATATGCAGATACTGGAGAAGATGAAGACGACCAGCAAGATGGCTTTGTGCTCTACACCAGAGGTGGAGTACAAAGAGCGAGGAAAAAGCGCACGTCATGGGTGAGAAAAACACCAGAAGACCCACAACCAGACAAGACGCAGAAAAATACCAACTCGTCTACCGAAGATAGCCAATCCACCCAGAGGGGCAGGGGAAGAGGAAGAGCCAAGTAAAAAGAAAATTTTCCTTTTGATATGCCATGGTAAGAATTGAGATAAAACTTATTTTATGTATGACTTTCTTATCTGTGGCATCGGTTAATGTGAATGGTTTAAGAAAAGACTTGAAAAGAAATGTTTTATTTGACTATTTAGAGCGTAGAAAATTCAATCTAATTTTTCTTCAGGAAACCCATAGCGAACCTGATGATGTCTCCCTTTGGAGCACGCAATGGAAAGGAAAAATGTATTTTTGTCACGGTAATCGTCAGTCTCGGGGGGTAGCAATTCTCGTTTCCGAAAAATCTGGCCTAGATGTTAAAAAAATTGATAAAGATGATGAAGGTAGATGGATTAAAGGAGAAATTAATTGGAATAATACTACTCTATCAGTAGCCTCTGTCTATGCTCCTAACGAACAGTATGCCAGGTCTTATTTTTTCGATGATCTTAGCGATCGTATAACTGGAGATTATAATTGGATCATAGGCGGAGATTTTAATTGTAACATTGATAATTCTATTGTTAAAGATGTTAGTAAAATTATTCTTAAGAATGTTACACAGGAAAAAGATCTCATCGATACTTGGCGTACAGTCCACCCCAAAGAATATAGGCAGCACCCATTATCATAAAGCCACTAAACAGGCGAGTAGAATTGATTATTTGTTTCTTTCTTCCAATCTACTTTGTAATCTCATAGATATATCTGTCCTTTCTTATGGCCTATCTGATCATCATATTGTTTGCATGAAATTACATGACCCTAGTACATCACACGGTCAAGGCAGATGGATATGCAATAATAGTCTACTGAAGGACGAAGATTGCAATTTTAGAATTGTTACCTTTTGGGAATATTGGATAATACAAAAACATAATTATGACACCTTGGCTGATTGGTGGGAAAGTGGCAAATTTAGAATCAAAGAAATTATTAAAGATTATGGTAAAGAGAAAGCCTCAATGCAAAAACAACGTCAAGTTCATTTACAGAAACAATATGCTTCACTCTTGAGTAAAGTTCCGAATTCCGATGACGATGCTATTAATCAAATTGAAACTGAGCTAAAAATGTACGAGACTAATGAGTGGAAAAAAGCCAAAATTAGAACTCGTAACATTATTAAAGATGAGGGCGAAAAAGCCTCCAAATATTTCCTCAACCTGGAAAAGCAGCAAATTAATAATAGGAAAATTGACAAATTACTCACCAACGATGGTAATTATGCCGACCAACCAGACACTATGTTAAATTATGCCAATGACTTTTATAGTTATTTGTATAAAGTTGAGGAAATCTCTGATTTTCACCTCCAGGAAATAATCTCTAAAATAGAAACCAAACAAATTCCTAATGACATTCATTCTAATCTCGATTGTGAAATTACTGCTAACGAAGTTAGGATAGCACTTTTTCAAATGAACAAAAATAAGTCCCCGGGTCAAGATGGTCTCACGGTAGAATTTTACCAAACCTTTTGGGATGTTATTAACTCTGATTTAATTGATGTATATAATGATTGTCTTAAAAAAGGTACTATGTGTAAGTCTATGAACTCAGCTTTAATCAGACTCATTTATAAAAATTTGGGCAACAGGCACGAATTAAGGAACTGGCGTCCCATTAGTTTACTCAACGTGGATTGTAAAATCCTGTCTAAAGTAATCACCAACAGATTAAAACGCATCATGCCCTTTATTATCGGGGAAGAGCAAACTTGTGGGGTTGCCTCTAGGAATATTCAAGAGAATATTATGCTTTTACGAGATGTTATTGATTTTGCTAATTGGAATAATTTAGAAGCTTGTCTACTAAGCATTGATCAAGAAAAAGCCTTTGACAGAATAAGTTGGGTTTATATGTTTGCTGTTATGGAAAAAATGGGCATCCCATCAACTTTGGTTAAGTGGATTAAATTACTGTATAGTAATCCTTATTGTAGTATTATCCTGAACAATTTCATTGGCGCTCCTGTTAAGGTTGAACGAGGAATTAGACAAGGGTGTCCCCTGTCTCCTTTATTGTATTCTATTTGTGCTGAAGGGTTAGCTTCTTTAGTCAGAAATAATTGTAATCTTAGAGGTATTTTAACCCCTGATGGGGAAAGCAGTGTTCGTCTAATCCAACATGCTGATGACACCAATCTCTTTATTAGTAACAATAGTGAATTTGATGTAATTCAGAACATTCTCAACATATATTGTAAAGGAAGTGGTTCTAAGCTCAACACTGATAAATCTAAAGGTTTATGGTTAGGAGACTGGAGAAGTAGAACTGATAACCCATGCAATTTCACTTTTGTTAAGAAAATTATAATTCTTGGTATTATAGTCGGGAACGACGTCACGCCTGAAGATAATTGGGGCCCCAGAATAAACAAAATATGCTCTACTCTCGAAAAATGGTCCAAACGTCACCTTACATTAAACGGTAAAGTAGTTATTGTTAACAGTTTGATTGGAGCAGGGATTAACTACCTTGGCAGTGTGGTTGACTGTCCCAACTTCTTGATCAAAAAGATGACCGACATGGTTTGGAATTTTTTTTGGGAATGGGCAAATTGAGAAAATAAGAGATACTATCATTGGCCCCAAAGATTTAGGGGGGATGGGCCTTTTGGATATTAATTGTAAATTAATAAGCCTTAAGCTTCAATGGTTAGCTCGGTATCCATCATCTGAAGGTAAATGGAAACTGTACTTTGATTATTGGTTAAAATGTGCTGGAGCTGCCGATCATTTAGAGTGGTATATTATTTGCTAACATCCGTAAGAACCTTCAAACTACCCCGTTTTATAACGATCTTATTGTTGCTTTTAAGAACGCAGGAGGGAAGTTATTATGCAATTTTACTAGCATTTGGGAAACTATGGAAGTTCCTTTATGGAATAACATCAAGGCCACTCGTGATGAGTCACTTCTAAATAGCCCTTTGTTAAAATCCTTTGGTTGTTTTAATGTTGGTGATGTAGTATGGCATGGGAAACATTGTACTTATCATGATATTGCCAAAATGTGTGGTATCGAAAATATCAATGCAGGTAGAATGCTAGAGAGAATTGACAAACACATTGATTATACTTTGATTAATGAGAACAGAGAAGGTCCGGCTGCGCACATAAGTAATCGGCTTGTTATTTGTGACCATAAAAACAACATTGTTCCAATTTTTGAAACTAACGTGAAGTTTAACTACATGAACCTTGTTTTGGGTAAATTTGTTTCTCCTAGGGTGGAAGTAGTATGGAAAAATATTTTTCATCTAGGTCAAGATTTAAATTGGCCTTCAGTCTGGATAAATAATTGGAAAAATGGTTTGTTAGATCCAGAAGACAAACAGTTTATGTACAAACTTAAAAGTAGAATCTTACCCACTAAAAATGTATTGTATAAATTTGCCCTCTTTGTAATACGGAAGACGAATCCCATGAACATATCTTTATTTTTTGTACCTACACTATGGATGCTTGGATTTTTGTTGAAAAGTTACTAAGAAAATATACAGGGGACAAGCATTTCTATTTAAATGACTCTAACAGAATTCTAGGACACAAGTTGAAACCTGTTCAGGCTACCATCGTAACTAAAATGCTCAGACAGATTTGGAATGTTCGTTGTAAAATGGCTTTTCAAAGTTATTCTAATGCCGCTGAAATTAACATTATTAAACAGTTCAGTAGTAGTTTGAAACTCTTCCTCCTAATGGAAAAAGCAGAATGAAGTCAGAGTCTTTTAAATTATGTTACACCAGAAACAATGCTCTTTGTCGCATTATTAATGATGAGTTGAAATTTGATTATTAACATTTCGTTTTGCACAAGCTACTTTTTGATTTGTCTTGATCTACTTGTTCTATTTTGTTCAATTATTTTCTTCTTGACATAATTGATCTTGTGTTTTTTATCTTTTTAATTTAAATTAATTTTGTTTGTCCTTTGTCAGATCTAGTGATTATTTCACTTTAAATTGTATAAAATTATATTGTACTTTGCCATCTGTCCTTTAGATCATTATGTAAATGCTATGTAATAGCGATATTAATTGTGAACAATGTTGCTTATGTGAATGTTTTGATCATGTATTGTTGAAATAAAAGGAGTAGCACAACTCCACTAAAAGAGAAAAAAATAAAATAAATAAAAATAAAATAAAAAATTTAAAAAAATAATAAATAAATAAATATATATAAATATATATAAATATATATAAATATAAATAAATATAAATAAATATAAATAAATATAAATATCGGGTTATAAATGTTTACTATGTTTAAAAATGAGAAGAACAAAATGCTGTTTGCCTTTTAAATCATTATATTTTTATTGTATACACATTTTAAATATTTTTTGGCCCTTTGTCTGCTGTGATTCAAATTAAATAAACCATAAATAATCATAAGGAATAAATAAATAAATAAACATTCTGGCTGAGAAAAAAAAGTGTTGTTGAGCAATACAAGGGATGCAACCAGTGCGAGCCTTTTGTTTCAACAATTAGTTGGAAACCAGCTTATACACATGCAATGCCGCAAATATTCCAGCTATAGGCCTATGCGTGGTTCTAGGGACTAGTGGTGAGCGCGACCCCTGGTCATGTAAGATTGCGCCTTAAGTCTCTGGTTTTGAACGAATGTGTACATTTCCAAAGCCTCGATAGACTGATCAAACATTCTACTAAAACGCGTTTTACTGAGAACCAAAAATCGAGCCTATTCGTGCTAGGAAAACAAGTGGAAGAGTAAATGCCATGGATAGCGAGATAGTGGTGTCTTACTTTACGTTGATGGTATAAGATGAATGCTAATACACAAAATTAGATCTTCCAGCCGTAGTCACTCAAAGGTAAATGTTTGTACAGTGCATTAGCCGTTCAAGTTTAACAAACCTACGAACGAAGTTCTGTTTAAGCGACACATTTTTACGTCTGTTGAATACACATATTTGCAGACGGTTTTATATGGAAGAGACTGCTATCTTCAGAAGACGAATGCGGTGTGATGACGCAGATAATGTCAATATTTAAACTGCGAGGAAGCATTTTAATAATAAAATGCAATTAATATACAAATATGTAGTCCTGTACAAATAATCATTATCAGCATCCAATGATTTTGGTTTTTAGCCCGCGAAAACAATTTAATCGAAAAAAAAAATACACGGTCACAGATTAACATAACAATCCACTCAGTGTATAGTTGCTAATGGTATCAAACCTCGCTTGAAATATTTCTGTTTGAAACGCTATCGTTTTAGTGCGATTAATAACAATATTTTGCAATTGAATTTCTGTCATCAGAAGACAGAAATTTCACATTAGAATCAATACAAAAATCTTAATGCATTTTCACTATTTGTCTCATAAAAAGCACAGTGGAATAAGCTGTAACTTACACAGGTTGGTTTTTATACATTATGTCTACATCATGATTCTTTTAAAGCATGGATGCATTCACAGACATTTTACCATATGTATGTTCTGGGCTAAACTAACTAATTTTTTTACTGAGGTTCCTAGTTTTAATAGAAATGAGGAGTTTGAACCGAAAGAAATGTTTCAGCCTAACATCTTGTGTGCTTTTAAATCTCAAGCTGACTTGAGAATAAGAATGGAATTAGTACCATATAATTTAAACTTCTGTTATGCTTCTGTCAGGCAGAAATATTTTGCTAACATGGGTTTATTAGTTTTTCTTTCTTCTTCAAAAATGTATATTCTGAACATTTATTGATTGTATACAAGACAATAATTCAACCCCACATTGATTATTGTACATCAGATGCATCGGGTATAGGGCGATGCATCTGTTGTACAATTAAACAGAGTTCAACGCTTACAAAACAGAATGGCACGCTTACTGACAAATAACTACGATTGGAATATTAGTCCATATGACCTTCTTAAAATGTTAAATATTCCTACAGTTACTCAGAGACGAGATTATTTTAATGGAATTTTAATGTATAGGTGTTTAAATGGTACAGCCCCTAATTATATGTCTGATTTTATATCGACGGCTTCTGATTTTAATTTTTATAATACCCGTAATGTTCAAGCTAATATGTTATATGTTCCAAAACCTAGAGTGGAACTTTTTAGACAGTCTTTTCAATATGTAGGACCTTCGTATTATAACGAATTACCAAATGTAATAAAAGGGGCTGGTGATATATTAAGCTTTAAACGTTCATTAAAAGATTATGTTTTAAATGTATAAAGACATCTGTATCTACATAAAGTATTTAGTTATCTGTAGTATCTATATTAAGTTTTTTTTTCATATTATTGTATTACTTTGTATCTCCTGTGCGCCTAGGAAGAATACCGGAAGGTACATGGCCTACCCAGGTTAAATATTTTGAAATAAATAAATAATAAATATTCTACACCGCCCATTTTAGATATTAAACCGAATCAATTATTGATATACCAGTACGTTATCATCAACCAGGTAATGGAACAGTTTCAGAAAGCCAACGAGACCAAGTATTTTCTCGTTTTGAATTATCGCTATATATATTAAAAATGGGTACATATTTTCTCTTATTATTGGTTTTAGCCAATAATGGCACACGAAGTAAAACAAACTTTGACAATGATATAAAAGTAAGCCTATAGCAATAGAAGAATTTCTATTTATTAGGTACGTGTGCGTTTACGCCATTAAACCATGTGGAAACAACCTGCAAAATTAAAATTGAATTGGCGCCGAAAAGAAAGCGTACATTTATGAGATATATTTGTGCTTTGACCGATCAACCGATAAGAAAATATTTGCATAATATACGCCGGAAGGAAAATATTCAAAAAAATAATAATAAATTAATTAATTAAAAACGGCACTTAGGGGCAATATCTGTCAAGATCAATAATTTGACAATATGAATTCTATATTGTCCTTTGACTGCAGTTAGATGTTGCTACTTGTGCTGTGTTATAGATTTGTACCCGGAAATTGCTGCATCTGACAAGGAAATTGGCGAGTGTTGCTATCACAGCGAGTTTTGCTGTCATACGATGCATTATGTGAAGAGCAATTACCATTTCAAGTAGGCAATGTATACATTGCTGACACTACAGCGAGACCGAATAACAGTGTGTTGGATTAAGTACAGGTTTTATGAACTCTTGAAGATACCAATAACGTTTTATATTCTTTATTGCAAAGTCCAGACAACCAGAAGATTCCAGTATTCCACACGAATGGTGATCCTATCTATACCACTTTACCGCTACCCATGACATCCATTATTCACTTGGCTTATATCTAACTTTAATTGGAAATAATCAGGGCCGTAGCCCAATAATTTTCTCAGTCGGAATTTAGAGCTTCAGTCGGCAAATAAACCATCAAAACAGTCCACTTCGTCCAGCGATTTTGAAGGAGTTCAAGTTTTTACCACTGTTGAATTCAGTCGTCAAATGGACAATTATCTTCCACAGCTCCCAGACTCTCCCCCTCCCTAATCTCAAAATTATGCCTTCGCTATGGCTCTGGGTACAGGCCAAGCTAAAATATTAATGAGGCTATGCAGAACAAAATGTATTAAACTTACCCAAAACATTCCAGTGTAAGTCACTTTGTACACCTCTCGTGAAAGGTCCGAGAAAATCTCTATCTCTCTGTTGATCAACTTATGTTTCATCTGATGATCATCTAAGATTACATCCGAGTTTGTTCTCCCAAGTAAGGTGCTGATATGAATACGTTATCAGCCGAGGTGCTCCAAACCACGTCTATCTTCAAATCATTGTCTCCTTACAAATCGAATTCGGGTTTAGCTTTCAGTGTAAAACGCATGAGGAACGCACCCTGATAGCATACGAAGCAACTAGCGCAAATGTGAAGACATGATTGGCCATGCATCCATGTATGATGCGTCTCAGGAACCCACTTGAGCACACAGCGATCTCTTTGGTGATCGATCCACTGATGGTTCAGACGTTCTTGGGACGACGTTCCCGTTAGTATAACTACGCATCCCAAGTTGTGATCACTATAATACGTGCCAGGTGGAACATACCATTTTTCTGTAAACACGAGCCTGCGCGTTAGCCACTTTATCTTGTGTGCGCACCTGGGAACTTCGCTTTTAAAGTTGTAAGGTTTAACATGAAACCGGTCAGTCCCTGAAAATTCACTCCTTCGTAATTTCCTGCCTTAAAAACTGTCTGTTAACTGACATTTGAGAATTAATAACCGAATTCACAACAGAAAATACTCGACTAGCTCTTCGTAGAGCGATTGCGTCTGAACAGCTTCAATTTCACCAACAGCATACGTCACACCACTCCAACCGGATGTTGTTATATCCATTGCGTTGTAATGGTCACCTCAATACCCTCAACTGTACAGAATTGATTTTCAAAAAATTGATTTCAAAAACAAGGCTGCAAGAAAATTGTTAGAAAACACTGCATTGTAAATTATGTTATTTCAAACTTATGTTATGTTCATTGATGGATACTCACATCTGTTGTAAAAAAAAAATCAAAATCTTGTTTAGAAGTGAATATGTTAGTTGGGTGTCATTGTTATGCCAACCAATCTCAATTTGTAAACAATGTTTGAAACAGAAATGTATCATTTTGCATCACTGATGACTCCTATCATACAATAGGGAAAAAATGTTCAAGCTGGTGTTGAGTCTTTATTATAGAATCGGGTTTGATCATATAGACCTTTATCTCGGCACATCCATTTTGTTTTTCTTCAATACAAGTCCACGTAACCAAACTGAGGCTGGATGAGGAAATAGTCTTGTCCTTTTTCATGCATTGAGAGTTAGCGCTATAATCTTACTTGCGTACACAGGGAACATGACAAAGATGGTCGCAGGGTAATGATAAAGATATAGAGGCTCTTCCCTCGCCTCTCACCTCTGTGGATCCCAGTTCGAATCCCACTACTACCCACGACAACATGTGGATTGGGTTTTCAGTTCCTACCTGATTACGTGGGTTTTCCTTGAACATTTATCTGGGGTTTTCCTCCCACATCTTAAATTGAACTTTACTTCATTGTCTTATCCTGTAAGATTTCTTCAAGCTCACGAGATACAGTGCTATAGGCGCTTGTGAGGAATCCTTTAACAGTATAATTACCGGTACCAGAAATATATTTATACAATATAATTTATATAGGCCTAATATAATTGTTGTGAGTTGCTGATTTAAGTCCTTAGAGTCGAAATAAATGATTTATCATGAATTATTAAATTGGAATTGTTCAGATAATTGTTCAGGTATTGTAGCAAGCGCGTTGCCATGGGATTAAGCATACCACAATTAAATAAAAATTATATTTGGCGAAATTATTAATAATTTTTTTATTTCCTTTTAACTTGAAAAGGCTGGAACCAGATGAATTATTACATTTAAACACAATCCATCCTTCACATGTTGTCATACATAATGTAATTTATTTACAATATGGCAGGCAAACACAATATGGCATACAACATATTATATTCTACTTTGATGTCACACCTGTGAAATATTTATCTATGTTTATAGTCACAGTAACTTATTAAGACCAATATATCCAAAATATAATTCATTGTTGATTTCAACAATAATTGTGCCTGCCACTGTGTGACTGAAGAGTAGCAATTAGGCACTTTGAATATAAACATTATTACATTGAACACTGTTGCGTTGTTTTGGGGTCTGGAAAAATTAAAGGAACGACTCGGTTGAAAGGCTACGGCGATAGTTATAGTTGTATCTCCTTCAGTTGTCGGGATATTTTCAACAATTTTTTTTTTATTCCAATGACTTTTGTGTTCAAAACCGTCGTCACATATTCCAAATATTTCTCTTAAAAAGCAGATGAATTATAACCACAATTATAATGGTTTGATAATAAATTAAAATCACAAACGATGGACCGGTAATTATCAATCACTTATAGCGTATATCTTTTGTGATATACTATACCGGTAGCCTTACGTCTTTTTCTATGGGAATTCTACTGGAATGTAATCCAGTTATTTGGGTCGCATTATTTAATGACCTCCATGGACACATTTTTATGTACAAATACCCTCACATCGTCGTCCAATATCAATAATCGCATCCCGTGAGTGCTTATTAAAACTCATTTCAAAATTCCCCTCTACGAGATTTAGAGCAGGCGCGCGCGAAAAGCGCCTCCAGCGCCCAACGGGTGTTTAACTTGAAGAGACGGGGATAATCAGGTGCATCTGTTGGTAATCTTGCGGGCGTGCTCCTTCGTTTTGAAAGTAGCTTTGCCGCCAAGATTCGTGGCACAGGTTTAATCAGTGGAGTTATTTACCTCAATCTCTTTCATGGTGTTTACTCAATATCGGACATAGATGAAATGGGTTTTCATTCGATCAGCATCTGCCTTCTTCAGAAGAAACAAAATTTCACTGTTGCACGATCTGTTATCCATCGATGAAATGATAGCATTATTGGCGGGAATTATTTGAGGATGGCTCAAACAGAGAATAAAAACACCTGCGAAATGAGAACGAAATTTCACAATCTTCCTAACTTTTTATTACAACTGAAGTCACAAGTGGGTCACACTTATTTTATGGCAGTGTAGACCCAAATACTATAAGTCAAACATTGGTGACAGAATGTAGTATTTATCCAAACATGGATGATATTAGACTTAAATTGATTCTGGAATACAAATGTACATATATTAAACACAGCACTTTCAGCTACAACAAAGTGCTTCAGACTAAATGAGCATAGTCCTTCAAGATTCAGATGGGGATATTCTTACGTAAGCTTAAATCCCGAAAAGCTGTAGAATCTACAGCTATTTGCACCTTCAAAACCGAAAATATTATAATTAATATAATATTATAATATATGTTCACTGTGACATACTTCAAAATAATGTTAAAAGTGCGGTGTTTAATATTTTTTATTTGAAATATGTACTTGTTATTGGCACCTGCCTTTTGTCGGTCCCACAAGATCGGGTACCATCTGCAGACCACGTGACAAAATCATGCTATTCAACCGCACACATACAAAGCTTTTAAAAAGATTGCTATTTTATTAAGGGCAATTGTTGCGACACTTGACTATACAAGAATACCTCGGTTTACCAATCAACAACAATTGAGTGCAGTGTACTTTTTTTTCACCTTGAAATAATTTAAAAGCTCTCAGATATAATCATAAGAGTTAAAAGACTTGGTCGGTCAGTTCAATGTTGTAAATCTAATGATACAGAATCTGCAACATCCACGGATACTCCAATGTGCTAATTAAATCCAATCACATTTTCAATCCACCTTTACTCGTGAGGCTCTGAGACTTAAAGAAACGTAGATCACATCAATGGATGATAGTGTCTTCTGAGTTCATTTACCCCTCGTTTTACAATCTCAAGACTTCTCCATAAAATCTTCAATTTTGCTGAGAATTTGCTCGCGGCAATTCCGAAATTATGGGGTACTTTAAGGTTTACTTTACACTCAGATTTAATTAAAACTTGGATCATAGCGCGGAAAATGTTTAGGTTACTAGCTTACTGAACGAAAATAATACCCAACATTTTACAATTTCCATCTGTTTTGATGAGATGAAATATCCATTAAATTTAAGTAATTGTTTTTAAGAATATTTATTTCCACTCTTTAACATCACCACACCAGCCACCACAACCTCTATCATCATTGTCGTCATCATCATCACCATCATTATCACCATCACTATCATCACCATCATCATCATCACCATCACCACCACCATCATCAACACCATCATCACCACCCCAGCCACCACAACCTCCATCAGCATCGTCGTCGTCATCATCACCATCCTCATCATCACTACTATCATCACCACCACTATCACCATCATCATCATCAACATCACCATCCACATCCTCACCCCATCCTTGCCCCTCACCATCTTCTTTTTTTCTTGTAATTCCAGGAATATTTAGCCAATTATAAAGCAAATTAGTAGCAGCAAAAGATTCTCACATATCACACCGTGTTACATGCGCTGCTGCTTTATTTTACAGTTCATTAGGGATAATTATTTTAATAATTATTTCCACTAATAGATATTTCGTTTGTACAAAGCATTAATAGATCTTAGTGTCAATGTCTGCATATCTAATTGCCTATCTGAAGGGGAGACTTGAACCCTTGAATAACAAAACCTCCAGATCAAAAAACACCGACTCAATGGTTTGAAGGTGTAGGGTTCGGAAACCAGAAACCGGATATATCTGGAGGCAGGTGCACACATTATGATTATATTATGTTAAAATTATTATACGTCTTATTCCAATGTCATATCTTAGAAACTAGCAGGAGAATGAGTTAACCTTTATATTATTTTGACATTTGTCTTAATTATATTCCATTTATCAAAGACAAAATGGCGGTGCAGTAAGATTATCGTTGAACATTAAACGTGCCCTATTTTCACCATAAAATAAATTCACACCTGTCATACCTGGTTAAATAATGACGCACTTTATCCCAAGAGTACTCGTAAACTCTGACGTGTGGTCAAGATTAAGGACGTGTACGAGCGTAATGATTATACTTGCCCGTCTGCTGATCGTTTCTCCCCGGGCAAAGCCTCTAGCCTTCCCTGACGAAAAAAGTACACCTTACACGCATTGATGAAGGTCGCTTTCGGAAGATGAGGGAAAAAATATAATCTCTTCCCCTGAAGACAAACACGCCATTTCAAAAAAAGTTTTTTTTTCTTCAATTATTTGTATTCAATACTTAATTCTGGTTGGATTTTCACGAGTGTTGATATACAAATATATCTGACATAGGCCTATCATCCCTGGTGGCGCTTGGTTTTAATTAAATCATGATTCAGTTCTAGAGACTGGAACATCCAAACATGTGATTGACATACCCTAAAGTACCCTATACTGCCCATCACAAAAGGTCTTATTTTACTAGTGTTTCTTATTATAGAAATGTCAGAAATATGGAACAGTCACAGCCGCAGTCAGGTTTCCACATGTAATGTGTGTTTAAAATTTGGCCTGGGATTCAACTCTTGAAGTCAAAATAGGGAACTCCTTTTTGTAAAAATTTAACGAGTCCAGATATAAAATGTACATCTTGTCCCATTACCACATTATTCTTTCTTTTAATCAAGATATACATTTTCAAATTTTAAATTTCCATAACACTAGTCAACAGAGGGCGGTATTCATTCATGTAGTGAATTATACTGAATTAACGACTTTGTACCAATTAGTCTTCAATTCGAACTAAAAGGTATAGGTATTTCACTTTTCTTTACAATGATATCACCTTAGACAAAACTATTTTCAGGGAAGATAAATACCATCAGCTTTATGTCATGTAGGCTTCACGTTATAATTCAACAATTTGCTTATTATGTTATTACGTATAACATTTGGATATTTGATTTACCATTTCTCACAATAGACAATAGAGGGTAGTGTTGTTTCCCCTGTAGCATTATTGTCAAGGAGTGGTTGTCTACCCTATACCCTCGATGTTGCATTTGCCCTCTGAGTGCCAAGTGCATACCCAAGAAGAAGAAGTCCTGAAGTCACCGTCATATGGGGTTCCAAACTGTATAAGGTGTCAAAAGAGTATATCATAAAATATTTGGATGTTAGGTAAATCTGGAAGGTACAAAAGATATCTACGGCTCAAGGTGTTGGGAAGCACAGGTTTAGGAGTCGACCAAATAGTCGCGGTTAATGGACACTCGAGGGCTGTCACTACGTGCTTACTTTCCTGTCATGATCATTTTTTGTGGTCTAATGATCCGTTCATGGGAATTTCAATTAGTATGGGTTGAGCTTCTACTGTTTAAAATATTCCTTTATCATGGTGAAGCCATCGTTTTATCGCGTACAAATACATGTGTCAAAACCGAGGCTGGAAGGAAAAATAGTCTGGCACCTTATTATGTAATGGGAATCAGCAGTAATATCGTTATTGCATACACAGGGAGTGCATAACCAAAATGGCCGCAACTTGATTTTAAGGGTCTATGTATACTGCCAGTGAATCTTGCTTTGTTTTGAAGCCATTTGCGTGATTTTTAGCGTGTGTTTACATTTGTGTTTTGCTTGCATAATTGAAAAAGACCCGTTGTCGTTAGATAACCAAATGTACATAATTATAGTTAAAGGCGTTCACGTTCTTGTTTCTCCCTACTGAAAACCTAGAGGCGTTCGATCCCACCTTTCAAACGAGATGTTTATGCCAAGAGATCGACAGATAGGTGGCAGAAATAACAGTATCTGGCGGAAGAACGTAGCCTGTGGGGGTGGATGTCCACGGCTGAAGGTGTTGGGACGCGTAGGTTTAGGAGTCGACCACAACAGTCGCGGTTAATGGACACTCGAGGGCTGTCACTACGCTCTCACTTTCCTGTCATGATCATCTTTTTGTGCTCTAATGATCCGTATTCTCAATCTTGTTTTTCTCCAGGAGAGCTGTTATTACGGTGCGGGGGAACGGAGTGAGCATCGGGGTTGATGGCCCGGGGAATTGAAAGAAAAGACTAATGAGCTTTTATAGAATCACAATAATTATACATTAGGCGCCCATGTTGGAAACTATGGATACACAATAGCGTAATTAAGCATCATTCAATTTACAAACCACATCTCCTCTTTCAATTAAACTGGAAGTAAATGAGAAGGATATTTTTTCCTGAGGGTCCGTTTCAATATTCGTCCGGCTTTTTAATTTCCTTTTAAGTTTCTTTGTAGTGAGTGTTTTGGAGAATACACCATTGCCCAGGTTAAGGGATTGATCTTCAAACTTTGATCAGCCAAAGTATTTTGTTATCTTTAATCTTTAAAAGCATATATTTATTGATTGATTGATATGATTATTTATTGACTATTTTATAAAGGCTATATTTTTTCATTTATTCATTTATTTATTGATCGGCTGGCTGACTGGCTAGCTGGCTGGCTGACCTGATGGCTGGACGGATGGATGTGGCTGGCGAAATGTGGCTGGTTGGTTGACTGACTGGCTTGCTGATTGGCTGCTGGCCGGGCTGGCTGGCTTGCTGATTGGCTGCTGGTTGGCTTGCTGATTGGCTGCGCTGGCTGGCTGGCTGGCTGGCTGGCTGGCTGACTGGCTAGCTAGCTGGAGTATTGCAGATGGCTGTTTGACTGGCTATTCGGATGGATGGATGGATGGTTGGCCGGCTGGCCGACTGGCTGGTTGGCCAGTTGGCTTGATGGACGGTTGACAAGTTTCTTGTCGATGCAATAATATGTCACATTATGAAAACGCTATGGTAGTAAACGGAATATAAATTTTCAAATTTTACAAACTCTATCTAACATGTGTTATTAAAATGTAGTCATAAATCATTTAGGTCACTTATATTTCACTCTATCACCACTACCTATAATCAGCCGAAGTTGATCCATATTTTATCCGGCGTAGGCCTGCATAACGTCGTCGTATAAACATAAATCATCCAGGTACAGGTCTCATACAGTACGAGCTAGTAACCTACTTTTATGCTCCGGTTACATTATCTCTGCGGATGGTCGAAGGATTGAAAGCAATTTAAGTTGATACTATAAATGGGACAAAGGCTAATCATAAATGGAAGTGAATTTGACAGACAGATATGATTGATACTGGAATTAAGAAAAATGGAACTTTATCAATCACAGAATGAGATCATGATGATTGCTGTTCATATGGGTCTTGTGTACGGCTGGTAAAGAGATATAAATTAGCAAAGGGTAGCACAATTTTTACAGCTAATGTTCATTTTTACACATGGAGGTTTAAATTTGCCATGTAATTGAAGTAAAGGATATGCAATAAATTCATTAATATAATTCTTTTTATTAATCAAGTGTAAGTGCGGCTGATATAAATGATTTAACTCATACTTCGGTCGACTGGTCTGGAGGCGGGGATGCGACAACTGTGATCGCATTATACCGTGACCCCTTTACTGGAGGCGGGGATGCGACAACTCTGATCCCATTAACCAGACGAGGTGACCAATTTGTTTTCCCACCCATAAATAATGTAATCTGTTCGGACACACGACACGTTGCCTAAGGAAACTCATGTCACAGTGAATATGTTGAAAATGTTTTACTTCAAATCTCGGTGAATTACCGGACCGGTAAAAGCTTAGGTTAATGCCGTATTATAAATATTATTATGCGAGACCGCTGGTAATTGTATTTTATTCATATGTAACTCAGTAAGGGAAAGTTTGCCAAAAGCAATATTTTCTTAAGTTAGAGTAAATATACAACACTTGTTTATATAAAAGGCTTAAATACTGTGTCGTACATGACGGAGGGGTTGGGCTTTTAAGTATATAGCTCAGCCCTATAGGCTATATTTATCATGACTGTTTAACTACGTTCAGTTCAATGACACAACATTGGTGTACTGTCACATATGAATTGTACAAAAATACCATTAATTACAAATTGTAAACATTAAAATGTATATAAAGACAACATTAAAGATGCTTATTATTCTGAACAATTACTTTTTCCCGTTAACGAATTTCCAAAGAACATGTTGTTCTTCATCGATTAAAAAAATCTCACGAATTTCAGCATCCACAGTAAGTTGTCTAAAAAGTAGAATGATTTGAAAGGCACTGACTTGTTTATCTTAGTACCGAGCATGACATCTAATGAATAATACTATTTGCTTGGCTCATGACCAACTTGAATGTATGCGCTGATTAGCCAGCAATGAGCAAGCTGCACTTGGAACTCGGCGAGGCCTAGGTCTAATGTATTGGGGATCAGGCTGGTATAATAGGCATATAATGGTACTTTCCTCGCCATTCACCTCTGTGCAGGGCCGGATTTAGACATGTGGAGGCCCCTGGGCAGCCTTCAGTAGTGGAGGCCCACCCTACCTTAGAATACTAAAAACTAAAAGGTGACAAGAGTCACAAGACATAGTTACAGTCATCCATAAAGTAAATTTTTTCAAGTAGAAAGAATCTGAATAAGCAAGCAAGCAGGTCAATCATGATCAATCATAACAAGAATATAGTACAGTACATATATTTACAGACCAGCCTATACAGTTCAGGTCAGCCTACATTTTTCCTTTAATACACTTTTTTTTCTTCATGAAATATGTGGAGGCCCCTGGTTGTGGAGGCCCCTGGGCAACTGTCCAGCTTGCCCAGTCCTAAATCCGGCCCTGCCTCTGTGGACATGAGTTCAAATCTGACTGAGACTTGAGCCGAGATGTTGACTGGGTTTTAGTCCTACCTAGGTATTCCCTAAAACATTTCTTGAGTTTTTCTTCCACATCTAAAATTGAGCAATGTTATTTCGTTTTCTCGTCACAGGTTTCTTCAAGTTTATGAGCAAGCGCTTTTGAGGAATCCTTGGATTCAGTAAGATATATAATAACACTAAAACCTCAGTAAAACTTCAGCTGTTCACCCGAATCGAGTTGGTTTCTTTCTTCCATCGTAACACTTTGGTTATAATTAAAACACAATCCTAAAATTAGCCGTATTTTTCAAAGGCCGATTAAAAAGGGTCTGTTTTGTCAGCTGAAGTTATCCCGTAAGGCAAGGTGTGTTGGTATCTCTTCAAGAGAAAATTGGTCATGTAAACGGGACGATTTGATTACAGAATCATTAATGTAATGTTGAACCTGGTTTCAGCAGATTTGCTTTGTTATCATACAGTGGTTCCCCTTAAGGTTTAATGCACGGTATCCCTAGGAAAGAATGTTGTGACAGCTTGTAAGCACCTTGCTGCAGCGAACACCTTTCACAGGAATAGACCGAATTCAGAAAATCTCTACAAATTGGCCTTATTCTATAATGTCTGGCCTCTTTTCCCTATACTCGCATGGTTCTGCCCTTAATCGTGTATCATACAAACATCATTTTACGAACACCATTACAGGCAGTCGCTCAGCCCGGCGGATTGTTTTTTCTTATGGAATGTTCAACATTGGTATTTGGAATTTCAAGTCCTGTTTTAAGAAAAATTTTCAAAAAAGTAACCTCTTAATGAAAGCTTCGCCACAAAAGGTATACTAACGTTTTGAGAAAGCGACTACACTTGTGTTGTTTAACTCTAAGATTAAAGCACTTCAGACGAAATCATTTCTTAGGACAAATAGTACGAACTTAACGCCAAAGTTGCTTATAATTCGTTTCGCTAATAACCAATGTTGTACCTTCCTTTTAAAATTGATTTTGCGTCAATTTCGCGTTTTCACAAGATGTATAAAAATTTTCGGACCCCGCCCTCCTTTCCATGTATGTATAATATTAGGCCTTTTAAGCTAAACAAGATTTTTACAATTTTGTTTCTCTTATATTTTACCTGTGAAATATGCCAGGTAATAATCTTTTCATGAAAGTGTCCGTAGATGTCTATAATTATACCCCAGCTTACGAATAAAATAATGAAAAAGCGGTCGGTCCTTGTTCCGTACGTGACCCTACAGCATTTAATTCTTGGTTCTCATGAAAAAAAGTACTGAAGTTAGTATTCATGAAATATATCACTATAAATATCATGATTTCATGAAGCAGATTAGGCAAAGACAGGTGCTGCTCCCGTTATTTGAAAAAATTACTCGCTCGCGGCTCATCTAAAATTGAAATTTTCAACCCTTCACTTGCTCTCAGTGGAAAGTCACGCTTGTATTGTTCGGAAACAAAAGCATTTTCCCTCTTTGCATGTGCGGCTCCATTTTTGGATCTACGATGATTAATATTCGTAGTTTGCCGATTCGTTTAGTAGTCATTTCCGTTTGGAAGGGTCTTCATCCTTTTTTTTTATAAATATAAATTTATAAATATATTTAATAATCTTATCCAGAGGCAGGTCAAGGGATGAGGTAGAGGATCAGGTTACAATTTGATATCTGTGTCAGTTATTAGGGTGAGTAATCAAACAGCTATCATTTCGGTCAGGCGCTTATGAACTCTACACCTCTATAGTCTGTATAGCCATCTTGTTTTTTCCATACAGCTCCTTACAACCAAACCGAGGGTAGAAGTAAAACAGACTGGTTCCTTTGGTTATGTAGTGAAAAATGGCATTATAATCGCACGAAATCATCTATCTCACCTGTTGGGACCTTTTATGAAGGTTTTTGTTTCCCACCGAGAATGCACCTATCCAGCCTGTCAAACAATGCGCATCGTATTATGAGCTGTTGAGGGCACAAATTGTTAGACCACTGTGGCCGAAAGGGCAGCGATAGCGCGTCGCGTTTGGCGTATTTTGCAGTTGATGTGCGTGCGCGCAGAATATCTCCAACAATCATTGGCTGGTAGAACTAAACGCGCGCTTTGATACGCGCATAAAGTGTACGCACGCGCACAGCGCTCACATGATGCCAAAGTGGCTATCATCAAGACACTGGGTGCAAATTCACCGCTAGAGGGCAACGATGTGCACTGAGCGGCAGCGGATAAGCACGGATTAAACAAATACAGTTAAACCTTTCAACGACAACAGTAATTTTCAAGCGCTCAGCTTTTTATGCACTGTGGCGTTACCGAATTTGTAGCATTGATGAGGGGGGCAGGGACTGTAACTGTAACTGGATCGGTGTATTCAGAGGCGCTGATTACATTGAGCCGCAGCTACGGCATAACCATTAGCTCACTATAGGTCTTCGTACAGTGGGCAAGTTGATCTCAAATGAAAAGCAGTTAGATATTATACGAGCTTCAACGTGAGCATATAAAACAGTATTTTTTCCCATTCAGACTAGAAAATGAAAACATTTCACTAAATTAAAATATCATATATATATATATGCTTAAATATTTTAAAGACCAATCGTATACGTACACAGTGTGTATGACAGACGTAGACCACTAAGGGTCCGTGACTAGTTTCGATACTTGCATACTCAGTACAATGTACACGTTTTAGCAGTAGCGGAACAAGTTACCGCCGGGCCGGGGGGGCAGAGCGCACGGTCGGGTCCCCCTCCCCCCAGGCATCATTCCCTAACCACACGTGATTTCCGAGAGACCCGTCATGATTACACTTCATGTTTTCAGGGGAGCTCAAAATAAAGAAAGGGCCCGGTTGATTTGTGTAAGTTCCAGATAGGGCCCGGACCCCCCACCCCCCCACCCCCACCCCCCTCCACCAGAATGTTTAAAAAAATAAAAAAAAATAAAAAAATTCTTTGGGGAGGGTCCGGCCCCTCCGGGCCGGGGACAGGCTGCCCCAGCCCCCTGACGGTCCGCCACTGCGTTTTAGTGATTGCTGTGCACAGTAGATGCACGTGGTTATTTCCCACAAACTTGTAAACGAAAGTTTTTGGAAAGCCAAATTTTTTTCATTACAATTTACATGTACACGTAGAGAATTGCCAGGCACGAAGCCGATCTGATTTTTCAGTAATCAAGAGAGGGCGCGCTGTAATACAGTGAAATGAGACAAGTGCATTTCGCGTGTGCTTCATTGCATTACTGTGGCCAAAATGAATATAAAGTTAACACCAATATAAAGTTAGCATAATTGGATGGTGTTTTGAATTGTGAGTACGTGTCAAGAAACATTTCACAAAAATTCTCATCAAATCACCTCTTTTTCTCTTAAAATTTTTTTCTTATAAAATAATAACTGTATAATCGAGATAACACTAATGACTCCTTGCAGCTGATTTCAAAAATTATAATCGGTCATAAATACTGCAATCTGTATTCTGCATTCCAGCGGGGGAGGGGGCATTGGGTCAAGGGGTAAATATGCTACCCCTTGTTTTTGTTGCCATTATGTAAATTCGCATTTCCCCTGGGAAGTGCGAACCCTGGATGTTTTCCATATGCCCCGCCCCCTCCTTTACGAGACCCCTGGACTAGTGCAAGGTATTCTGTACTATACCGGGGATTTATCCATTCGGAATTAATAGGTTTGTAAAATCTTGACAACAGCGAAATTAAACCAGCATGTTTTTGAAGGAATCTCCTGTCGTCATTTCCACCAAAGTTCGTGCAGCATTCTGACAGGTTTATACCTTGCTTATACGAAATCATGCGAGCATGATTTTGTCCAATTCTTGTGCCGTATTAGTCCCACGGCGTGCTCGTAGTTAAAGAACATCAGAAGTCAGTATAAATCAAAACAAGAAAATGTCAACGACTGTTATATGAAGAAATGCGAATTATTATTAGTGAAGAGTTGAGCTTATTCAAATTCGAGTCAAGTCAATTATCTTGCTAGAGTCAGTTCCAGTCGTTTGAATTTGTATGTCATTGGTGTCATTGTCACGCCCAAACTGCATCGGTCCCAACTACAGATGGGACACTGTGAGGCCCAAGTGTAGTATCGTTGTCGTGTTGTAACTGCAAACACTATAGTTGGCACAGGCCCAACCATAATTGGGCCAATACCTAGTAATTGGGACATAACACAATATTACCAGTTATAGGACATCATGTTGAGCCTAAAGAAACATAATGAAGAGCATCGAGAAGACGACGAACTTGAAATGTTAAGATGTGAAAAGCCTAACCCCGCACAAATATTTTAGGGAAACCCACACTGTCAAGTTAGGACTGAAAACACAATGTACATGTACATGTCAGCTTTGGTGGGTCTGAAGTTCTGAACGGGATTTGAACCCAAATATAGGTCCCACAGTGGTAAGAGGCGATGAAAGTACCACTGAGTTAGTCTAAACATGAATCAGCCGTCTGATCGCCTAGGCCTCGAGCACACAGGTAACATGATCGAAGAGATCATTGTTGCCCAATTTACCACATAACGGCAGCGGTATCGAAAAGTCGATGGCAATCTTATATTGAGCACGTTGTTATTACAGTAAATCCGTATTTGCTAACGGCGTAATTTATGATATCGATTCTAGTGTTTGCAAGATGAACATATTAACCTAGTATTCGGATTTATACCGACCTGGGAATTGCCACAGGTTGCCGAAAGAGGTTCAATTTCAAGTTGATCATTGCTGATTTTCAAGAGACAACAATAACCACTTGATAACCGGGCTTGGTAATTAATTTGTGGTTCGAGTCTCTTATTAATTTCAAGATTTAGTGAACCATCGCGAGTCTAGCTTTAACCACAAGTAGTGCGATATACCTTGCCCTTACAATTCAAACGTTTTGCTGTTACATTGCCTTGAGAAGATGACCAAACATTCCTTGAAATCTTTCTGTCTAGAGTCTAGCGTCTATAATTATTTGTCCATGATAAAATGAACACGAAGTTCGTGTTTGCTGATCAAAACATTTCCACGCTATTTCATAATAATATTAACTTCTTTTTATCTCATGAAAGACAATCGTAATTAATTAAAGGTTTGTTATCATGTAGATCTTGATTTTAAAAAAAATTGTGGAATAGGCCTACTCGTACAAGCAATTTTGTCAACATTACCGATAATGCCTATTCATTGGCGGATCCATAAATGTGTACGAGAAGGGGCCTATACCCTTGCCCCCCCGGATGGGGGATATACTCCCCCACTTTTTGGACCGGGAGATGGTCCATAGGAATAAACCCCCCCCCTAGAATTTTCCATGCGTTGAAAAAAAATATATATGTGTAATCTGTACTGTAGCGCAGCCGCAAGATTCTGAATAGTTGTCGACTGCAGAACTTCAAGCTATACCGTGCACCCAAATGTCAAAATCACCCCCCCCCCCGCCCCCACTTTTCGTCACGGATTTACGCCAGTGCTTGCCCTTTTGTATCGCCATATAAATGTCAATTTACCATACATTATTTTTGTGTGTGCCCCGCCCCCCTCCCCGGGGGCCTTTTTTGGGAGGCAGCGTCTCCCCTATTTCGAGACCCGCTGGCATTGATTCAGTGTTCGTCGAAAGCGGTGATTTGACGATGGACACCTATAGTTTAACTATACTTATGGCTGGAAAGATATTGTTTTATTATACATTTATCTGGTAATTAAACCAAGGATTGCTCAAAAGTTGCACCACTGTAGTGTCAAGCCTGATGAAACCATAGACATTGGCGGATCCCCAGGGAAGCTAAGGGGGCTGTAGCCCCCTCCCCCTAAAATCGTATAAAAAAAATTAAAAAAAGAGAGAGGGGGAGGGGAGGGGAGAACGCACTCTCATTTCCCCCTCACTGTGCTTTGTTTTTCTCCCCTTTGTTTATTTCATTGTAATTTTTGTAGTACTGAAAAATAATTGTTTTTGATTCTCAGCCCCCCTAAAAATGTTCTGGATCCGCCCAAGATAGAGGTGATGAAGAAATTATGTTCAGTGTGAGGAACCCTACCCAAATAAAATACGGGAAAACCCACGTAATCAGGTAGGAACTGATCAATACACATGTTAGCTTTGGTTAAAGTGGGGTTTTAACCCAGAGGTCCAAGGCGCGCGATGAAAGTACAATGGCTGCAAACCAGAGAAAATGACAAAAGCAGATATAATTGCATCTTGACGGAAAACCTGTATTATTTCTCACACACTTGCATGGTCAAAGTCTACAAGCGCAGTGTCTGCCTTGTTCTTGATCTATAACCACGATGTATGGTATCACTTAGCAGTTATATAAAAAAGAGTCTCTTAACAGTCTGTGCAAAGTGGTTTTCTTGTGTTGTTTGGCAACAACCATCAAGGCCATAAATTATATGTACCAAGTGCTAAATAAAATTAGAGCATTTTATTTTTTTCAAAGGGCTTGGGACTTAAAAATAATGAAGTGAATTCATAATTTACACCGGTATTTGCAGGCTCCGAACTTTGTTAATTATTATTGGAATGGAAATAAATGTCATGAAATGAAAAAAAAATAAGAAAAAACATTATTTTGCCCCCAAGTCTGAGTTTCACTGCATGCACAGGGCAAAATAATTATTAGCCTGAAGATCTGACGTCAAGCTTTGAGGCACGTGGATTACGCCAGATCCTGGCTGTGCAGCCGCCATTATTTTTCCAGATACTGAACTTTGACCTTGGTTGGTAGCTGCGCACGCAAGACTCGAAGCGTGACGTCAGATCTTCAGCAACGCGTTAACGTATCCTATGAAATCCTTTGAGTGGTTCACCTGGTGCCTAGTTTCTGTCTATATCCTTGATAGGATATAGACAGGGGACCAGTCTAAATAATTATCAGCAGCTTCGTCTATTCATTTCGCATGCTTGGTGGCGCCCTTGCACTATCAGTAATTTTAACCTCGTTCCACTGTACTAAAGATTTTATTTATTTAAACGTCTCTTTTTTTATAACATCACAATATATTTCTGTAAAAAATTATATTTATCAATGAATTTATATGTATTTATTACAATATATTTGTTTGTATTTCTTCTTACGAATATGTAAAAATTACAAATATTAATTTAATTGTCAACTAGTAAACAACATCTTGGCAACGTACGATATCGATTGGGACTCGACTCGACTGTACCAATTCTGTTCGTTCATGTCCATGCAGTCGACAACTTACACATGTGCAGCAGATCAGGGCGAAGGACAAGTGAAGTATCTTATTTTAACCGTAGAACCTGATTTTTTGCATTTATCTTAAGCTGATCCAGTTATTTTTAAAGGTAAACGAATGTCGTATCCGATCGCCACTTTTTTTTCATTGCCTAGCACTTAGTAAGTGCATGGAGGAAGGAAATTCCTTCCTCCATGGTAAGTGCCTAGCCTACCAGTACCAATAATGTAATCTTACCTAGTAGGGCCTACTACTAGTAATGCTAGGCCTACCATTTACCATGCCTACCTAGTAATGTGGAGAACATATGGATGATGATGGACATATACTTCAAATTATTCCAGGATATTTATTTCATGAAAAATCAGACATTTTTGGTATACGATGACTTCCTCAGTCATGTCAGTTTGATTTTGTCAACTCCCCAATTAGTGACCAACACAGTCATTGACATTATTGTACATGCGCAGTGCCAGTGGCAACTAGGATCCTTCTATTTTCTGAAGGGGAGGATTTTTTTAGAAGGGAAATAAAGTCTGACAACCATCATAAAAGTGAATTTTAAAGATAGTCTTTGCTTTCTGTACCACCAAAAACTGGTTAGTGGTTGCAACAAAATTACAAAAAAGCCCTTAAAAAGTGGCGGTCGGATACGACATTCTTTCCCTCCATATATTTGCGATGACATGATCTGACTTATTAGCCCCATTCTAACGGTTAGGGCCAATGCACTGGACTCCCTCCATATCCTTGCTTGGCCCTAGCACCATATACTTAACGTTAATTATTACAACCTAAAACTTAGTAATTAGGTAACCTTGCACAAGCAGACACTTTTGGCATAAAATCCATTATTCTGGGATATCTCACTTTTATGAAATTTTTGAAACATTTTTTAACTTAAAAAAAACACAGTAACAGTTAGGCCTAATAAACTTAAAATGTTACCCAAATTACCGATTTCACAGTAGTAAACTTTATGCCAAAAGTGTCTGCTTGGGCAAGCTTACCTAATCACAAAATCTTAGATCGTAATAAATAGCAGATCAAAAGTTGAAAATCGCTCATTTTTTGTACATGTGGGGCTAGGGCCAAGGAATAAGGATACGGAGGGCGTCCAGTGTATTGGCTGTCTGTGATGATCATTGACACTGACGTCACTGTCATTAACCCTAACTCCCTAGGCCCATTTGCTTCAGTAGTAAAGTAAGCACATGACATGTATGCACACATGTGTTTCTAATCTGTGATACATGTACATGGCCAGGGACCCTCCCTGCATGCATGGAGCAGTAAACAGTGTCCACTGACCCACGCACTGACCTTGCAATCTCTACAACAAACATGGATGCACATGTACCATGGAAAGGCAAGTATGCCTAATAACCTCAATCTTTCAAAATCCTTCACTTTAGCAAAGAGGATTTGGGAAGGTTAGGGTTAATGTTAACTGTCACGGTCCACGGCACAGAACGTTAACGTTACTGACGAAGTTACTGACAATACTGTGTTTCATGAGGGTTCCGCCTATTATTAAGATTAACTTTAACACTGCATATTCATTTAAACAAATTTCATGGTATTATTTGTTTCACAGGACACAGAATTTTGTTTGCCTTCTCTGTGAGGAGTGAACTATAACAGCTAACACAGTTAAATACTGCTTAAAAACTGAGCACCAGACAGACGATATGGACACAGAATACTTAAAGAGAAACCTTGGGGATTGTCTGACCTCTGCGTTGGCTGAGGTCGCTGAGAAACGACCTATGGATCCAATTGAATACATCGCACAGTGGCTCTACAAGTTTAAGGAAAATGAACGGTATTTTGCAGAGGTGCGTACAAGTTAAATATTTGATATCTCTATTTCTATCTATTGTTCATCTTCCCTTTGTGAATACTTGTAAGAAATAGCCTTAGGCATGTCTTAAGTCCCAATAAAGTCATGGGAATTCCTAGTCCAAATGCCTCTTCAATTCCCTATTTTTAGAATAATGATGTAATTGTTACTGCAAAAATTATGTCATTATAAAAATAGGAGACTGTGATGAGGCATGAGGACTAGGGAATTCCTACAGCCATCATTGGTTTCTATGCTGAGTTTACTCCATAATGCCTCATCGATCTTATGAGTTATGTACCTCCATATTAACAGGAACAGCTACATGTCTTGGACCATTTAGGCCAAGTAAAAAAAATACAAGTTGATCATCCTGGTTTTTCAAAAAGAGGAGGATGAGGGCCTTTTTATTTTTTATTTTTTATTTTTTTCCAAGATGGCCGCCAAGCATTTTAAATTCAAAATGGCCACCAATTTTTCAGTTTGAAATCACCGCCAACTTTAAATTTACTCTTTTTGTGGACAAGTATAAAAAATAAAAAATAATAAAAAAAGGATGCGGCCTCAAAAAAGGATGCGGGCGGGGACGATCAACTGGTTTTTTTTTTTACTTGGCCTTAGGGAATCAAATTGCATTGTATTTTGTACCCATGTGCCATGCAGATGCACAATTCTTGCGCATTTTCTGGTTGAAAAATGTTTTATTTATTACAGAGTTGGCCTCTTGGCCTATCTTGGCAGAAATGATGTTCAAAATTTATCGCGTGTAATAAAACATGCATAGCACAATATAATTTACACCAAAAATACTGCTGTAAAAACTTCCATAGAAGACTAACTTGTGTGTGTTTGTTTCACTCAAGAGCGCGGATCTCGATCACGATTGTGTGATCGCACGTATCCACCACGCAAGCAGTGTCAACAAATACAGGATCAAACTGACTCTAAACCGTACGGACCGTCTGGTGATTGAGATCCAGATATATGCGAAACTAACAAACCCTAGGCTTAGTCTACAGTGAAGCCATGCCATTGCAGTGAAAGCTGAGAAAATCTGATTTCATGAAAGAATAATGATAATGATGATGATGATGATGATGATGATGATGATGATAATAATAATAATAATAATAATAATAATAATAATAATAATAATAATAATAATAATAATAATAATAATAATAATAATAATAATAATAATAATAATAATAATAATAATAATAATAATAATAATAATAATAATAATGTGAACTTATATAGCGCACATACATGTATCCACCAAACTGGTGCTCAAGGCGCATTATATTATTACCCCTGCTCATCAGGCTCATACAGTACATGTAAATCATTCCTGAAATTATCTCAGCTCCCTGGGGAGTACAGCTCAATGCTGCCATTACAGCGCATATAGGGCTAATCAAACACAACAACCAACTCTGCCCTCACAGGTACCCATTTACCCCTGGGTGGAGAGAAGCAATTATGGTAAAGTGTCTTGCTCAAGGACACAAGCACCATGATCGCGGTTGGGATTCGAACCCACATTCTGACGACTCAGCCATCAGAACACAAATCCGACGCACTAAACTGCTCGATCATGGCACTCCACAGTAAAACTTTGTGTATTTAAACATTCACAGGAGGAAGCAAAAGCTAAACAGCTTGCCATAGAGAGAGTGGAGGCAGATAAAGAAAGAGAGCAACAACAGATCATGAGACAGGAAGCAGAGAAGCTAGCACAAGAAGAAGCAGAAGCCAGGAAGGTAGGCAGTTAACCCAGTTGTCTCAAGTGGCGTAGCTAGCATCTCCTGGGGACGGGGATAGGGGGTGGAGGGGTTGACAGAGTAACAGTAACACAAACAAATATCCATTTTGTGAACGAATGTACAGTACAATTCTTTTAATCGGGACAATTCTTCAACATAACTATATTCATAACTCAAACATGTTCATATTTTTTACATTAAATGTTTTTGGTATTGAAAATCTTTTTAGAAAACATTAAGTGGTCACTCAGACCTCTATGCTCAGACCTATTAATTACCATAGAATATGTTTTTCTCTATAAACCTCGGTGTATATACATGTATTCCCCTTCTAGGCTGAGGAGCCCCCACCAGAGGCACCTGTTGAGGAGGACAAATCGACTGCCTCCAAAGAACGGAGCAATCTGCCTGGTGCACCAAACCTTGAGACTGTCCCAGAGGGGGAGGAACAGCAAGAGGATGAGCAGGTGGCCTCCACGGAGGATAACGACCAGACAGAAGCAAAGGTAGAATCAAGGATTATTCCTCATCAATCTTTGGTGTGGTTATCATTTTAATGTGAAATGTGGGTCATTGATTTTATTTCATACGTGTGGGAAGAAGTCAAACCTAGGAACATTTCGGTTTCATTATTTGCTAATGAACCCCATCTAACATGAAATATACATGAAGTCTTAATTTTGTCAAAGAATGACGAAGAATGAAGGGCTCTCTGTGTTTTGAAGGGCGCTCTGTGTCTTAAAGGACTCTGTGTCTAAAAGGACTTCCTGTGTCTTGAAGGGCTCTGTGTGTCTTAAAGGACTCTCTGTGTCTTAAAGGGCGTCCTGTGTCTTAAAGGACTTCCTGTGTCTTAAAGGACTTTGTGTCTTGAAGGGCTCTCTGTGTCTTAAATAAACCCTGCCCCTTTTGCTTTGACAGGAGGAGGATGGTGATAGAGAAGAAGATAAAGAGGCAGATGATGGTGATGGAGATGATGCAGGAGCACAAGATGCGGAGATGGAGGATACAGGAGACGGGGAACAACAGACCGCAGAGGGTGAACAAGATGAGGAAGAAGCAAGCTAGGGAGTTTGCTTTCATTGATTGAGTCATATCGAGAATGTCTTCAAAACATCGTCAGCAGGGGATTCACAGCTCATCCTTTAGTGGAAGGGTCTCAAAAGTCTCTCGTATTATCCTGCAGATGTCCATCGTGTATGTGACCAAAGTTGTGACCCAATCTTACAAAATGATTCCGTCCGAAGTATCCACAGCTACTTTAGTGTTACAGACCCTTTAGTGTTACAGACCCATAATCATTACTTTGCACAATGCAAGTCAAAATAAAATGTCACTTTATTACATCCCATAAACGTCTAAATTCACAAAATATTCACAAAATATTGACATACTTTGTTTGGTAATAACTTGAAGATGATAATGAGCTTGTCCAAAAAGTGAAACAAACATAAAGCTGCTTACCAGAAAATTTTGCTTAGAAATACACAAGATAAAAGATTTGATCTGGAAGACAAAAGTCACAAGAGGGCTCATTATAAGCCCATAAAATTATCTGGGGCCAATTTCATCGAGCTGCAAAGCAGAGAATTTTGCTAAGCAAATATTTTCTGCTAAGCAATATAAAACAGACTACCAGCCAAAATGCATACATTTTGGCTGGTAGTCTGTTTTATATTGCTTTTAGCAAAAATAATTTGCTTAGCAAAATTCTCTGCTTTTCAGCTCGATGAAATTGGCCAGTCACATTTGCCTACATTATACATTCACTGGCTAAAAGTATTGCAACATGAATTTGTACAAGACATTGCCTAGACGGATGGCCGCAATTATCAGGTCACGTGGTTACCCAACAAAGTATTGAAGGACTTTGTTTCCGAGCAAGAACAGTAAAAAAAGAACATTGACTTCAAAACACAGGCACTTTCAAGAAGTCTGAAGTAGTGTAAATAAAATAAAATAAATTATTGTAACACAGTTCTCCAAACTGAACTTTGGTGTGAATTTCAATGTTGCAATACTTATGGCCAGTGAGTGTACTTATTCTATAAATATCTCTTGTGCCTCAAGAAAACAAACTGTTTGACTTGCCCATACCTGCCTTTTTTCCCCACCTGTTCCTCCCCACCTGTACCTCCCCACCTGTACCTCCCCACCTGTACCTCATGGTCCCACTAATTAGTCAACAATGGAACGGAGGGCCACCATAAAGATATCTTTTGATTAACAACACATCTTAAAGTAAAATAAATACAACATTTTACTTAGTGAGCTTGATACAGTTTTTGGGAACATGTTCACAAGAGGCATAGCTATGAGAGTGTCTTTGGGCAATCCCGCTCCCTTGTACAGAAAGGCAGTTCCCTCAGTCCCCCCCCCCCCCCCAACCAACTAAGAACATTTCCTGTCTATGCCACTGCAGTTCATCCCTTTTGGGAAGTGTAAACATTGTTATGGAACCAAAAACGGTTTATGATAATTTTGTGTTATACTTATAGCCATAATCAGTGCCTACATATATTTTTTATTTTGTTTCCCTCGTTCATTTGAATTAATTTGGTTGTTGTAAATATTTCCATTTCACTACATAATAACATGTACTTTGTTACTCGAGTGGTGAGCCCATCAGAGAATTAACAGATCATAATAAAATCCTTTGAAAAAAGTTGAAAAAGGAAAATGAATTTTCTGTAAAAGTTGTTTTGCCCAGAAAATAATAGTAAAAGTTCAAATCAGAGGTTACAACAACAGTTTTAGTTAATGATAACAACAAAATTAAAAAATTAAAAAACTACCAATGCACCGTTTCTTTCTTGTTTTTGTTTTGTTCAATTTTACATGATTTAATAGTTAATCATAGAATCAGTAAGTGCCCTTTGACCTATTGTAAACACGTGTAAATATTGTAAACTGTTTTGTTTTTTATGGGGGAAATAAATTAAATCCCGCCGAAAGTTTATCACTTTGTCGGAGTTTAAATACTTTCAAGAGTTTTCTTTCAATCTTTTGTGAGTCAAAATAGAGATTATGCGTAATATTAGTTAAGTACTGATAATCGAACTTCAGATTAAATGTGTATCTATGAAATATTTCGAGCGAGCTCAGAAACAGTTATCGATGACAGATATAAATTAATCCAGCTAGTGCCCTGGTGAAGAGCCCCATTCTAGGGCAATGCACTACACTCCATCCGTATCCTTGGCTTTCACCACATGTACAAAAAATGAGTGATTTTTCAACTTTTTATCTGCTAATTATAACGATCTAAAACTTTGTGATTAGGTAAGCTTGCCCAGACACTTTTGGCATAAAGTTTACTATGTGAAATCGAAAATTTTGTTGAAATTTAATTTTTATTATTGTTTTTTTTTCCAAAAATGTTTCAAACATTTCGTGAAAGTGAAGTATCCCAGAATAATTGATTTTATGCCAAAAGTGTCTGCTTTGGACAAGGTTACCTAAGTTTTAGATTGTAATAATTAGCAGATCAAGTTGAAAAAAGGAAAAATCGCTCCATTTTTGTACATGTGGCACTAGGGCCAATGATACGGAGGGAGTCCAGTGTATTGTCTTAGAATGAGGGCTACCTCTGTCAGTTTTGTGTAAGAATCACTTGGGGTAGTTTTCAGAAGAGGTTGTGGTATGCGCGACCAAAGGACAAGCCATGTGAAATAAACAACCACAAGAAAAGATTAGAAATCAATCGACATCGTGCTTTTTAGTTAAATTACTGTGAAATTCAAAAACATTTAAAAAATCATTGTTAACTTTAGCATTGGTTTCTATGGTAATTAATGTGGTTCATCCGGTCCCTATAAATAATAAACATCGTGGTATTTCGCTATAGCGCCACCAAGCGTTCAATTTCTATAATAACCTAGTCTGGTTACCTTCCTGCACTTCGTGTACTCAACTAAAGGTTATTAAAGGAACAATACATTCGGCCAACACGTGTAATTCGCATGCTGTTGCATTTGTTGTATATATACTTGACCAGTTGACGCAAGATCTAACGTTAGGAAGAATCGTTTTCTAAATTCATCGTCAGGTAGGTATGCTTGCAGCAGATCTCTTAACACATTTGGTTAAAATAATGTCCAGTTGGTTAATGTTTAGTTGTGTAATTTAGAATGTTCATGTAAACACAGTTGTAAATCATAAATCTAAATGCCTTGTTCATGTTTTCGAGCCGTGCCGTGGCATAAGGTTTATCGTTAAAATAGCACGCAACTGCCGCAAAGCATACTGGGATACAATTTGGGGCATCTGTTTGGCGCAGCTTGTGTGACGTCAGTAATATTTTGTTTGTCCACGCGGCACGCAGTGGCGCTGTTGCACCCACAGACATCCCACGATTCCGTGCAGCTGAGCTGCTAATGCGATAAGCCTTGCGCGATATGTTGACCATCATCGAATCGATCACCGTGCTTGATCAGGCAGATAAGTAAGCCATCATTAGGCTCAGCTCCAGTCCAGTGCAGCGACAGTGCACTATCCTTGATTTAACAGTGAAACGCTTGGGCCATGGAGGAAGGAAAAGGCTAAGCGTTTCACCTTATCGTACCGTAGATAGGGCCATCCTAGTATCAGGGCTAAGCCTTAGCCCTGATAGGACGGCCCTATCTACAGTACACTTATGATAAGGTCCTGACCAAGAGTTCTTCCTGTTCGTATACCTGTAAAGTTTGCACTGAATTTTCTCCCTTTTTTTACCTGTCTTCGTTGGCTGAACCGAGGTAGGTAGAATCACGGAACCCGCCGTTGGCGGCGCAATTCCCGATATGCTATTTTGAGACTCAACGTGTGACCACATCACCCGCGGAAAGGACATCCCTACCTTGCGTGTATTTTCCCTTAGGCGGATTAATCTTGATTTTAAGAGCGCGTTGATCGGGATATAACGCTATCATCGGATACAGCATTACTTTGTGCATCGAATGACCCCAAAATCACCCAGAGAAAACTTCACGTTCGTCAAAAAAAACTTCGATTTCATGTCAAGTTTTGCAAAATTTTAGATTCTTGACTTTGATAGTATAATAAGGGTACTTGTAAGAAAATGTTATTTACAGAATCTACGTACCATAATTAACTTGAAAAACTTCACATCGGCAGTAAACATTTGTGCACAAAAATATTATCTGACCCCCAAAATGACATGTCCATCAATTGCGCAAGGGCGACAGGACTTTACTTACAGTGCAGGCGATTTAATGAGCTGAGACGTGTTCTGCCGCGCAATCGATGTTCAGACCCCAAGGTCATCACTCATGCGCATTATTCAGCATGAACGGCATGAAAAGTTTGTACATACATGTAGATTGGCCGTTGCTCTGAGAAATGTCTGGGAAATACTCTTTTTTTTTAGACACCTTTCAGCCAAAATCATTTCTCCAAGAGGCAGTTAAGAAGTAACAGTGCCTTCCTTTTTCTCGGTTCAGCCAACGAAGACGGGTAAAAAAGGGAGAAAATTCAGTGCCAACTTTACAGGTATACGAACAGGAAGAACTCTTGGTCAGGACCTTATCGTAAGTGTACTGTAGATAGGGTCCTATCAGGGCTATGAAACGCTTTAAAGTTTATCAACTAAAAAGTAACGTACATTATATTGTATAAAGCATGTTGAAAGCAGAATGTCACGAAGCTGATAAAAGTGAGTTGTGATTTTTGATGCTAAAATGAGTCCATTACACTAGTTATGGTCATTCGTAGCCCCATTCTAGGGCCAATAACACTGGACTTCCTCCGTATCCTTGGCCCTAGACCCACATGTACAAAAATGGAGCAATTTTTAAATTTTTGCTAATTATTACAATCTAACATAACATGGCAATTATGGGTATGCTAACCTTGCCCAAGCAGACACTTTTGGCATAAAATTTACTATTGTGAGATCGGTAGTTTTGGGGAAATTTAAATTTTATTATTATTTTTTAATTTAAAAAATGTTGCATGAAATTGAGACATCTCGGAATAATGGATTTTATACCTAATGAAGTTTTAGGTTGTAATAAATAAATTACCAGATCAAAAGTTGACAAAACAGAAAAATCGCTCCATTTTTGTAGGGCCAAGGATACGGAGGGAGTCCAGTGCAACTTTTCAGCTGATCAGCAAATTTCCTCTTTTTTAAAAGTATCCTAGTGCCGCCATAGAAAACACTGTACAGAGTTCTTTGTTCTGAGCCATTTCCTCTTTTTTTGCAGACAGAAATGCATGCCTGGCATTGGCAGCAGAATGGGGCTAGGTCATTCGTGGTGCCTCCTCAATGCCGCGCTATAATTCTTTCCATTTTTATTTACTTTGTGTGATGCAAAAATCGTATGTCCAATAATTTCATTTCATTTTTTTAAATTATTATTTTAAATACCATTTATTTATATTTATAAATTTTACTATCAAACGGTATTTACAATTATAGAAATTTCATGTTACATGTGTTTTTACCAACAATTTAAAACTGGAAAGTTGCACTTCAGTTAGCCTCATTCTAGGGTCAATACATTGGACTCCCTCCGTATCCTTGGCCCAAGCACCACATGTACAAAAAAGGGCCTAATTATTACAATGTAAAATTGTGTTATTATGTTAGCTTGCCCAAGCAGACACTTTTGGCATAAAGTTCACTAAATATTGTGAGATCGGTAATTTTTGAAATTTTATTTTCATTATTATTGTGTTTTAAATTTTAAAAATGTTTCAAAAATTTCATGTAAGTGAGCTATCCAAAATAATAGATTTTCTGCCAAAAGCATCTGCTTGGGCAAGGTTGGCTAATCACTCAGTTTTAGGTTGTAATAATTAGCAAAATCGCCCCTTTTTTGTACATGTGGGGTTAGGGCCAAGGATACGGAGGGAGTTCAGTGTATTGGCCCTAGAATGGGGCTACACTTCTGCCACAGTCCTGTCAAGCATGGAGATAGTGACTTTGTAACGTTCTTCCCACATTGAATTGCAGAGCTGCAGACAATAGCCCTATGCCATCTTATAGTATATATACATGTAGTATAGTATAATATAGTATATTTATTAGTTAACATTTTTAATTGCCTCATCAGCTTCACTAGAAACAGATCTATCCAGCTTGTCAATCAAACAGCAAAGATTAACCCTAACCACCCCATATCCTCCAAAATCCTCCAAGGGGCACTTTTTTGGGAAAAATTCAGCACTGTTGGAAACAGGTACTTTCACCTCTACAAATGGGGCAAAATTACTACCTGGCAATAAGTACAGGCCATAAGTGCTGAATATGAAAGATCAACGAAAATGCATGGTGTATTTTGAAGATAAGGGCATGTTTCCAAAAGTACACTGGAGGATTTTGGCGGATTCAGGAAGGTTCCTAGCCAGAATACCTAGGGGGGTTAGGGTTTTAACTATTAAGAGGAAGCCTTTCTATGATGGATGGACCGGGCTTAGGACAATATACTAGATTGGACTTTTGTAAATTCAACATAGTTTTATTTCACCAACCCACAGAAGTCATAATACAGAGATGAGCTACAGAGGTGGTGGAGGTGGGGGCAATTGGAGAGGAGGAGGGGGAGGGAGAGGAGGCAGTGGTGGATTCCGAGGGGGAGGTGGTAGAGGTGGTGGGGGCTTCAGGGGAGGACGTGGGGGTGGAAGAGGTGGTTTTGGCCAGAGCTACGGACCACCAGATCAAGTAGTGGGTAAGTTTATTTGATGACGTTGAGCTACTCAAATCTCAGTCATGTACATTCCCCAACATACCATCTTTGATGCTATACTGCCCTCTGGAAGGCTACACCGAATAACATCAGTGTTCATTTCGCATTGGACTAGTCCCCTGTCTTTATCCTATATCAAGGATATAGACAGGCTCCAGGCGTACCATTCGAGGGGTTTCATTGGATACGTTGTGCTGAAGATCTGACGTCAAGCTTCGAGGCTCACACGCTAGCTACTAACTAAGGTCAAAGTTGAACAACGGGGAAAATATGGTGGCCGCACGGCCAGGATCTGGCGTAATTCACGTGCCTCTAGCTCAAAGCGTGATGTCAGATCATCAGGCTAATTTCACATGTGCCAAGCTAGATTACCTTTGTTTTGCGAGTAAACAAGTTTAATGCATTGTCTTATTTGATGAACAATTTCTCTGCACCAACTTAATCATATTTATTAATTGTTCTTGCATGGACAGTAAAATAATGAAAGGAGTGAAGAAAAAATGACAAAAAATGGTCTTGATGACACCAGGCCTGGAATTTCAAGGAGGCTATAACCTCCATTACCCTGGTCTTGGCCTTGGTGCCCCTTAAAAATGTTCATTCTGATGTTCTAATGGAAGTGCCCTTTACTCAGGCCTTGCCCCTACAAGAATGAAATTCCAGGCCTCTGACATGCCAAAAAATGTGTTATGGACATACAAGAAATCTTAACAGTTTGGTTGAGGAGCAAGTCATTGTTTTATGTTTCCTTATCAGATGATTAATCAACACCATCGTCATTTATATCTTCACACAGTTGTTACAGGTGTAGATGAAGAGATAATAATAATATATTTTGGCACTTCACACCATTATTGTCAATATTACCTCAGTTTTGCATGGTGGAGATAGATGTTACTGAGTTCTTTCGGGTACACTATATATGTAATAATCTATTCTTGGAAGAAGTGATGGCTGTGAGTCTTCTGATGACAGCTAGAGCAGACTAGTCAAAATGTTGAGAAAAAAAACATCCAGCTCTTCTCAGAGTCATCACTTCTTCCAAGAAGAGATTATTACATGGTGTTCCCGAAAGAACTCGATAACATACCTTGTCTTGCCTTTAAGAAAGACTCCACTAGGTTAAAAATGTAAGGCCCCAAACAATTTCTATATATATATATATATTTTTTTTGTGCAAATTTTTATTTGTAATAATAATAAATTATTTTGTTAAAACAAATTTCTGTCATGTAGAAATTGGAGCATACCTCCACCCCTGCCAGGACGACATGGTTGTCAAGGGAACCAATGAAAAGATTCCGTACTTTAACGCACCTATCTACCTCAACAATAAAGAACAAATCGGCAAAGTGGACGAGATCTTCGGCCATCTCACAGAATATGTATCCTTTGAAGTTAATGTTATCTGAGGTTATCTGCTAGAGTGAACATTTAACAATTCATTAACCCTCCTACTATAGCTGCACTTTAGTGGGATGTTGCTATAGAATGTTGACCCAAATGTGCACACAGGGGCATTTTTGACTGGGTTTTACTGTCATTTTGACCACCCTCAACAATACCAGACAATGATTTTACCAGTCAAAAACGGTTGACTCATTTTGACCTGTAAATGTACTTACTACACGTAAGATTTGACACAAGATATACCTTGGCAAGTATATTAACATTTTGACTGATTTTTGTCCCTTGTAGTAGTAGGAGGGTTAACTGTAACCACTGAAAAATAGGAAGAGAGATAGTAGATTTCATATCTGTAGAATTAAATTGAACAAAATGTAAGATGAAAATTCTGTAAGGCTCCTGTGTCACTACGAGATTTTTTTTTTTTTTCAAACCATGACTAACTCTTAATGATGAACCAGTTAAAAATCCCAAGGGAGTTGGGCAAGATACTCATAAAATTTATGTTTTAGTTGCTCACGATTCCTTATTCTGTCTCTTTCATTTGGTATTCTTGTAAATCCTCTGATACAAGAGAAGGAAGAGTTGACGTCTTGAAATTCTGCATAGTTGAACTCAAAGATGAATCGTCTCAAGATTGATGTCATTCTTGTTATCCTTAACTTTTTGCTTGTAGTATTTTTCCGTCAAGATGTCTGACAACATGAAGGTGGCTTCTTTTAGTAAAGATCTTAAGGTGAGACTTGGTTTGTTTCATTGGCCTTATTGACTTGCCACATACATGTAGTTACTAAGTTACGAATAACAAAGAAAAGCAAAATTTGATAGAATGGAGGGCCAGGCGCATAGCCATACCTTCACCAAGGGAGAGACGGCGAGAGAATATTTGAAAAAAGTAGCCCCCAGAATAGTTTTGGCCTCCGAAAATCTTTTGATTAACCCTAACCCCCTAGCTATTTTGGCTAAGAACCTTCCTGAATCCGCTAAAAATACCACCCAACTGTTGGACTTAGCTGGAATTGGGACACCTGGCCCCATGCAAAGTATCCCTGTCTGGGCTATACAGTACTGAGTCCATCAAAATTCAACAAACCCTGCTGTTGGAGTTTGAATGGTTTGGGGTGGTTAGGGTTAAGATTAAGGTCATAGAACAATTACCCCCCCCCCCACTAAGGTTAAAAATGGGTTCAAATATTTCACTGTGGGGCAGACTTTTGTTTCAATGTTTTTTTTTAATAATATGTAAATGGGGGGGGGGCTTGCAGGGGGGGGTTCAGCACATAAAATAATTATGTTTATCTGGTTCACCTCAGTAATCCAGGTTACTCATATCTACTCTTCTTTTGTATCCTTTATTCTCTAGTTGTTCATCGATCCCATGAAGCTTCTACCATTGCAACGCTTCCTTCCTGGCAACGAGCAGAAGAGAGGTGGTGGGAGAGGGGGTAGGGGACGTGGAGGGGGACGTGGAGGAGGATTCAGGGGAGGCAGAGGTCTGTATCTTGGATATGAATTAAGATGTCATTGGGATAATTGGAGGATGGGAGAAGCTTTGGGAAGGGAGATGGACTGGGGTCAGATCAGGGGTCAGTTTCATAGAGCTGTTTCACAGAACATTTTGCTTAGCAAATATTTTTGCTAGCAATATGAAACGGGCTACCGGCCACAGTGCATAAGTTGATGTTGACATCCCTTGAAATATATCTATCTCAGTAAAATGTTGTGAAATAATCAAACATTTTAAACTGTGTTTGTCATTGGCTGTTGGTCAGCATTCTCTGTTTGTCTGTCTTTGGTCTGTTTGTCTGTCTTTTGTCTGTTTGTCTTACTGAAGCATGACTTTGTGTATCTTGCATTTTAATACATATACTGTTTAAGTGGTTTTTTTTTATTTTTTTTTATTTATATCTTGCTAATACTTTTATGATATATTTTTTGTTTAAATTGGTATAAAAATTGTTTTATCAGTTTTTTCAGAGATTTGTTTAACTTGTATTGTATTTTTGTTTTATTTTATATTCTCAGAGGTTTTATATTTCTGTGTAGATCTTTGAGCATCAAATGTTGACTGTTTGTCTTCTCTGTTTGTCTGTCTACTGCATGACTTTGTGTCTTGTATTTTTATCATTTATACTGTTTAAATGGATTTGTATTAACTAAAGATATTGTTTATACTTCTGTGATATATATTTTGCTAAAATTTGCAATTGTTTACTTTTATCCATTCTTTCATTGATTTATTTTAACTTGTATTATATTTTTGGTGTATTTCATATTCTTGAAGGTTTTTTATTTCTTTGAAGTGTTTTGAGCATCAAAATTTGACGAATTTTGGTGCTATTCAAGACTTGAATGAAATAACTTTAACTGGTTATTTTCATACATACCTTTTGGATGCATTAACAGACATCTGACCTTAAGTGCATACTGGTTTTAAGTGGTGTCATGGTATTTAAATAGATTTATTTGGTTGATTTAATTTTAGGGGGAAGAGGCGGAGGTGGTGGATTCCGAGGACGGGGTGGTGGAGGTGGTGGTAGTGGAGGAAGGGGTAGGGGTGGCTTTAATAGGGGTAAGTTGATTGAAGGTCTTGTTATAGAGCAGATTGTAAATACCATAAATCATTATGCAATAGCAGAATCAAGTTACTGTACTTACCGTGTACAACAGCGCCCTCTAGCAGCAATAATATCAAATAGAGAGGCGATGTATGACCTTTATGCATATATTCTAGGGAGCATCTCAAAAATTGAAATGCATTTCCACAGGATCGCTCTGTTCACATGAATGCTCCTACTCAAAAAAAATATTTACATTCCCAGTGGAACGTTCCATCAATTCAGATTTACGAGTGGCTCCCTTAAAGGGGCAGTATTGTCACGATCAACAGGACATGGAATCAGAGTGCTAGTTTTAGATTACCTCAGTGACTGAAAATAATTCCCTACATGATAAGGTCATATTACTGTTGCTGCTGCATAAATGAGCCAGTAATTTTCAGTCACTGTGTTCATCGTAAGCTAGGACATCGATTCCATGCCCTGTTGTAAGTCTACTCTGATCGTGATGATACTGCCCCTTTAATTTGCCTACTTTCACCCCATTCACGCCTTAGCTATTTCGGCACTTTGTTTTCCCATAACTGTGGAGTGAGAGACAAGCATAGCAACCAACTCAAGGTTATTTCATTCCTCTCACAAGGAAATTAAAACCATAATTAAATTTTCAAAAAGAAGAATATTTTTTGTTGTATTCCTCATGTTTTTTTCCTGTCTTTTTTTTTTTACTAAAGGATTCAGCCGTGGTGGTAGATGACCAATTTGATTTGATTTTGCCCTGCACCGATGTGTGTATAGCACTGTATACTTCTCAGTGCGTTTTGAGTGTCTGTGGAAAAAAAATTCACAGGCGACTCGTGCAGGATTCAAACCCACGACCACCCACTTAATAGTGCAGACGTCTTAACCTCTCGACCACCGAGCTTGCCCGATGACGATTGGCTGGCTAGAATCCTATATAGCAGCGTGTTCCGTGATATTTATAGGTTGATGAAATTCTTCTGATAAACAATTTATTTAATTTTGCCCTACACCGACGTGTGTATAGCACTGTATACTCAGTGCTTTTTGAGTGTCTGTGGAAAAAAAACTTTACAGGCAACTCGGGCGGTATTTGAACCCACGACCTCCTGCTTACTAGTGCAGATGTCTTAACCTCTTGACCACTGAACGTCGAGTTTGCCTGATGACGATTGGTTGTCTAAAATCCTATACACACGTCGGTGCAGGGCAAAATTAAATCAGTTGTTTATCACCTGACGCAATAATTTCATCAACCTATAGGTGACTGGTTTGATCAGCTTCTTCTCAGATTCGACCACAAGAATTACTCCTCAAGAATGCTTTAATCTTATCTGATGTAAATATTCAACAACTTTTGATAATAAAAGGTTTCCTAATTTTAATATCAATAATGTAAAAAAAATGTAATTGTGTAGTCTTAAGAATGGAGAATCGGACATGAATCTTTTGAATTGTTTATGAAAAATCTTAGATGCAAAAAAGGACAGTTACTGTAAAGTTATTTTATATGACAAAGAACAAACATTGCCTCATAGCATCCAGGAATGAATTTTAAATAAAGAATTAACTGCTTACCAACCCAAAGGACCTGTAGTGGTTGTTAGTGGCCTAACCCAAAGGACCTGTAGTGGTTGTTAGTGGCCTAACCCAAAGGACCTGTAGTGGTTGTTAGTGGCCTAACCCAAAGGACCTGTAGTGGTTGTTAGTGGCCTAACCCAAAGGACCTGTAGTGGTGGTTAGTGGCCTAACCCAAAGGACCTGTAGTGGTTGTTGGTGGCCTAACCCAAAGGACCTGTAGTGGTTGTTAGTGGCCTAACTCAATCAACAGGACATGGAATCGGAGTGCTAGTTTTAGATTAACTCAGTGACTGAAAATAATACCCTACATGATAAGGTCATATTACAGTTGCTGCTGCAGTCACTGTGTTCATCTTAAACTAGGACACTGATTCCATGCCCTGGCTTCATCTATTCGTGACATTACATGGGTAATAAAAAATAAATAAGACAAAGATATACAAATATATAGCAGCAGAAGGCACAACAAATTTCTTTAATAGCGAAATTCAGCAAATGTTGCATATCTGAGTACAAAGACACTGCAGTGATGTACCTTAATTATTTTTAATTCAATATTAACCCTCCTACTACTACAAGGGTCAAACTCAGTCAAAATGTTGATATACTTGCCAAGGTATACATTGTATCTAGTGCACGAACACTGTCACACCTTACGTGTAGTAAGCACATTTACAGGTCAAAATGAGTCAACCGTTTTAACTGGTAAAAGCATTGTCTTGTATTGTTCAGGGTGGTCAAAATTACAGTAAAAACCAGTGAAAAATGCCCCTTTGTGCACATTTGGGTCAACAGTCAAAACAGGCGGTTTTGACCTTTGTAACAACTTGCCACTAAAGTGCAGCTATAGTAAGAGGGTTAATTGAATATTTTATTTTCTTGTTCCTCATTTTCATATGTACATTAGTGATTACTTCTTCATAATGTTTTTTATACTCTATAATTTACTATAAATCCAGGTTATCTATTTTAATACATAATTCCAGAAACATCCTCCTTGGAATAAGCGTTAAATTTTATATCAGGCACTCAACAGACGGATCCACTATCGATAACTACATTTTACATCTCAAACTGTAGGAAATAATAACCTTTCTAACCCAAGGTTTGTCAGTAGGCCTAATTATGATTACTTTATGGTCATTATGCACGACTAAAAGAGGGCGCTGTTACAATGTGCACCGTACATGTAGTCCATGAGCCTAGTGCAAGTTGTACCATCTGTAGGGTCAAACATTTATATGGTTTTGTTGCTCACAGCAGATTTCTATAAAAAAAATGTGTGATAGCAATTATGAATAGCTTTGCTAGCTTTAGGCCAAAAAAGTTTCTAGTTTCTAGCGAAATACGTGGTAAATGTATATGTGGTTATTGGAACCAGACCAAATTTCCTGTACACAAATTATGGTGGCTAAGAGAGGCCGCACAAACCGGGCAAACGTTCATACGGTAGAATTCCAGCCGATCCAGCAATTTTGGCTGCAATTGCAAAAATAAATGGCTGCAACTAAAAATGCCGACGCGCAGATCTCAGACGACGCGCAGATCTCAGACGACGCGCAGATCTCAGACGACGCGCAGATCTCAGACAACGCACAGATCTCAGACGACGCGCGCGGAGACCAGAATCCTGAGACCTTTTGTCAGTTACGAAATCAGTTACGAAATCAGCCTTTTGCTTTCAGAGTATTGCGTATGCTCACACACATTTTGTGTCGACATTCAAAAAGTTCGAAGCTATTTCATGGTTTTTGCACATGCATTCCTGTCATACTTGACAAATCAGATAGTCCATGGACTGTTTAAACAAAGTATACATGTACAGTGTTAACATTGAGGACAATTTTTTCAGCTTCACCGTGAGGGATATTATTTGATTTGTACAATTACATACCTATTTTCTTTAGGTTACACTATTTGTTTTGAAGAACATTTTTTAAATCAAGTATCTCAGACATCATAGTAAAAATTGTATGCAATATATCGACAATTATGTTTTATCTATACGATTTCATAACTGTTTTCTATCAGTTTAATATGAACAAAAATTGTGCTAAACTTGATGTGAACTTGATGGTATCAAACATCTCTTGAATCTTTCTTATCCGAGGTTACGTCATGTACTAATAATAAACACTAAGGAGAAAATCCACACATTCGGCGACAAGACTGGTTTATCTAGGTTATAGTTGAATTGACTATCTACAGGAAGGCACTGCTGTTAATATAACCAATCTATCGAAAGCTGAAATGCAATGATAAACATGTACTGTACATGTACATATCTTTATAATATATACAGGCGCGTAGCCAGCCTTCTTTGTGTGTGTGGGGGGGGGGGACAAATGTAAGGTCAGAATTTGAACGTGCCGCACATGAACGAGACTCAGCCAAGCTGGCACCGTCGGCATCACCACACCTTCCACAATATAAAATAATGAGAAACGGATCACATCGTGGTATAAAAACAAGTACCGAGTATAAATAAATGCTTATTCCCCCCCCCCCCCTCCCCCCAACTGGCTACGCCACTGTTAATATATATACCAATATAAATCATACTATTCTTGGGTTTACAAATGGTGTGTCAAATCAATCAGTCAAAAACAGAAATTATACAAACAACATAACAAACTTATGAATATCAGTGCAAACACTCACTGGAAACAATACAATACCTAAGATTGTGAGTGTTTTTCAAATGTTTTGAGAACTTCGGGGAAATCCAGGTAAGCTATGTTTGATGAATGCTGGTATTGTATTGTCCTGTTATCATAGGACCTAACTGACGTCAGCAAGATAAACACATTTGTTGAATAAGGTTCACGTTATTCATTCACTTAGTGCAAAGCCCCACCCTGGTGACAATGTGAGCTGAGATGATTAATACAAGAACAACAAACAGACAAGATGCCCGAAAACGAACCGAATCACTAAGAAGGCGCTTTAGTATCCAAGTAAAAATGCTAAAATATTCACTGTAAATAATACAGTACTGAAAACCATATACATTGTTATTAATTGTTTATACTTTTACAATCAAAAATACATTATTATTGTTAATGTGTTTGATGCACTACTACGAACTCCAATAGGGCCTAAAGTCAAAGAACATAATCCCCAGTTCATGGCTGTATGACAGACAGCGCGTGCAAACAACATTTCTGCTGTTTTGATACATAGAACGCCATTTTGTATGGATGGCCATCAGTGAGCAAAATATTGTGGTTGGCAACAGATTGTACCCCAACATTTTGCCTTAAATATGTTACATGGGTATGTCTTCATTTTGTTTTGGTAATAAATGTATGTATGTTGATTTATCAGTGTTGCTTTATCAGCTGCATTTTGGTGTAAAGTTGATAATGCATGAAACATCCCTTGAAATATTTGGTGGATTTCAGTGTATTATTTCCCAGCGTCATAATTTATTTAGACTTAATACAAATTTTAAAGTTTCATCTTTGCTACACAACGTAATAATCTTAAACTCTCTTAGGTTGGTTTTTTAATGTGCTAAGAATAAACACTGTAGGACATACTTACATAAGGGAAGGCCGAAGGTATAACATTGTTAATTAACTGACTACAAAATTTACCAAAATATTATCCAAAAGCTAACTTGATCAAATTGGTAAATGACCAATCAACTCTGGAAAAAAATTATGTTTGAAGTGCCAAAGAGAAAAAAATAGTTTTCTTTAAAAGTGTGAATACTTTTTCACACTTTTCTCATGACTTAAACTCGGTATTGAGCTGAAACTGTTGTTTGATGCACTACAAAAAATACTATACTCCAATCATTTCAAAGAACATAATCCCCAGTTCATGGCTGAATGAGGGCGCATGCAAACAAAACTGCTGTTTTGATACGTGGAACGCCATTTTGTATGGACGGCCATCATTGAGCAAAATTGTGGTTGGCAACAGACTACCCAAAATTAATATTTTGTCGCCTGAAGTATGTAACATGGGTTTATATCTTCATTTTGTTTATGTAATATGTATGTTGATTTATCAATGTTTTCAATAACTGCATGGTATTACAAAAAAATGAGTAGTTACTGCTTTATTTTGCACTGGCAGCCGCCCATAGTTTTTCAACCACCGGTGCCACCGGTTGTGACGTAAAAAGTTATAGCATATCACTGGATTCACTGGTTCGCGTGTGCTATCCCTGGCTCCATTATGGTATTAACAGGTTTGCCAGGAAAAGGTTTTCACTTTGAACAATAAGTTTGTATTTTTCAGGTAGAAAATTATAAGTCCATTAACATAGAGTATACAATTATCATGAGATTACCATTTTAAATGGGCAGTATCATTACAATCAACAGGGCATGGAATCGGAGTGCTAGTTTTAGATTAACTCAGTGACTGAAACAATTACATGAAACATGAAAAATGATATGGTCATAACCGTTGCTGCTGCATAAATGAGCCAGTAATTTCCAGTCACTGTATTCATCTTAAACCAGGACACCGATTCAATGCCCTGTTGAAAGTCTGCTCTGTTCGCGATGATTGTCCCTTTAAGTACTTCATTCAGAGAAGAGTTTCAAGTTTCAAGTTTCAAATAATTGCCACGGTGACGACAGTTTGGTGAGTCTGTGAAGCTGTTGATCTGTGGTAGAAAACTGAACAGTGTGTATGAGTTTTTCACAGTTATCTCATAAAATCGAATTGTGGTTTTTATTTTAGGGTTCAGAGAGACATTGAACAGTCACCATCGATATCCATTCCTGTGGGGCATTCATTGATTTATAAACTCTTCCTGTTGTGGCCAACAAAACAAATTAACTAAACAATTAACAATAACAATAAGACGATGAGATTACATTTGTTCACAAACAAAACAAATCACTTTACAATATGCATCATTAGAATTAATTAGGCCTATGTATGTTTACATTCGTAAATTACTTTCGGTATATTTAATGCAAAATTGAACTTTGAAATGTTTCAATTCAAATAAAGAATAACGAGAGAGAAGGGGATAGCGTAATTTTTTTTATCAAGTTCGTTCCAAAATAATTCACCTTGTTGTACGTTATGTTTAAAGTAAATAGTTATATTATGGGCCAAAAAATGTCTCCGGTTTCTAGTCATAGGTCAGCTTCAAAATCGGTTCGGTGACGTGACGAAATACGTGATACATGTATACGCGGGGACCAAATTTTACCCCAATCTGAAAAAGTCATAGCAACAACAGCACCGAAAAAGTGTCCAGGCATCTTATGGTTGTTGGGTGCTACTAGGAGATAGATAAGCGTCCAGACGTTGATGGTGTTTGGGGTGCAACTCGCGCTCATCTCCTCCAGAAACGTCGTTCGTTTTTATCGAGATGTTCTATTTTGAGAGATATAAGTAAATCAACACATGAATTTCAAATGTCAACACTTGTTATTGTTATTGACTATGTGGTGTATAAATATCATATTTGAGAATAATGTTTCTCCCTATTCTCCCCAACTTTCTCCCTATCGAAAGGTAAAATTGCTTTAAAGTATATCAGCCAATCAAATCGTTTTCCCTTCGTCTGTCGTGTCGCGTGTCCAGCAAGGTTTATCTACTGGCGACGAAAGCGGGGCGGGGGGATTTCCAAGTCCAAAAGAAGTTACGTGATTATAGTATTTATTTTGTGAAAATTACAACCTTTCTAACTCAACTCTCTCCACATATCCATTTCTTCGATTTCATTTCAAATGGTCAAGTTTACCTTAGCAGATAAGTAGAAGTTGCCAAATTTAAAGTGTGTGTTTGTGAGTTAGTTACGCCCATGTATAACTACTGACAAGCTATAGTCTTTAAACGGCAGAGCAAAATTATTATTTTGCTGTGAGTTAGTTTGTGACAAAGTTATTATCATTTGAACTAAATATCTTTTAAAATGCATGCAATATATTACTCAGTGTAATCGGGATAAAAAAATACAAACCTCTCAGCTTTTTAATTTCCTCATGACACCTTTCAAGTTCCCTATTCAGCCTTTCAAGTTCATCACGCTCCTTTTTCTGCTTCTCTTTCAGCCTTTTAAGTTCCATGTATGTGACATCTAATAAGTGAGTTCGGATTTCGAGAGCCTGATCATATACATTAAACTGCATAGATATTTCCTCAGTCTTGATAACATTCTCCTCAGGGAGGGATATAATTAAAGTGTTTATGTCCTCTAACAGTACCTGTATATCTCTAAGTTGAATGTCCATTAAGTCACTCTGGTCATCGATTTTCTTTAACTTTTCAATGAATGGAGACAAGTGTTTAATACGGTTTTCTAGACGACTTGGTAGCAGCTTGTTGAATGGTTTATCTTTATTAAAACTCGTCACGATTGTTCCGGTCAACTTCACTAGCGCATCAGCGACGGTAATAACAGTAACAGCATTAACAGTATTAACAGCAGCAACAAGAGCACCAGCCATATTGAATCTGTATAGACATATCAAATGAAGAATCACAAGCATTGTCAGCACGTTAACAGGTATCTCTTTGAAAATTTTTTTACCAAATAATGAAAAACTATTAAAAAACGCGTCACCACACCGATTTTAAAGCAACTATACTCTCTTCATGTAAAAGAGTGAAAACCACTCTTTCAAAGAGCTATATGGCAGACAAGTCTTTTTGGAGTGGATAAAGAGTACAATTGGTAGTGTATAAAGAGTGAATTGGTAGCCTTTTACTGTATTTTTCACTCGAATCAGAGTGGGTTTCACTCCAAAAAGACTTGTCCGCCATATAGCTCTTTAAAAGAGTGGTTTTCACTCTTTTACATTTTAAGAGAGTAGGACCAGAACCGCAAATTTGCCAATTACTGTCTTTATGTTTGTCGATCCGCATGTATGTCGGTCTGTTTGTCTGTTTTATTTGTGTGTTTTTCTTTTTATACTGCAAATTAAGGTCTTAATATGAGCTGTAAACCACAGAATACAGCTACTTTTAAAACCTTGATTTAGATTTGTTTTAATGATGTCCACTTAATAATAACATTTCATTATTATATAGCGCAAGACCACACATATAATTAAATAACATTCTGATTATAATCCATTACATACAATTTTATTTATTTTAAAGGATCACGGAAATAAAAACCGTTATAGCTCTTAATAAATGTGTTTTGCATAATGAAACAAGATATTTGTCTCCCCACTCCCATCACCCTCCTGTGTTATAATTACATCAAAAACAAACATTAAATTAGCAAAATTATTGAGCCGTTAATACCGTGTTATGATCCAGGATTGAAGAGAAACGTACATTTTGGCGCAATGTTTCATTGTCTGTTACTTGTGAAACGAGGATCCATTGGGGGTATGGCGGCTAAACCTTTTTCCTGCTAATTGTTTTACTGTCTCCCACTATACACAGGCGCGGATCCAGGAATTTTTTAGACGGGGGCACACCCAACATGAATTTTTTTTTTTCCTATGCTAACATTGTATATTGTTTGTAATCATGTTTTTTTTTCTTTGTTTTCGCACCTTAAGCGCCCAGCAGGGTGGATATGTGCACGCTACAAATCTTTATTATTCTTATTATTAGTATTATTATTAAATGCGAGCGCGAAGCACGAAGCCCTTACGGCGTTGGGTCCGGGCCTCGGAAAATTTTGGATTCTGGATGCTCTGTGGTGCAATCTGAGGCAATTCCTGGCCAGTTTCACCTGACTTTTTTTGCAAAAGTTTTCAAGATTATATGGAGAATATATATATATATATATATAAAATTATTTTAGCCATTATTTTAGCGATGTCATGACTACAACAATATAAGTTTCTCCCTCCTCGATTTTTGGCATTTAATTTGCAGTTTTTGACTTCAGTTTTAATTTATCCGGAATTTTTCTTGGTTTTAATTCAGTCCAGTTGAAATTTTCAAGAAAAGGGCTTGATTTCATACTGTTCCTTGCCCTGTGTTAAAACCATCGGCAGATCAGCTGCAAGACTCATCTCACTTCGCAGGCCTATGCGTACTGGCGTAGAATCCGACAGTAAATTGACATCGGCAATTGTAATTTCCACACTCGTAATTCCCCGACCCTTCTTCAGACGAAACGGAACAATTTATAGACGTGGAGGAATCGGGTCAAGAAACCAGACTAGCTTGCTTTGCACCCGATCACAGACTACCGATTGAAAACGAAATGTAGACTAACTAATTTTTTTTCTTTCCCCTTTAAAATTTTTTTTTTTTACTCAATTTACCCGGGGGGCACGTGCCCCCGCGGAACCCCCCTGGATCCGCACCTGATACATAGCACTCTTCAATTCACCATTATACATCAGATATTATAATCCAACATCATTTTACACAGAATTGTTTAATTATTTAAAAGGAAATTATTTATTTTAAATGTAGCCAAATGTTCTTCATGCATGCTGGCGTTATAAGGAAAACAAAATATGACAAGGTATACAATAGACACATTAGTAATGTGTTTACGTGTATACTGTACAACTATTATAGAATTACAACGTACATAATGAACAAACATGGCTTATTGCACGACAAAATATGTTGTAAATAGCATATAAAGTTACCTTGAAAGTCAACCAGTTACCTTGAGAGTCAACCACTGTCTTTCATCTGTACTGTTTCCAAACTAATACATCGATCGTGGGTGTTTTTCTAAATGTTGGGAGAACTTTGGGGCCAATCCAGGTATGCTATATTTGGTTAATGTAGCTATTGTGCTGTCCTGTTACTATCGAACTGGTCTGATGTTGAAAAACACATTTTGTTGAATAAGGTTCATGTCATTATTGACCCCCATGACGATGTAACCCATATAATAATAATAATAATGCGCACGTATCCGCCAAACTGGTGCTCAAGGCGCATTATATTATGGAGCTATACATAAAGCCAAACAAATTTTTGTTGAGTTGCCCTCCAGTGAAAATATTTGAAGGGGTCGGTCGGTCGGGATTTTTTTTTTTTTTTTTTTTTTTTTCCTCCTTGACTGTCATTTTAAGATTGAAATGCATTGGAACTGAAACCACATACCATGTTTTTCATTTCTATACCTATCAGCAAGGAACTTTGCTTCAGAATAAAAGTATCCCAAGCATTTTTGTTGTACTTTTCGCTGTGATTGACACAGCAAATTCATCCATATTGCATGCAATGCTCAACATGCAACATGTGAGTGGCCATTCGATTTGAAAACGTGTATATCGAGTCGCAATCGTTGACACACGTACAGTGCGGGAGCCAGTGCACAACGTGTGAGGGCCATTTGATTTGAAAACGTTTAGATTGAGTCGCAATCGTTGACATACAAAACAGTGCGCGAAGCCAGTGGAAAACATGTGAGGGAGGCCATTCGATTGGAAAACGTGTAGATTTGAGTCGCAATCGTTGACATACAAAACAGTGCGCGAAGCCAGTGGAAACCATGTGAGGGGGGCCATTCGATTGGAAAGCATGTAGATTTGAGTCGCAATCGTTGGCACACACAGTGTGTGCGAAGGCAGTGCACCATGTGAGGGCCGGGGCCATTCGATTCGAAAACATGTAGATTGAGTCTTGGGTACCGGTAAGTTTACCGGTAAAAAAAGTGGAATATTTCACAAATCAAACGTATTATGTTTTATACAAAGAAAATTGGTAAGTTTCATTAATAAATAGGGCTATGAATGACGGGGAAAAAAAAAAAAAAAAAAAAAACCCGACCCGAGATTTCAGCACTTTTGGGTCGGTCGGTGGAGGGCAACTCAACGTCTTTTTTTTTGGGCCTAAGAACTAAATGTAACCCAAGATGACCCGAATGAAGTTTGATTAATGCATCCCCTCTACAACAAGAGACTGAGACTATAGACTGAACGACAATCGGTAAAGCGCATACTTCCGTCATGCTGATCAATACACACATTTTGTAATGTGATAGACCAGTTCAGAGAGTGTAGAAAAAACACTGCAAAGTATTTGAATTATCCTTTAACATGAAAAGCGTTCAATTAACTTTACTTGAGTTAAATTTACCTTTACGAAGAGTTGTCACTGACCAGACTAGCTCTTAAGGTTGATTCAATACTTTAGTTTTTAGAATGTTCAATCCAGTCTCCTACAAAAGAGACATTAAGTCTCTTAAGTAGGTAACATGTCATATCAAAGTACGAGATGTACATGTACATCACATTATCACCACATTGTTCTGGTACTCTATTGTTTTTGGCTTCTATTGTTTTGACACAATTACTATCTTTGGCATACAATTGTTTGTCTAAATAGAAATAAAATACAATAAGACACAATGAACGTATTTACATAGAATAAGCGTCAATATTTACATCAATCACCTAAATAGACTGATCCACCATCAATAATAAATCTATACATTATTATTATTATTATTATTATATTACATTTCAAACCGTGGGAACATAACCTATCCCAAGGTTTGTCAGTACTAGTACTTTATGGTCATTATACACAAATAAAAGAGGGCGCTGTTACAATGGCTTGTTCAGAATTCAACCTTACACAATTACACAATTCTTGTTTTAAAAAAAGTATACATGTACATGCTATTTTATTAAATTATAATCAGATTTTTTCTACATGAGGAATTTGAATTGATTTGCACAAAAGTTTTGAAAACAATTGTCATAATGCTATAGGCCTATACTTAAAGGCCTTTACACAATTTCATAAATGTTTGTATGACAATAATATTAATATCTAATGACTACTATTCCGAGTTGCATAAAGAAACTTTCCAGATGAAATACGTTAAGTATCAACCAAGTGTTTTTGTTTTTTGTTTGTTTTTTAGACAAAATAACTACGTCAAAAGATTTGAATCTCCAAAATGATTTGTAAAACCGTTGATCAGAGTTGACCACTTTGTAAAACTGTTGATCAGAGTTGACCAATTTGGTAAAACCGTTGACCAGAGATGACCAATTTGGTAAAACCGTTGATCAGAGTTGACCAATTTGGTAAAACCATTGATCAGAGTTTACCAACTTTGTAAAACCGTTAATCAGAGTTGATAATGCACGAAACATCCCTTGAAATATTTTTGTCATTGGTGGATTTCATGTTATTTAATTTAGTATTTTTTTCCAGCGTCTTAATTTATTTAGACTTACAATAATACAAATTTCAAAATTTCTGGTTTGCTGCACAACGTAATAATCTTTAATGTGCTAAGAATAAACACTATGGAAAAGAATTATTTAAGGGAACATAAGCCTATAACATTGGTAATTACCTGACTAAAAAATTACCGAAATATTATCCACAAGAACATAAACCCCAGTTCATTGCTGCATGAGGGCGCCTGCAAGCAAAACTTCGGCTAACGGAAGGCTGACCTTGTACATATGGATACATAATGGAGCGCCGTTTTGTATGGACGGCCCTCAGTGACAAAAGTGTTTAACTGTGAGTAGTATAGAAGGCGTATATGACCTCCGTTTTGGCAGGTGGATCATGATCCACATGTGGATCATCGATGTGGATCACCCTGGTCCTCGATATGGGCGGAGTTAACTACATGTAACCGAAAGGCTGGGTGGATCGATTATAGCGATCAGGGTGGGTTGTAAATATTATAGGTGAACGGAGAAATATTGTCAACTATTTCCGCTGGTTCAATAATGTACGAGTCCATAGACCGAACAGTGTCGCATGGTTCGTTGTCGTCTGCTGTCTAGCTGTAGGAACGTGTTCGAACAGGCCCGCGTTTATGACCGAACGAATCATTAGTCAACAATGGTCGCGTGGCCTTTGTACGTTCACGCAAACAACACGTAGTAACTGACTGTGGTCAAGGTTGTATCAGCACAACGTATGCAACGAAGGTATGAAGTCGTACACACCACGTCTAAGCATGGAGGAAGGCTGATCTAACATAATTAGGTGTTTACAAAAATACCCGTCTAAACAAGTGCGTTTACCGCTAATGGGACCCCAACAGGATGACAACCGAAAGTTTAACATTCACATTTGCGAATAGTGCGGCAAATTTGTCATTCATTAAAATAAAATCTATATAGCTACACAAGTTACACCCATTAACTCATATAACTCAACCTGTATAAAATGTTGTGGTATTGTTAGGTTTAAAAATACCAACTACACTGTTCTTATTCTCTTCTTTTTGGTTGTTTATTTATTTTATTTTAGTTAGTTTTCATATTTACGTGTATTTCTTTTCTTTTCTTTACTGTTTGTTTATTTGTTTGTTTTTAAGGTATGGCCCATATAATGCATTTGGTACTTTATTCTACATACATATAAAATAATACATACATAATAATAGTCATAATAATAACAATAAAATAACTAGACATTTAGGTGTTTGTCCTTTGGACGAACAGAGCTGTTACATTAATGACGTTGTGTTGTTTACAGTTAATGACCTTGACCTTAGATACTTAATGGAGTATGCCATGAACTATTTCAACGGAGACTGATATTGAGGGTGTCTTGTTTTGTCCTGTTTGGACTGGAAGGAAAGGTCAAAGTGGGGTCGTGTTTGTGAATTTAATGTCAGATAAGTTGTAAGGTACAGGAGTCTGCATGAAATGATCTTGACCTTTGTTTTTGCAAGGTGTTTGTCCTTCGGACGAACACAAAGCTGTTACGATTCATAATGTGTGGTTTATTTGCATTTCATTCGTGAGGATGTTTGGCTGCAGTCAAAAAAATAATAAGAATTCCTCAGTACTATTTTTGTTCTAACATGTTAAAGAAACTTCATCGCATTGTTTTTGTACCCTAAAATATTTATTTTTATTCAAACTTCCTGTTGAACCGGAAGTAGAGGTCATTATGAGGTCACGATACCACAGCGCACATTCACAGTACCCATCAAGTCTATAACTGCAAAAAGTTTAAGTATCAAGTGTATACTTCTTGAGTTATGGTTCAAAATGGATTTGCTAATTAAATATTCATGAGACTGTAAATGGAAACCGGATGACATCACGATGACGAAATTTAGTTTTTCATACTAAGTTTACAATTTGGTGTATAGTTTGACCCAATACAATAAAGTTTAATTTTCGGCCCTTTGCATTGTACACTGAGGGCGCTATACGAGTTTTATGGTGGACAGGTCTTAATAGATTTGTCAACTACCATTATGAGGTCACGATACCACAGCGCACATTCACAGTACCCATCAAGTCTATAACTGCAAAAAGTTTAAGTATCGAGTGTATACTTCTTGAGTTATGGTTCAAAATGGATTTGCTAATTAAATATTCATGAGACTGTAAATGGAAACCGGATGACATCACGATGACGAAATTTAGTTTTTCATACTACGTTTACAATTTGGTGTATAGTTTGACCCAATACAATTGCAACGCTAAGAACAATGGTTATGTCACTTTTAAAACCGGTGACTTGAGGGCGCTATATGAGTTTTATGGTGGACAGGTCTTAATAGATTTGTCAACTACCAAATTAAGAATTGTTGACTGGTAATGCACAGGCTATAGAAGACAGCCACTACAGCTCTGAGTGAGACACAAACAAAATCTGTAAAAAGTACAACTCTTCATTAAATATATAGAAAACTGTTTTAAAGAACTTACAAAATAAATAATAAGTGGGTCTTTCCACACTAATGGGTATACATATGATAACTATTGGAGTGTGACATGGGAGGGTCAAATAAAGGCAACTATTTTGTCCTAATCTATTCCTGAACATTCCTTAGCATTTAATGATTGTGCATAACAAATAATAAGAAAATAATATTGGTACTTAAGAAATTACAGGATCATCTTTAAGACATGTTTGTAACATGGACAGACATGTTGTTTAAAAATTGACAGGAAAGTGACAATAGAATGAAATAATTGCTCAAATGCTTTTTCATTTACATCCCTAACCCCTTTTTACGAAGCCCGGGAAGGGACAGTGGTAAGAAATAAAATTCAATGGAGTAATCCGTTCGCACGGATTAGTAATCCGTTCGCACGGATTAGTAATCCGTTCGCACAGATTAGGAATCTGTTCGCATGGTTTAACAATCCGTTCGCACGGTTTAGTAATCCGTTCGCACCGATTAGGAATCCGTTCGCACGGATTAGGAATCCGTTTGCACGGTTTAACAATCCGTTCGCACGGTTTAGTAATCCGTTCGCACGGATTAGGAATCCGTTCGCACGGATTAGGAATCCGTTTGCACGGTTTAACAATCCGTTCCTACGGTTTAGTAATCCGTTCGCACGGATTAGGAATCCGTTCGCACGGATTAGTAATCCGTTCGCACGGTTTAACAATCCGTGCGCACGGTTTAGCAATCCGCCACACGCATGCGTTACACACGTACGTTAGTTGATTCAAGATGGCGGAGGTCAATGGAAGTAGTTGTTCTGATGATGACCTTATTGGATTACTAATCCGTGCGAACGGATTACTAAACCGTGCGAACGGATTACTAAACCGTGCGAACGGATTACTAAACCGTGCGCACGAATTCCTAATCCGTGCGAACGGATTACTAATCCGTGCGAACGGATTACTAATCCGTGCGCACGGATTACTCCATTGAATTTTTTTTCTGACCACTGTCCCTTCCCGGGCTTCGTACCCTTTGTTAAAAAGATAAGAAATATTCATTTCAAACTTGACAATTTTGGATCAGCAGATGAATCTTCTTATTTTCCAAATATTATTCCATCTGATGACATTTTGTTTGATCATTTCATTACACTAACTGAGAAACAGGTTAAGCAACTTGTCAGTAAATCTACAAAGAAGTCTTGTTCCCTTGATCCAATGCCAGCCAACTAAGCTAGTCAGTGATTGTCTTACCAGTATCATAAATTTGTCTATTGGTTCTGGCGTTTTTCCTGACTGCTGGAAAGAGGGACTGGTTTTTCCTTTGTTAAAAAAGCATAACCTTGACCCAGTTTTAGAAAATTACCGACCAATCACCAACTTGCAGTTTTTGTCTAAACTTACTGAGAGTGCAGTGTGTGCTCAAATTAATAATCATATGGCTAGGCATTCATTATTTTCACAATTTCAATCGGCATATAGGAAACATCACAGTACAGAGACGGCTCTTTTGAGGGTAAAGAATGACATACTTTTGAAGATGAATTCTCAGCATGTAACATTACTTGTTTTATTAGATCTTAGTGCCGCTTTTGATATCATTGATCATAAAATTTTGCTGGAACGCCTTCAGTCAAAGCTTGGGATATCCGGCTTGGCGCTTGATTGGTTTGCATCTTACTTGTCTTCCAGAAGCCAGCGGAAGTCTATAGATGGGACCTTGTCAGATAGTTTCAGGCTTGACTGTGGTGTTCCCCAAGGATCATGTCTGGGTCCACTGCTTTTCACCATATATGCTTCTAGGTTGTTTGATATTATTGAGCGCCATCTGCCAAATTCTCATTGTTATGCAGATGACACACAGTTGTACATAAGCTTTAAACCTGACGATACAAACAGTCAGTTGGAAGCCGTAGCAGCAATGGAGATATGTATTCAAGACATCAGGCAATAGATGATTCATGATAGGCTTATGATCAATGATAATAAAAGTGAATTTCTTGTCATTGGTACCAGACAACAGCTACAAAAAATTAACATTCCCAGCCTCACTGTGGGGAAATCTGATATTCTTCCCAATTCATGTGTTAGGAATTTGGGATCATGGTTCGACTCACAGTTGACTATGAATATTCATATTACTAAGGCTTGTTCGGCTGCTTTTTACCATCTGCATAACATTAGAAGTATTAGTAAATTTTTATCTCGTGAGTCTCTATTGACCTTAATCCATGCTTTTGTCACCAGTCGAATGGATTATTGTAACAGCTTATTGTACGGTCTACCAAAAAGTCAATTAGCCAAACTACAACGAGTCCAGAATGCTGCGGCCAGACTTGTATTTAACACACCTAGGTTTCAGCATATAACACCAATTCTTCGCGAATTACATTGGTTACCTGTTTCGTTTAGGATTAATTTTAAAATTATTTTGTTAACTTTCAAGGCACTCCATGGTTTATCTCCAGTGTACATAAAAAATATCATTAGTATTAACAAAAGTTCCCGTTATAATCTCAGGTCAAGTAGTAATGGTCTTATTTTAGAGTACCCTAAGGGCAAGATGCTTGCTACGCTGGGTGCTAGAGCATTTTCTTCGGCAGCCCCAGTGCTCTGGAATACACTTCCGCGTCACATTCGCAATGAACAGACACTTGATTCTTTTAAACGTAAGATTAAAACATACCTTTTTAATGAAGCCTTTTTAAATTAAATTAATTTTTTTTTCTTTTCTTTTCCTTAATTGTACTTTTCATGAGAACCAAGCCAGTTAGGCTATATTCCTTTAATTAGTATAGGTAGGTTAAAGGCGTCTGTCTCCAGGAAAGATCGAGACATCACCGATGCCAGTGGGGGTACATTGACATAGATCCTCCTCTAGCGGGACAGACGTAACCCCATACTGAGGTTTGGGAGCTGGCTTGGCAACCTCATCTGTTCTGATTTAAAAAAAAAAAAGTGATTTGCGTTTAATTTCTTGTTTGTATTTATATGTGTTTATTCTATGGCGTGTTCATTTTTTGTTAGGCGCTTTTGATCATTTTTAAATGGAAACAGCGCAATAGAAATGTTTAATTTATTATTATTATTATTATTATTATTATTATTATTATTATTATTATTATCAGCCAAAACTAAGACATCTTCTGGGTATTTAAGAAATTAGCATGTGAAATATACCCCGTATGTAATGTGGACAGACAATTTGTGACAAATATCTGTCCACGTTACAAACATAATATTTTGAAGATGATCCCCTGTTATTTGTTTAATACCAGGAGGGTTGTCTTCATTTTTTTCAGGTAACAATCCTGAGGGAAATAGCATTATAAAGGGACAACATGTGGGTGAATAAATCTGTTCTATTAGTACTTTTAGTCAATTTCTAAATAAATGTCTGTCCATGTTACAAACATATTGTAATTACTTAATTACTTAGAAAGTTGTCTTAATTTTTGAAAAGCACAATCCTCAAGGCACCTGGAATGTACACAGAAAAAAGTTATTGAGTAAAAAGTACTTCATTTTATTATCAATGTCCCATGTTCCTAAAATGTCACACTTTTGTACATTCGTGTGGAAAGACCCAAATACATAATTTCGTAAGTTAAGGTTGTGTTAAAAGATAAGACAAAGTGTATGTCAGAGCTATAAGAAATAGTTTGCGTGGGTAGTGAACTCATTGTACAGTTATCCTTCAAATTACATTGTGTTGTGACTTCGTATAAGTTTGTAAGGCCATCTTAACAAGGTAAGGATGTGTTCCTTGTAGAAAGATGCTCTATTGTGTTTCTTGAAGTTGTATGTGACTAACAGATAGTCGTAACAGCTAATTAAAGTTATTGCTTGAAGGTGGGCTTATCGTCACGATCAACAGGGCATGGAATCAGAGTTCAAGTTCTAGTTTAACCCAGTGACTGAAAATAATACTCACATAATGAGGTCATATTCGTGTTGCTGCTGCATAAATGAGCCAGTAATTTTTAGTCACTGTGTTCATCTTAAACTAGGACGCCGATTCCATGCCCTGTTTGTAGAAAGTCTGCTCTGATCGTGACGATACTATCCCTTTAACATCTTTACACCAATTCTGTTTATGGGATTGATGGTCAGTACTATCCCAATGCGTGCATATAAATAAATAGGTACTTTACTACTTAACGTTAATTTGTGCACAAACTGAAGATTTTTTGAGAAAACAAAAATTACAAAATACGGTTTAGTAATTTGAAAATAGCGGAATTCATGCTCAATTCCCTATAACCAATCTCCCCAAGCCTTACCGGTTGATATCTGATCGTCGTAGTGAGTGAATGGTTCAGTTTTCAAAGTACTTGTTTCATTTACGACGGTCACTGCTAGTGGTTGTTCCGCCATATTGCTACTGGTTAAACTAACGATGTGTATATTGCTGCACTTACATGTACGTAAAACAATGGGACTTAACGTTACGAAAATGTCCGGCCCTCTTTACTATTTTCCTTTTTGCTAGAAATGTATGCTATCATATGAAAAGAATGCTCACCGGTGACAGTTCAAATCAGCTTTTCATCCTCGTCGTCAATGTAATGGACTCATTGTAATTATCAAAAAGAAACTGAAAGGAATCGGACGCACTCTGCTTTCATGTCATTTACTTTTAGCAATGAAATAACTACACAACGTGTGTACACGTTAGTAATGATGGTGCCTAGCTAGAGCGGCATCAGTTAAACATATGTAGGATTTGAAAAACGGGTCCATAACGTGTATTATGCATACGTGTTGTGCACAAAGTAATTGGCCCTGAAGCCTGTTAAGAATGCAATAACTACACAACGTGCGTGGAATACTAGTATAAGCCTATGTATTATTATTGCGTTCAAAGATCGTCATTAATTGGACTCGCAAACAAGTCCCACGTCATATCTGTTTGTGTATTATGTACAAAGATATATGGAGAATTACTGCCGAATAATGAAGCGACTTGGTCACATCAACTTTTTCAGTGCATGTGTTTTGTACTGTGGTGAAATGACTTTTGTTGCACATAGAGTAAAATTAAACTTTGTTAACCCACAGAGGGCGCACTTCTACTTTAACGGTGGGGCGCACTGATACATGTTGTAAGGTTGTGAAAAGGAATAACTTTTGGGATTATTTTATTGTACGAAGAATTTAGTGTCAGTTTCATCATCACAGGTAGTAGATAAACTAATTGCAATTAATTATCAAAATATTAGAATTGTTATTTCCAACCTTTGGTTCTTTATGGTTGAGTTCAGTAAATTAATTAGGGTGGAGCGTAGGAAGACTAGCCGAGTTACAGGTCCGGGTCTACATTGTGTGTCCTTTTCTGTTTTGATCGCTGAATATACCGGGTGTCAATAATTATGAGCGGGTGATTTCATCATTTTTTGGTGGAGGAGAGCGACCTATAGGCCCACTCATGACCTGATAATACTTTAATAATAATCCGAGAGGAAGGATCGGTTGGTAAGTAAGATTTTTTAATCACTTTTAGGCTAAGTTTGATTGACAATTGTTTGCTGGGTAAATAGCACATAGTATGAAATGTAAACCGGCATGGTGCAACATGGGCCTAGTTATTATGCATAACTATGTGATGTAAACTAAGGTGGATGATTACCTGTATACTTGTACTGTATAAGTAATCTGTAATTTTGTTTGTAATTTGGTGTGAGATTTTATAAGAATTATTGATTTATTTTTGTAATAGGTTTTCTTTGAATGGACGAATCATAGTGAATAAATTGAGCCTGTCAACAAGCAACCCAAATCAAGGTGTCAAGCCTCATTAGTCTTCGGACTCTAAATTAAAAACACTACAGATTTTGGTAACACGGATGGGGTTGTGAAATTCTGCTACTTTGCTGGTTATCGTCGGGTGCATTGGCTGAGTTCTGGAGGAGTAAGGATCCGAGTAAAGGACAGCAACACAACAGGATAGAGTGTGGGCTTGGAGTTCCAGACCTGACTGGCTGGTGATTCACTGTTCGGGAGCAGTACAAGTGGAGAAGCCTGGTAGTGCTGTTGGACCCTTTGGAGCTACGGACTGAATCTGTACATTGTGCATGTTCATGTGAACAACAATAACCAGTAATTGATCAGCATTGTGAGGTGGGATTATGCTAGTATTAGTGTTATCACATTGTTGATATGATTTAGATATAGGATTAGTTATTCAGTAAATTGCATATGACAATGTGTATGTGTTAGTTATTCTTAGTAAAAACCAACCGATCCTGTTGAAGCATTTAAGTAGAAATTTACCTAGGTGTAGGTGTTTACTTTAGGAATTGTCTTTGATTGTACAAATTGGTTTCCATTCAGAAAAAAAAAATTGTAATTTGTTGACTCGCAATGGCCACACCCGAGGCTGATCTGGTGACGCGCTTGGTGGCAGGACTTACTGATGCACTTCTGCAAGATAAGTCCAAACCTGTTGTTCCGAGGCCCTTTAAGTTGAGTAAATACTATGGTAGGCCTAGTAAACCGGGAGATCCGACCATTATTGAATGGCTTGAAGATGCAGAGGTTTATCTGCAACAATGTCGTATCCCTGAGGCAGATAAGGCTAAGGTAGTTGCTCACCACTTGGCGGGCGTTGCTCGCGATGAAATCAAATGCCACAATGAGGATGTGACGAGTGATTACACAGCGCTAAAAAAACTCCTGCGACGCCAGTTTGGGGCAGAGGAGTCAGTACAGTCCCTTCAGAAGGCCCTTTTTGAAAGACGGCAAAGAGAAGATGAATCCCTTATGGATTTTTCGCGCTCGCTCATGCGGATGCATGATCGAATTTTAGAAGTTGCTACAGAAACAGAGAAAAATGCATTGAAGGGTTTAAGAGATAGGGTTTTGATGGGGCAGTTTGTGGCAGGCGCGAGAAATCAGGGTGTAAGGCTTGAGCTGAGGCGCTTGGAGTTGGCCAAACCAGATCAGTGTTTTATCGAAATGAGGGACGCAGCTCATGATTTGTTCAGAGATCTGGAGGAGAACCCTCGGGGTTCTCGACGTGGTGCAAGTGCCCACCACATAGGTGCAGAACACATTTTAGATAGTGACGAGCCAGTGGCAGATGCTACTGTTGGCATTAACCAAGTAGTTAACAAGCCTCAAGGGGATACACAGTGGCAAAAAGTGTTGCAACAGCAACAAGAGATTCTTAAATGTATGCAAGCACAGCAAGAAACTCTTTGTAAACAGCAGGAACAGATCACTACGCTTATGCAAGCAGTAGTAAAACAAAGTGGGTCGGTGACTAACCAGGGCAAGTTTCCGTTTCCCTGTTATTATTGCAAGCGTACAGGTCACATGAAGCGCGAGTGCAAACTTCGTATGGCTCATGAAAAAGCGAATGAAGGGAAAGGGCAGGCTAAGGAAGATACACAAAATACTGAGTCGGGAAACCAGGCTTCTCTGCCACTGTAGGCCAAGTGACAGAGAGACAATCTGGAAAGGCCTCACCAGTTGGAGGGGTAATAGGGAAGTCTTATGAAGATATACTAACCAGTCTAGTAAAAGAGAGCCAGGCTCAGATTGTGTTAGCTGGAGTGCCAACGGAATGTATCCTCGATACCGGGGCGGAGACATCTCTGATTAGTGCCTCTTTTTATAGGGATCACCTTGAAGGGAAATTACGTGGAGTTCAACCTCTGGGTACTTACCTGCGTGTGTTTGGGGCAGGAAATAGTGAGGTACCAATTGAGGGGTATATACATGCCCCTTTGGTGGTACATAATAATATCACTTAAATCAACTTACAAACAAATGACTTGACTTGATGTTGATGTGGTTATTAAATGGAAAAAAGATGGTTCCCTCAACATAGTGAATGTAAAAGATCTCTACATAACATCCAAGAGACCTCTACAGAAGGGAACATGCGTCAAAATGAGAAGCAAGACAAGTTGATGGAAGGGACGAATCATACAATTAATACCGAAGACCACACCGTTGGATAACCAGGAGAGTGATGAGAGCGATGATGTATCTTTAGCAATTCTTGGTAAGCAGATATATAAAGTATGACATTTTCTATCTTTATTTAAATAAAAATAACTATGAAAGTGTTTTCTACAAAGGAGCCAGCTACTTGTGATGTATATGATGTATAAAAATAGTTTGTGATTCTCATCCAGAAACCTAACTACACAGGACACGCATGGAATCATCCACACACTGTTTCAGTTGTAACAATTGTGTTTTTCCGCCCTCTTTATAGCCTCTCAAGCAGTGCCTCCTAATCCTGAGCCTGTCGTCCAGCAGGAAATCCAGCCTGACCATGAGACTGTCGTCCAGCAGGAAATCCAGCCTGACCATGAGACTGCCGTCCAGCAGGAAATCCAGCCTGACAATGAGACTGTCGTCCAACAGAAAATCCAGCCTGACCATGAGACTGTCGACCAACAGAAAATCCAGCCTGACAATGAGACTGTTGTCCAGCAGGAAATCCAGCCTGACCATGAGACTGTCGTCCAACAGCAAATCCAGCCTGACCATGAGACTGTCGTACAGCAGGAAATCCAGCCTGACCATGAGACTGTCGTCCAACAGAAAATCCAGCCTGACCATGAGACTGTCGTCCAACAGAAAATCCAGTCTGACATCCAGCATGTTGTCCTACCTGATTTAGGATCACCAGCTCTTCCAGAATCAAGCTCTTTGCCAACTGAAGGTAGACTATTATACACACCAAGTTCACATGATTTAACATTAAAACCATAGATTCAGTATACATTATTTGAAATACAAAATTATACTTTTTCAAGCCCCCCCCCCCCGCCCGCATTTGTATGAATTGTTTCTAAAAATTGGGTGGTCCATTGCAACTTCGAATTTGTCTTAGGCACAGTTTTATGTTCTCTTGTAGTTTAGTCTTGATGTGGTGATGGGATTAAAGTATAGCAACATAATCTTTTTAATGAATATCAAGACAGTAAGTAATTACCATACAGTAGATAAGTCTTTGTTGTGCATATTTTATTCAGAATTCTTACACATTCAAAATATGTTTCTATCTTTTGTATTCAAGCCGCATCTCCGCCTGTCACTATCGACATCGAGGCAGTCATTTTAAATGGAGAAGTTATGTTGTCGTCTGTCCAACCTAGAGGGTGGATGGAAATCATGAGACAAGGTGGGTTATTCCTTCATTTAATATTTCATTTATCTTATATTTTGTTTTGTTTCCCTTTTTAGTTTCAAAATTATGGCATACCTTTTTCTTGCAGCTCCTGCAATGTCACTCGATTTGGAAACAGAAGATGAACCAATGTCAATAGACTCTGATTGGGAAGGTAAATTCCATTACATGTGTTTATATTTAATGTGGCGCTTGAGAAAGGAATCCAATATGGACATATCTTTTGTTTAAATGACTGAGTTTTAGAGCCACTTGTTTTGGTTGCCAACAGAGGAATATTTAGATTAATAGGATGCTTCTGATCAGCAAATTCTGTTTGTTTGAATTAATTTGAATAGAAAATTGTCTTGTTGTTTGCTTGTGATATTTTGCATGTTAAATTTATATTTTTCTGTACAGGTTCACAGCTGTCCGTACCAATCAACAATGTAGCCATTCATTCATCAGATGATGAAAACCCGGAAAGCTTCATCATCGATGAGTCTGTAGGTAGTGATACTGTCCCATTATTCGATCAGTCTGATACTCCTACTCAACCGAAAACACACATGTCAAAGAATAGGATAGTCAAACAAAATCGTAACAGAGGTCTGTCTTATTACTCTGAAAAGTCTCACAAATTCATCGAGGGTAGGAGAACCCTGCACAAGCAAAAGTGTTCAGGAAAAAGGTGCAGGTATAAGCTTAGTTGCACTAAATTTGATGATCAGGCAATAAAGTCTTTAAGAGAAGACTTCTACGAAGGAGGGAACTTAGCCCTTCAGAGGGAGTACATAGCGCGACATATTAGTTACACTGTTGTCAGTAAAAGTAGGTGTCACAAAAACCGAATTAAATACACTCTTCCACATCCATCCATCCCAGGGGAAGTTTTACAAGTTTGTAGAACGACCTTTTTGTGTGCACTTGCAATAGCAGACCGTCAATTTAAGGTTTGTAAACTAAATCTGCTGTATGATAAAAAAAATAATGAATTTCCATTTTAGTGTTTAGATGTTGTATTTCAATTGAATGTAATGTGTATGTTTCTGATTGTCTGTTTAAAATTGATTAAAAGAACATAATAAGTTTTACTGATTTATTTGCAGAAGATAATATCTTATATAATTAGCTCTTGCCTGGCCAACATCTAAATCATTGCATAGGGACTGACTAATTATGTAGAGTTAAGAAGAGGTGAAAATAATATATTTAAAACCAAACAAAGTGTACAAATTAAATTAACACCAATGAATTTTGGATTACACCTCATCACTGATTGTTTTCATTTTTATAACCAAAACCAGTATGCTTTAAGACATGTCAGGAACCAGTTTATAAATATTAAAAATATAGTTGCACAATTAGTTTGTAAACTAAATCTGCTGTGTGATAAAAAAACAACAATGAATTTCCATTTTGGTATTTAGTTGTTGAATTTAATTTGTATAATATATTGTCTATTTAAAATTGATTTTTATGTTTATGATTGTCTGTTTGAAATTGGTTGCAAGAACAGAATAAGATTTAATGCTTTGCAGAAGATAATAAACTGACTCCCATGAACTAAAGCTGTTGTATTTGTTGGTTGTGTTGTATAGATTGTTTGTTGTAATTTGTGTATTCTGGCAGGGGAATCCATCTTGGTAGGGCAATTATGAAAAAACGCTGGCATAAGACAAACCAATGGGTGGTTCATCGAAACCTATAGATCCACATTCAGTACACATTTACACAGAAAAATATCTTTTTTGGGGTGTAGGTTGATTAATGTTTCAAAGCACCTTTGTGATATTTGGGGATAAATCGACAAAGCGAAACTACGAATGCTGTAAAACCGTTAACAAACTGGGTCAAACTGCCGCAGCGTCAGTTCGTAAACCACCAGAGTGAATCCTACTTGCATACATACTGTCGTGTTTTTGTTTTTACGAAGTGACAAAATAGTAAACGTGTCAGTTCGTAAAACCTTCACACAGTACATCATACGCGCGTGCGTCGTAAAAAAAAAGGTTTTACGAACTGAAAAAGATAAATACAATTAATTATCTTAATTAAAATTGAAGTATGGATAAAATAATACACGTGTACACTATGAGCAAACTCTGTTCAAGTGTCCTGGCCAATTTTACCCGAAATTGTGAGTGTAAGCCTATTATATTTAGCGTTTGAAAACTCTCATATCGTTACACCCGATTTTCTCAAAATCAAGTTTTCAACCGAAGTGCTTGTTTTGCCGGATCGTAAAAACACCGACGAAATGTTTCATATCTGTTTATCATCATGGTACAAGCCAGTTCGATATACAATGTGTAAACCTTCGCTCTGGACTCAATTTATTTTAAATTAGTTGCACTTCAGACAGAAAGAATTTAAAAGATAACTTTTATTTGACGAAATGTTGTATAGCAGGGTCGGATCCGGCAGGAGTTAGGATGAACCATGTTTTGAGGGATACACAATACAATGCAGTTTCATTCCAAACAAAAATGCTGAACAATAATTTGTTATAATAATAATTGTAATAAATGCAATTCATATTTAGTACACATTAATAATTCATCTAATACCCTACTATTAGATGCATATATTTTCTGGATTCCACATACAGAAGATTCATGTTGTACCTTCAAAAACTAATGGAGACTAAACTAATTTTAGGATATTGGTCTTTAACAATAAGTTGTTATAATAATAATTCTAATAAATCTAATTCATTTTTAGTACATTATTAACCTACATGGATATATAAACAAAAACTGGTGCATATTTTCTGGAAGACGAGATTCCACATGCAGAAAATTCATGTGCCTCTTACAAGGAATCCCTTGTAAACTCTGGAAAAAAAAATTTTTTTCTTCAAAGTGACAGCACCGTAGACAAACAAAATGTAAATGAAAGATTTATTATTATTGTTGTTGTTGTTGTTGTTGTTGTTGTTGTTGTTGTTGTTGTTGTTGTTGTTGTTGTTGTTGTTGTTGTTGTTGTTTTTGTGAAACGATGTCCATAATGCAGCCAAACTTGCTGGATCGATTGTCATATGAACAATTGCCCGATTTGTGAGGCCTCTCTTAGCCACCATACTTTGTGTATGGGGAAATTTGGTCTGGTTCCAGTAACCGCGTATACATGTATCACGTTGGCAAAGAAAACAAATTATTGTTTTATTTTGCACCAATTTTAAAGGCGGCCTATGACCGGAAACCAGAGACTTGTTTTCTTTGGCCTTATGATTCAACACTAAATATAACATAAAACCAGTCATGTACGGGGTGGGGTCGGGGTGGGGTGGAGGTGGGGTGGAGGTAGGGTGGAGGTGGGGGCTGGGGGTAGGGGTGGGGGTAGGGGTGGGGGTAGGGGTAGGGGTAGGGGAAGCACAAGCACCTGGGGGATTGGCCTTTGGGCGTGGTAATTACCAACGGTGTAACCCCTTTAACAATTACAGTACATAATTACAAGCAAATAATTGCTAACAAAGATTAATTATGAATTTTAAAAATACATATTTGCATCGCTAATTCATGTATTAATGCCAAATTATGTTATTTGAGGTTACCAATATTGCATATAAGTGTCTTTAATCCTAAATCAATTAGAATAATGTTTTAACATGTGGAGGCAATTATTTTGTATTCTCTGTATTTTCCTCTAAATGTGGAGTTAATATTACCATAGCATACTATAGATATTACATAAAGTATATCGATTATTTTCACAAATATAAACTTAATTCATGATATTGGTCTTTAACAATAATTTGTTATACTAATAATTGTAATAAATGCAATTCATATTTAGTACACATTAATAATGCATCTAATAATCTACTATTAGATTCCACATATAGAAGATTCATGTTGTACCTGCAAAAAACTAATGGAGACTAAACTAATTTTAGGATATTGGTCTTTAACAATAAGCTGTTATAATAGCACCTGGGGGAATTGGCCTTTGGGTGTGGTAATTACCAATGGTGTAACCCCTTTAACAATTACAGTACATAATTACAAGCATATAATTGCTAACAAACATTAATTATAAATTTGCATCGCTAATTCATGTATTAATGCCAAATTATGTTATTTGAGGTTACCAATATTGCATATAAGTGTCTTTAATCCCAAATCAATTAGAAAAATTCATATTTAGTACACATTAATAATGCATCTAATATTCTCATAAAAACTAATGGAGACTATTTAAACTAATTTTAGGATATTGGTCTTTAACAATAAGCTGTTATAATAATAATTCTAATAAATCTAATTAACTTTTAGTACATTAATAACAAAAACTGGTGCATATTTTCTGGAAGACAAGATTCCACATGCAGGAAATTCATGTGCCTTTTACAAGGAATCCCTTGTAAGCCATAAGCCCAGTCCATATGTATTCAGGCGCGGATCCAGGGGGGCGCCGCGGGGGCACGTGCCCCCCGGGTAAATTGAGTAAAAAAAAAAGAAAAGGCGGAAAAAAGGGGGGAAAAAGGGGAAAAAAAGAAAAAAAAGAGGGGGAGGTCAGAGAAAAGGAGGAGTAGCCTAAAAAAAAAATACCGGCGACAATATTAAACATCTGCTGTGTCTACTTTTGGCATAAAATAAATACTGAAAAATGCAACAAGAAAAAAAGGTTATCAATCATGCCATGGAACTGAAACCCTCTTTGGAGAGAAAACCGAAGTATTTCCCGGAGCTCGGGGATTTCAACTCTCTCCATCTCAACATCTAATCCTCTTGGGGGAGTTTATTACCGGTTAAATGGCCACAGCCAGCAGGAAACAATTGACTGAATGATTTGCTAGTTTTGCCAAAATCCTTTTTGAGTGGCCTAAACGCACACATTCTTTTCAATTAATAAAATATCCAGTGCCATCATGTCCAGTAATGAAACCATTATTTTTTTGATCGTTGAAATTGGTGCCACAAACAAAATAATAGACCTTGGCTTTTAAAAGAGAAAATCGTCTCATCATGATAAAGTTGTATTTGTACCCAAAAACCACGAACGTTCTTTGACCAAAGTACAATGTACATCACGTAGTATACTTCGTTTGAGCAGCTTAATTATCTGGGCTCCTTGCCAAAATTCCTTTGCAGTGAATATAGCCTTGAATGCAAGGTTGTGATGCATCTCAACAAAATTATGGTCGTATCTAATCTCTCCGTTAGTTACTAGTTAGTAAGTTTTGTTTATAGGCCTGCTTCAAACGTCGAACTTTTGCCGTATCTAATTCAAATAATGACCCAAAAATTTACATTACATGTAATAAGGAGAAACTGCTGGAACAGTTCAACAATGAGTCTTTTTCAGCAGGTCGGAAACGCATGAGAAAGGTGGCTTTTCCTGATGTTGAAGAGGCTGCTTTGACCTGGTTCAAAGCTGTACGAGCCGAAAACATTCCGATTTCGGGTCCAATTCTTCAAGAAAAGGCCAGGCCTTTGGCAAAGAAGTTAGGACATCCAGACTTCAGCTGCAGTGATGGGTGGCTTGACCGTTTCAAAACACGCCAAGGCTAACGTCAACGCGGTGCTGGAAATGCGCTCAATCCTTTTTTTTAGCTCTGTTGCGTAGCCAAATCTCACACCAATGAGTTGTATAAGGTAGGTCATCATTGATTTCGAAAGCGTTAACAATAATTTTATATTTTTTGGAAAACTTTAAAAACAAAAATCATGCCATTTGAAACAAATTAATAAATATGTAAGACGTTTATAACAAATTTTAAAATGTTGCATCTTGTGTGCTTAATTCCCCGTGCTACTAAAGGTTACTTTGCGGGCGTACGATAATTTATGCACACAAGGGGGGTGGGGGGTAAAATGGCGACCTCGGCTAACTCGAACCTCCGCATAAGTCGAAGTTTGAGTTCATTCCCCTGAGATTTGACTTATCGAGATTTCACTGTATTTGAATTAGACACGGCAGAAAGTCGACGTTTAAAGCAACTGACTTCTGCCGTAAGTTCGACAGGCAGGTCTTGCCGCTCTGAACGCCAGCTCGTCTCTGGACTCTTTCAAGCGAAGAGATGTTTTCAGTGGTGATATGGGGTTTCCAAGCAGTGCTCCCATATCAAAGATGTGGTCTAACCAGTGTGAAGTATAATTTCTCTTCGATGGACTTTCAGGCCAGTCTCGGTTAGCCCTTAGCAATCTCCTGAGGAACTGATTGATTTATTTTAGTCAACCCATTCTTAAAGACAATTTTCCTCCACGAATTTAGTTAATGGAGATGACTTCATAAAGTTTAACACAGCCTCATTATGGTAATTAATTGATTGCAGTTTCTTTTATATTATATTTGATTTTCCACACAAGCTTCGGTGATAAAAATATCCAAGGATGTGTCTCATAAAAGGTTGATAAAAAAGGATTACAAAATAAGGGTGCAGAGTAAAAAATAAAGCCACCATCCAAAGTGAACAGCGCCTTCAGTTTGGTGTACTGTCATTATTGAGAAAAGTGGATTTTTTGTATCAATTTCCAATGATGATTATAGTAACTTTTTTCAAATACTTCCCAAAATTAGTTAGTCTACATTTCGTTTGCAATCGGTAGTCTGTGATCGGGTGCAAAGCAAGCTAGTCTGGTTTCTTGACCCAATTCCTCCACGTCTACAAATTGTTCCGTTTCATCTGAAGAAGGGTCGGGGTACCGTGTGGAAATTACAATCGCCATGTCAATTTACTGTCGGATTCTACGCCAGTACGCATAGGCCTGCGAAGTACGATGAGTCTTGCAGCTGATCTGCCGATGGTTTTAACACAGGGCAAGAAACAGTATGAAATCAAGCCCTTTTCTTGAAAATTTCAACTGGACTGAATTCCGGATAAATTAAAACTGAAGTCAAAAACTGCTAATTAAATGCCAAAAATCGGGGAGGGAGAAACTGATATTGTTGTAGTCATGACATTGCGGTCCACTTATGCCAATTATCTATTGCTCTATGGGGCCAGGTCAGAGGCCAAACCATATCTGCCGAGTAGCCAGAGATCAAGCCCCGGTCAGATGCAAACAACCCGGGTAACGGCAGTAGCGGGGATCACACAAACGGGACACAAGCCTTTTATGTGGTTGTACACAAAGTAGATTTATATGGAGAAACTGACCTGAAATATTATATAAACGTTCGCGAGCAAAGAAAAATTGGCTGATGCCGGACTCGAACCCGCGACCTCTCGAATACCAGACGAGCACTCTACCAACTGAGCTAACCAGCTCCTATGTTGGTGGGCGGTCCACTTATGCCAATTATCTATTGCTCTATGGGGCCAGGTCAGAGGCCAAACCATATATATATATATTCTCCATATAATCTTGAAAACTTTTGCAAAAAAAGTCAGGTGAAACTGGCCAGGAATCGCCTCAGATTGCACCACAGAGCATCCAGAATCCAAAATTTCCTGGGGCCCTTAAGCGGGCCCCGGACCCAACGCCGTAAGGGCTTCGCGCTCGCATTTAATAATAATAACAATAATAATAATAATAAAGATTTGTAGAGCGCACATATCCACCCTGCTGGGCGCTTAAGGCGCGAAAACAAAGAAAAAAAACATGATTACAAACAATATACAATGTTAGCATAGGAAACAAAATGTTCGTGTTGGGTGTGCCCCCCGTCTAAAAAATTCCTGGATCCGCGCCTGGTATTGCCCTTGTCAACCTTTCCAGTGTCCTATAATATGACGTTACACCCATGTTACACCCATATTACACCCATGTTACACCCATGTTACACCCATGTTACACCCATATTACACCCATATTACACCCATATTACACCCATGTTACTCCCATGTTACACCCATGTTACACCCCTGGAAGCCTCCATGGAAGCTGTGGAAAAGTCAATAAAAGAAGAATGTAAGAATTATGCAATAAAAGAAATAAGATATATTGAATGATTACTTTAAAGCTAAAAGACATGTGTACACCAAATTTAATGGTACTTTTTTATTGTCATATCTTCAGTCGCCAAAAGAGGGCGCTATGCATTTTTATGCAATGAGGTTTGTTTAGGCTCTATAAAGAAACAATGTTATTAATTACTACCAGCTCTTGTGAGGCTGGATGCCAGTAATTCTGTTGTGCACACTCATGACAAATTACGGATTTAAAAGTTTGCTATCCAAGAACGGTGGATCTGATGTTTTTCTCGTCAATAATTTATTGCATGAAACATTACAAGCTCAAGTCAACCTGCTCCTAGTTGAAACTCATTGGCCAAATTCCACAAACCCACACTCACTATTGCCAGAGAATTGCTAATATAATCATAGAAATCACACAGAATGTACTTACATCTCAAGTTTTGTAGATGGTCCACTATTTCTGTTGACGCAAAACAAGAAGACATCTTAGAATCATAAGTTTGGAATGTATGTTTATTGAGTGATTTGGATTTAACTGATTCAAATGATTCTATCCAGGGACTAGGTGATTTAGATTTAACTGATTCAAATGATTCTATCCAGGGACTGGGTGATTTAGATTTAACTGATTCAATTGATTCTATCCTGGGGCAGATCCAGGGTCTCCAAAACAACGTGGGGGGCACACTCCCAAAAAAGGGACGGGGCACTCAAAATAGTTATGGTCAATTTTCATGCACTGTTCTGTTGGTCCATCCATTTTGTCTTATTCATCAGACCTCCCATTTTCTGCCCTCACTCCTTCCACACTTCCCTTCTAAGTTTGTAACTTACCACCAGCTGTTGGTCTATCAATAGGCTCAAACTCACGACACTTGTCAATCAGCGTTTTGAAACCATCAGGACAGTCAGCGGGCAGTGGTAACTTATTCTTTTTGACAAGAACAAAGTCATCGATCTCACTGTCCGTATAATCTAAGAAAGAAAGTAACATTTTATAACAATAATTACAGTTATATAATTTCAAAATGTATCACTCATGTTTTCATTAATCGTCCCTAATTTGCCATAGTGACCAATCCCGAATTAAGTTGGCATAGTGACCAATGCGGTATTGGTCACTTTGCCAATTAAGCCTGTGAGTCTGTGTAATGTGAATGCAAACTTCTACATTCTGACATTCATGTGTTCAATCCCACATCACGGGCCTTATAAACAGTTGTCAGAATGATGATGGGCATACTCGCTGGCCGGTTATTATCACTGAATAGGCAGCCATTTTTTACCTACCATTAAGGGAGGAGGGCCAAAGTCATGGTACAGCCAAGCCTTTGAGAAGCCCGGTCAGGCCCAGGCTACCTGGCAGCCTAAGCCCAGCCAAGTCGAGCTCATTATAATGGCCGCAGTTGTCTAAAAAACATTAGACATCTATTCATTAGTAAAGGGTCTTTTGTGCTCAGCTAGATGATTATATAGGCCTCTGGGCCTGGGTAAAGCCTGGGCAAAGCCTGGGTAATGCCTGGGCCTGGGCCCAATTTCATGGCACTGCTTACTGCAGAATTCTGCGCTTACGGCGCATAGAATCACACGCTTTTTATGGCGCCGTAAGCGCAGAATTCTGTGGTAAGCAGCGCCATGAAATTGGGCCCTGCTCGGGCTTCTCAAAGGCTGTACAATGACTTTGGCACTCCTCCTTAATTCATATTTCGTTTCACTGTTTTGTCCAATCAGATTGTCTAAATTATCTTGGACATTTATGAATGATAATTAATTAATTAAAACAAAAACATGATCTTTTACAGAACAATAACATACTGAAGAGTCAGCTATCCAATTTTGTTTCTGAATGTGAGTATTTCAACTCTGTTTTTCCTTGCTCCTGCTTTTGGATACTGACAGAGCCTTTTCAAAAACCAGGATTGTCCAAGGTTAAATAACTGAGATATGTTAGGAAATGGCTGTAGTCCTGTTGCGATCTCCCACATAATGATACCATAACTGTAAAAAATAACAAAGAAAAACTGTCTGAAGTGAGATTTGAACCTCCAAATGACTGTACCAGCACTGTATTAACCCTCCTACTACTACTACAAGGGTCAAAATCAGTCAAAATGTTGCTTGCTAAAGTATATCTAGTGCACAAAACACTGTCAAACCTTACGTGTAGTAAGCACATTTTACAGGTCAAAATGAGTGGACCGTTTTTTACTGGTAAAAGCATCTTCTGCTATTGTTCAGGGTGGTCAAAATGCCCCTGTGTGCATATTTGGGTCAACAGTCAAAACAGGCAGTTGACTGATTTTGACCACTATAACCACTAAAGTGCAGCTGTAGGAGGGTTAATTAAGTAGCTGAGCTATTCAACCTGATGGTTGGCAGTGTCAATACAGGTACATTATTAATACTGAGGTTTTGCCTTTTTGTCTGCCTTGGTGATGGCAAAAGTGGGGCATGGCCCCCTGTGTCTCAACCCCCCCCCCCAACCCACCTATGATGATGGAGGGAAGGCGTGGGGGAATTGAAACATGAAAATGAAAACTAGAAATGATCAATCCACAGGGATACCTCAATACTTGATCCAGTCTAAACAAACATAATAATTACTATTTCAGCAAATTGAAATTATCTTTATTTTACAAAAAGATAATTTTCAAAAATAACACTAGTGGATTTTTAGAACCCTTTCCTCACCCACCCCCCACACCACCACCCTCCATTTTCCATGTCATTCAATCCTCAATCCTAATCACTCTGTGCACATTGTAGCCCTCTAGTGGTGAAAGTACACCCAGTTTCATGATAATAGGGCACTTTGATGTCAAGTGAGTGCATGTCTATAAAGGTACTTCGAGTGTGCCTACTTCTGCCAGCAAATATTCTCTACAGAAATTGTGCGCCTACAAGCACATCAGCTGCGAAATACACTATAAAACACAACATGCTATCATTGCACTAATGTTGATAGTAAACATGCGCCCTCAACAGTTCATGCACGGAGTAGATACTGGCATGTACACACGCACCTGTACACTTCGGAAGGTTGAAGAGGTTTGATGTTGGCATCATCAAGACGCTGAGGGCAAAGGTAGTGAAGGTTTGATTTGCCCGACCTCGTCAGTTTAGACTTTTTCAAGATAGAAGATTGCGTTTCGGCAAACCCAACATCTGAAATCTATAGGGAGTCAGTATAAAAATAAAATCATTCAATCGTAAAAAGAATGATTGCAAGGATCAACAAAATGATAATCAGTAAAACAAGGGTGTGATTTGATAAAAGTAAAAAATCCTGAAAAATGGGTAGTGGGCCTGCTGGGTCTCCCTTTGGTCTAGAGGACAAAGTCCCCTGAACCTCCTGGATGTTTAATTTTGGAGGATTTACATACTCTCCACATCCCCACAAACAAGAAACTAGCAGTTTGGACACGTACAATACATGTACAGGCTACTTCTTTCTTTCCTTGGAGGCAAAGGGAGATTTATTTTTAAAAATCCTGAGAAATCGCATGTCTGGTAAAAGGAAGCTTTATTTGCAGTGTCATCATGTTATATCACTATAATGAGTTGTACATGTACTGGTTCTGAGAAGATTATGGATTGCCACAGTAAGGGAAAGAAAACTTGTCCTCTGAATCCAATATTTGGTTTTCTTGCTAAAGTTTAACTTTAAAAGGACTTGTGAGTCGGACTGAACTTTCCAAACTCAGTTCATGACTTCATGACTTGAGACTTGAAAGTGAGAACTCGGAAATCAGGTTCAACTTGATACACAATTGTTTAATGTGTCATTTTATATGGACGGCAAATCATTGAGCAAAAATTTCAATTGTATTTGGCAACAGATTGTTCCCAAAATTGAAATATTTAACACTCTTAATATTTAAGAGAGATGTACCTTCATTTTATCTTTTTTCATATTTTTTGCTTTATCAGTGCTTTCAATCACCGGATGGCAAAGTTTAAAACTATGGCTGTGATCACTATGAATAACTTTATCCTGAAAATGCCCTGAAAATCCACTTTACCGTGAAATAAATAGTTCACGGCAATTTCACGAAGACACAACACCATGAAAATGCCATGAAATACTCTTGGGATTCCTTCGCTGTGAAAATGCCATGAACTTTTCGTGGCAGTTTTGGGGCAGCTCATTCATTCTCAAAGGCGCCGTGAATTTGCTGTGAAATCACCATGAACATTATTGCCAGTATTTGAGAGGAAGAGACACTGTTAAATTGCAGTGAAATTACGGTCAACTGTTATTTCAAGGCAAAACGGATTTTCAGGGTATTTTCATCGTGAAGTTTTTCATAGTGGATGTAGCAAACGAAATGTCTAATGATGGTGAAGTGCAAAATACCTTCACTTCCCAGTTGCTGTTAACCAGGAACTTGCTGCTTGCCAAATCGCGGTGCAGCATGGGACGCGGCATGTGGTGGATGCGGTACAGGCCGAGGGAGCCATCCAATGCCATCTGAATGCGTCTCTGCCACGGTAGATCGTTCGCGCTGACTTTATCAAGAACATCACGAAGGTTACCTTGCTCCATGTACTCAAACACAATCATATAAGGCTCTTTAAAAGAATTATAGGGGTATATAGAGCCAAATGAAAGCCAAACCAACAGCTCAATCAAGCAATCAACAGCTCTCAATATCATTCCCTTATTGACCATTCTGTAAATGGAGGGATAATTTACACGACTGTAACTCACCATATAAGTTTTGAGGCTTTGCATGGTGGAATATCGATATCGTTTCGGTTTGCGGTAACACCATGTGTTTATCTCAACTAAACGTGAAGCTGAGGTACAGGTTCTGAAAAGAACCATATCGCACAACTCGTATCTCAACCTTCGTTAAGTGAGAAAGGTTCAAGGGAGAACCAATTTCGGGCAACTCGTTTTTCTCTACTGTCGCTAAGTGAGAAATATAGTTCAGGGAGAACCATGGGGACTTCATGGGTTATTCTCAACGTTTCGATTAGCCTGCTCTAATCTTCGTCAGGAGAATGAAGATGTTTGCCGATGCAACTCCTTAAGTAGTATTTGCTGGGATTATGTGTAGAATGGGAAGTGTTCCGTAACTCACCACTTGTGGTCATAAGGGGAAAAAAAAAAAAATTGTACCAAGCCAAATCTGACTTTCGGGTATCCAACCTTTTTAGTAAAATTACGTTAAATGCAAAAAAAAAACTCACTTTGTTCGATGCAAACACCCCACAGGCGAACTACGTGTCTTGATTCAAGGTGGAGAAGATTTTTGGCTTCTTTATGGATTAACTCTTTCTCCACATTCACTCTGGAAAGAAAAACAGTATTAAATGTAACGACAGATGTATAAATGAACCCGATTGGTAACTGATGGCTAAAGATGATATGATAAATGTGTCTAGAAATAATCTTGCAGTATAGAGTTGGACATTGTACAATAAATCCATCATAATTCCATCTACAGGGATATAAGTTTGCCATTAAAAAACGTATCACTTGTCTTCAATTTTGTTACTTACAATTAACAATAATTTCCTCTTTTATCTGAAAATGGTAACAAAAAATATTCCTTACTTATAGAAATGAAAACAAAACTTGAAACTCATTCCTCACTATGTGTAGAGGACAAAGCCCCCAGAACCTCCTGGATGTTTAATTTTGGAGGATTTACAGACTCTCCACATCCCCACAAACAAGAAACTAGAGGTTTGGACACAATGCAGGCAACTTCTTTCTTTCACTGGTGGCTATACTTCTCTTCTTTCAAGAAAATTTTAAGGGAAAGGGAAATTTGTAAAAAAAAATCATGAGAAATCACAGGCCTGCTTTAAAAAGCACTGTCCGATAAATTATTTGCCTATGCCTAATTAACTATGACTAGGAAAGAAAACCTAACATTTTTTAGAAACCTGAGAACCAGTACATGTTGGTTTTTATACACATTTCCTGATTCAGTACACAGCAACTCATAGGATTATTAATATCACCCTACCCATCCAGAATGATTTTCAGAGCCACGGTTTCCTTCATGTGTTTGGCCTCGTAGACTTTCCAAAACTGACCAGCAGATATTTTTCTTCTTTCTGTAAGCTGATTGCGGTCAATGTGTTTTACTTCATCCACCAGTGTGCGATCCCTGCTGAAATTGCGTTCATCTGTGACAACAAGATTTTGACAACAATGAAATTTCCTTTCTTCTAGAGTTTTCAGAATCCGTTTCACAATTTTTGGGAAAAAAATCAAAATATCCGGTTACCAAGTTAATCGAAAATGCACAGCCCTAATGGTGATGGTAAAATAGTGAAATGTTATTGTGGGCGTGGTCAAGGGCAATAAGGACCGAGTCAAAGGTGAGGTCCTTATCGCCCTTGACCACGCACAAAACAGGTAATTATTTTGCGGTAAAAACCAAGCAACACACTTTTATTTAATTTACCCCCAAGGGAGTGATCACTTTTCGTCCAATCAGATTGTCTTAACTGATCAGGGGATTTATGAATGTTGTTCAGTTTAATTCACTCTTGGTCATGTCAGAGCTGGCATCCGAGTTGTAAAAAGTGTAGCTAATTTGTATACCTTTTCTACTAGACTGATCAATTTGTACCTCCAGTTTGTCCAGTTTGTCTTCATCTTGGCCTGTAAATAATATTAAAAAAAGAAAATAGCTAATGAAAAATGGGAGAAATCCAATACACAGTTCTTTTTGTCAGCATGGTAAATCTTAACTCTGTACGAGTTGCATGAGCATAAAATGCATCAAAGTGTGACAGAAAGAAATTGCTTCCTGGTTTGATTTCCTAACACATTGAAATCTGATACAATTGGCCAAAAATATATTTCCACTAATGATATTAGGAAAAGTGAAACTTGTGCACAACATCGTGCCCTACATGATACATCCTGTCCTATAGTTAGTATTGATTCATGAGATACATCTTGATTTAAAGGGACACTATCACAACAATCAGAGCAGACTTTCAACAGGGCATGGAATCGGTGTCCTAGTCATGCTAGTCTAAGATGAACACAGTGACTGAAAATTACTGGCTCACTTATGCAGCAGCAACGGTAATATGATCTTATCATATGGGTTATTATTATTAAGTCACTGACTTAATCTAAAACTAGCACTCTGATTCCATGCCCTATTGATCATGATGATAGTGTGGCGAACATCGCTTTTCCTCAGAAGCAAATCTTACTGAACAAGAGTTGAACTTAAGCTATACTGTGTTGATTTCTTAATCTAAATTTATTAGAGCCTCAGTAGCCTTACACCAGTAGTTAAACATGTAAAGTCTTTGGAATAACATTAATTGATGTAACAATCCTTTTATTAAGAATAAGTCTAGAATTACATTTACCTGTGTTGTCAGCGAGCATTTAACTTATTCCTTGTTTATTTAGATAAAGGTTAACAAACAGAATTGAGGAGCTATAATTTCTAAAGAACACTTCCAGATTTAATGAAAATAAGAGAACACAAGTCAACGTTAATGATTTATGCAACGTTAAGTTTTGCCAATGTAAAGTACTTGTGTAGTGACAGCAGTTTTCACGTCCACACACGCATCAAGTTCGTATACATGAGAATGTATTACATTTTGTACATGAAGATATGCACTTTGACCTTGCAGTAGAGAAACTTCACGTAAAGTTTATCAATGAGTTAATTAATGTTAATTTTAGACAGTGGATTGAATATGCATGATCAAGTAGTGAAGCGCCAATCACTTTTGGTCGCACGCACATCTTGTTTACTAGCTGAACCAATTACTTTTGGTCTCACGTGCATTGTTTACTAGTTTGACCAATCACTTTTGGTCACAAGCCCATGCGCACATTGTAAATTGCGAGCTGCAGAAATCTATAAAAGGCGCGCAGCGCAGCAACTCATTGCCCAGTTCGTGACTTGGACTGACCCGGTGAAATAGCAAAGGCGTCGTGCGTTACTGTGTGTATGTATGCAGCCATCGCTTAAGCTTAGTACATGTACGAGTACTGTGCGTACATGTTGTTGCTATTCATCGTCAACCATAGACATGCTACAAGACCTTGATTGATCGGTCATGCATAATCCGTCGCTGTGCGTGATCCTTGAACTACTGATTTAGTAGGGACCCTACATCAAGTTTAGATAGAACCCCCCATTAATTAAATGGAAGAAATTTAATAAAACTAATAAAAATGGATGAAATTTAAGAAAACTAATAAATGGAAGAAATTTAAGAGAACTAATAAATGGAAGAAATTTAAGAAAACTAATGAATGGAAGAAATTTAAGAGAACTAATAAATGGATGAAATTTAAGAAAACTAATGAATGGAAGAAATTTTAAGAAAACTAATAAATGGAAGAAATTTAAGAAAACTAATAAATGGAAGAAATTTAAGAGAACTAATGAATGGAAGACATTGAAGAGAGTTAATAAAGAAGCATATACCGGTTGAATTGAAAGTAAACCCTTTTGTTTCAGAGTAACCTTTTATTATCAGGTTTAGTCGTCCGTCTAGTCATTATCTTGTCAGTCCTCATTCTTGACTCTGTAAAACTCATCATCATCATCATCATCATCATCATCATCATCATCATCATCATCATCATCATCATCATCTTCACTTACAACCTCATGCCCAGATTTTAGATTCGTACATCACACATCAGACTTCCGCAATCTGTTTAATAGTGGGTTGTTTTAGTAGTGATAAGAGCGGCAGGGTAAGACCCGACCATTACAATATTGTCCCTTTAAAGAGAGTAAGCATACTCATAGAAGCAGTTTTGCCAACATAACCAATGTTGTACCTTCCCTTCAATGTATTGATTCAAAGAGAGTCATAGCTAAGCAGTTTGTCAACATTACCAATGTTGTACCTTCCCTTCAATGTATATCTTGATTCAAAGAGAGTAAGCATACTCATAGAAGCAGTTTTGCCAACATTACCAATGTTGTACCTTCCCTTCAATGTATATCTTGATTCAAAGAGAGTCTAGTAAGCATACTCATAGAAGCAGTTTTGCCAACATTACCAATGTTGTACCTTCCCTTCAATGTATATCTTGATTCAAAGAGAGTAAGCATACTCATAGAAGCAGTTTTGCCAACATTACCAATGTTGTACCTTCCCTTCAATGTATATCTTGATTCAAAGAGAGTAAGCATACTCATAGCTAAGCAGTTTGCCAACATTACCAATATTGCACTTTTCATGTACCTTCAAAGGTTTAAGTCATCCATTCAGGTTAAAGCTTTTTCGGGAAGATGTATATTTTATTTGGACTGAGCATAAAATGTCCACAAAAGATCTAGCATACATACATAATCATTAAAGAAACAATAGTTGTGGTGTTGTGCATCATTTTTCTTTTTTTTTAAATTAATTAATTAAAAAAATTTTTGGGGGGGGGGGGGTTGGGAATGGTATACCCAAGTGAATCTGTTGAAATCTGTTACCTTTTTCTATGTTTTCCAACATTTTAAGTTCCTTGATATCCTTCTGTTGATCCTCTTCGTCCTCTTTAAGTCAATCATACATCACTTCTCTCATCTCCACTAAGACACTGAAATGTGTGTCCTTAATGAGGGCATCAAACTGCTCATTGTACTCATCAAACCTGCCTCCAATCTTATTCTTGTAGAACAATTTTTTACCAAAGTTCTTCTTCTTAAGAGACTCAAGGAAATCCCTGACTTTCTGCAAGAGTTGCAGCAGCTCACCAAGATTTTTGCTGAACAATTTAATTTCACCTGGACCACGTGCACTGGGACGAACTACAAGTTCATTGTTCTCACTGCTGGCTAATTTTTCAATAGCTGGAACTATCCCCTCGATACGTTTGCTCAGACGTTGACTTCGATGCTTAAATGACTGAACTTCCTGTACGATATCGTAGATCTCTTTGGCTATACTTAGCACCATTTCTATACCCTGCACGACATCCATTGTATACTTCTCTGAGTGATTTCTTACTTTTTGTACGGATGGGTCTTCAAACAAAATGCCGAAACGCAAGAGTCTTCTGTCTACAGGATAAAACAAAATTCACATTTGGTAAAGGGTCAATTAAAAATAATACATGGAGAATAGGAAACATCTTTGAAAGTTTGGCTATATGTTTTGCATGTTGCTAAAAGAATTGCAAAAATAAACTAAATATTTTATCACACTGCTCAATATGAAGAGGCTGTCCAAATGGCGGGTAGAATGTCGTATCTGGCCGCCATTATTTTTTATTAAATATAACCAATAATGTAATCTTACCTACCTGGTAAGGTGGAGAACATTCGGATGATGATGGACATACACTTCAAATTATTCCAGGATATTTATTTCATGAAAAATCAGGCATTTTTGGTATACGATGACTTCCTCAGTCATGTCAGTCTGATCTTGTAAACTCCACAATTAGTGACCAACACGGTCATTGTACATGCGTAGTGGCAACTATAATAGGATCCTTCTATTTTCTGAGGGGGAGGATTTTTTTAGAAGGAAAATCAAGTCCGAAAACCATCATAAAAGTGGATTTTAAAGATAGTTTTCGCTTTCTGTACCACCAAAAATCGATAGAATGATTTTTTAACTGGTTAGTGGTTGCAAAATTGTTTTTAAAAAGCCCTTAAAAAGTGGCGGCCAGATACGACATTCTTTCCCAAAATGGCACTGTAGTACGAAAATTAAAGTGTCCAGTTTCAAAGGAAAACAAGTGAACCATTTTTTCTGGTAGTTCTGTTCTGGGTATATTTCATAGAACAACCACTGGCACTAGACATTCTGTGATATCTGTGATATTTCATTCACAGGGCATGGAATCGGCGTCCTTGTTTAAGAAGAACATAGTGACTGAAAGCAATGGTAATGACCTTATCATGTGGGTATTATTCTCAGTCACTGAGTTAATATAAAACTAGCACTCTGATTGCATGCCCTGTATATTGTGACGATATTGTCCCTTTAAACTTCATTGGGGATTATTGATATAAACAAATTCTCACCGGTACTTGTCTTTTATCTTTTAGATATTTTCATGGTCAGGTCAGTGACAGTGGTCTAATCATGTGATTACTGCAACTATTTTATAACATAAACATTGAGTGTGATTTTAGTTTATAAATTTATTTATTATTCTACCATTATACCAAGGTTATCGACGTGTAAAACATGTATGTATAATAAACAGGAACTTGCTACCAATATGGAGGAAGGCCTCCATCTTTGCTAGAACTAGAACTGTGCTGCAACAACCAGTTTCCGACCACACACACTACAACACTCGCCCGAGGCAGACCGTCCCGGTCAGTGGTCTGACATGACCAACATTAGAGCAAGAAATGGGCCGGGATCTCACCCACTACTATTAGTATTACTACTACTCCAGCTGCCTCACTGACTGGCATGGCTTACTCAATATTATTAAGTAGTTTACCCGATCAACAATTACCTTAGGAACTCTTCAATGATGATGAGAAGCGCAGAATGTATTAATCGATTGCCTTGATCATCTGCTATATAATCACACGTCACAACACCACACTGCGCTCTCGCGATCTAAAGTTCGGAAGTGGGTGCCTAAAATAACTTGGGGAATTCCCGTTCAAACAACTGCGGTTGACGTGTATTATATGACAAGCGAAGTTACCCGATCTGAAGATCGGGTTTGGAGCAGTGGGAGTTGGGTGAATTGAGGAGGGTGGGGATGAAGAGTTTAAGGAGAGTGGAGGTGTATAATTGGCCAGTGTTTCGACTGAAGTAGGGGTTGATGTGTACATTTTTTGTTGAAATGTGTCGATTGGTGGTTACCTGTGGTACTGCTCTGTTGTGGAGTGGGATGTCATTCGTATTATTGTATTATACACTGATGTGAATACACAATAAACACACGAGAGACTTGACTGACGTTTTGTCACAGCTCAAAACTGGCTTTTTTATTGAATGAACTCGGGCATGCTTTTGCCCATATCAATTAATTAGCCAAAAACGGGCAATTTGCCCAAACCAAGAAAGCTGGGCAATGTTTGCCCATAGGTAATAATAAGTAAACAAACATTACAAGGGCAGGCTTGCCCATCACAAAAACAGACAACTGTCCCAAAATAACATCACAAAACCACGGGCAGATTCCACAATACATGTACATCACAAAATCACGGGCAACATAAAATCACGGGCAACAAGCGGCCCACATAAAATCACGGGCAACGAGCGGCCCACATAAAATCACGGGCAACGAGCGGCCCACATAAAATCACGGGCAACGAGCGACCCACATAAAATCACAGGCAACGGGCGGCCCACATAAAATCACGGGCAACGAGCGGCCCACATTAAATCACAGGGCTGATCACACCCCAACAATTCAATTAGACAATTTAGCAACTTTTACAAATTAGCTTACAGCCGTCCATGCACTTGAAAATTCCACCGCTTGAACCACCGGTAGAAATATTAGCCCCGACTGAAGCGACGGGAGCTTAAATCATGCTTACAATTTCGGCTGTACTCAGTAATAACAATTAGTAGTAATATTACAAAATGAGGCAATGCGAGACCTTATCCCATACAAAACAGGCCACACGCGATAGATGTATCGCCCCCAACTGGACCCATGGCCGTATCAGTGCACAATAACATAAATGTCGAGAGACATTGACATTGGGTCAGATGCAAAGTGAAAATTCCACTGTTTTAACCCACAGTTAGAACAAGCCTAACTGAACCGTCGGGAGCTTACTTTGCGTACAGAGTTGTAATGTATGCACTGTTGCTGCTATTATTATTACTATTATTATAATAATTATTCTTTAACTGAGTAAGCCAGTCACAACAAATTCCTACAACACAACCCCAAGTGTACCCACAGTATTAAAATTATAGTGAAAATAAATACGTAGATCTGGCACAGCGCACTTGATATGGCCAATAACAATGCTCAATGCGCTTCACAGCCCAAAACTTGAACCCAAATTACAAGGTTGGACGGGTGGAGGTGGGTTGAATGGTCTGGTTCAAAGAAAAGCTGTAACAAAAGTGAGCCAAATTTAATAATGACGCCCGCTCCCAAAGTTCCTATTGGCAAGAGCGGTCCTGATTGGTCCAAACTGGCAACCCCCGAAAACCAAACAAAAAATTGGCCAACCAGAAAAAGGCCCGCGAACAAAAATTGCCGCCCACCAATGAACCCGGGAAACTCTTGTACAGTGAATTACCTGGGGGAAACGCCCCTGGGAAAAACAAGCCCACGGCAATCAACCCCAATGCAAATGAGACAAAGAGGGCGCCATCCAGGATGTGTATTGCAGTGTATAAAGCATTTTATCATGAAGATGATAAAATGAATTATACACTGATGAATACACAATAAACACACGAGAGACTTGACTGACGTTTTGTCACAGCTCAAAACTGGCTTTATTGAATGTACTCGGGCATGCTTTTGCCCATTTTAATGGAACTACTTAATATGCAAAGCGTACAGGAGGAACAACACTCCAAAACCGCATAAACGTCAAAATGAGGTACATACTAGAGCAATGCCCTGGTACACTTGGCATAGCTGATGACGTTGCAGTGTTCGGGAAGGATTTGGAGCAACACGATAAAAACCTCCGTAACCTCATGCAAGTAGCTCGCAAATACGGTCTGATCTTTAACTTGGACAAATGTGACATTAACATTCCCAGCATCAAATTATTTGGCTGTTACTATGACGCAGAGGGTGTACACCCTGATCCAGCCAAAGTAAGTGACATTCACTCACTGCCAACGCCATCCAACGTCAACGAGCTGCAACAATTCCTCGGTTTGGTCCAATACATGGCACCATTCATACCACGTCTCGCAGACCACACGCGCACTAGTACGCAAAGATAGTGAGTGGCAATGGTCAGCGTCGCACCAGAAAGCGTTTGACAAAGTGAAATCTATGATCAGCACCGAGTGTACACTAACGTATTTTAACACTCAGAAACCAACAGTAATCCAAGTTGACGCTTCACTGAAAGGGCTTGGTGCAGCTCTTTTACAGGATAACAAACCTGTCGCATTCGCGAGCAAGGCCCTCACTGATGCTGAGAAGCGATACGCAAACATCGAACGCGAACTGCTGGCTGTAGTATTTAGTTGCACTCGTTTCCATACATACTATATGGATCTAAGTTCACTGTCGAGTCCGACCACAAACTACTGGAGAACATACAATATAAAAGCATGGCCAACACTCCTCCAAGATTACAGCGCATGATGCTACGCCTGCAACCATACGACTACAACATAGTCTACCGCCCTGGACGCGAAATGGTACTCGCGGACGCACTGTCTAGGCTTGGCCCAACACGCGGTCCTCAGATAGACCTTGATACAACCATATACGCGGTACAGTTCTCCACTGATAAGCTAGCAGAGATACAGCGTCAGACACAAAGTGACAAAACACTACGTCTCCTCACCGAAACCATTGTCACTGGGTGGCCGGATGACCCAAAACAACTACCCAAATGCATCCACCACTACTGGTCCAATCGCGATGAACTGTCGGTTGATGATAGTCTTGTCATCAAGGGCGAACGAATCGTCATCCCTGAGACAATGCAACGTGAAGCATTGCAGAAGATTCATGCAGGACACCAAGGCAGCAACAAATGCCAGCTCAGAGCCAAAACATGCATCTTTTGGCCTGGAATCAACAAAGACATTGAACAATTAGTAAGCGCATGCAGCACATGCCAACAATACCAAAAACGCCAACCCGCGGAACCACTCATCCCGCATGACATACCGCAACGACCGTGGCAAACAGTTGGGACAGACATGTTCCACTATAACAACGCTGAATACCTGATAGTAGTGGACTATTATTCAAAGTACCCGTTCATCAGAAAAGTCACCGGACAATGCGCAAGTACCACTGTCGTAAGCCTAACAAAGCAGACCTTTAGCGAACAAGGCATCCCCACGAAAGTGATCAGCGACAACGGCCCCCACTTTGACAGTCATGTATATCGCAAATTTGCCAGCTACTGGGGATTTGACCACGTAACATCAAGCCCCCGCTATCCACAAAGCAATGGCTTCGTAGAAAGAGCCATCCAGACTGTCAAGGCCACACATGGACATGGACCTCACTCTACTTTGCCTACGCACTACCCCAGTGGACAATGTTATTCCATCACCAGCGGAGTTACTGCATGGACGCAAACTCCGGAGCAATCTCCCCATCCGAATCCGCAACACGGTACCCCAAAAGGAGGAGATCCACCAACGCCTTGTCACACGCCAGACCAGTCAGAAAGACAATCATGACAAGCATGGTGTGCACGCCCTACCCACTCTCGCTGTAGGCCAACATGTAAGCGTGCAAGACCAACAGTCTGGCAAATGGACACCCGCTATCATAAAAGACGCATGTACGGAGCCACGATCGTACATGGTCGAAACGCCAACTGGACACACACTGCGGCGAAATAGGAGACACCTACAACCGTATGAAACCGAGAAGAAACACGTTCGCTTCGCCGACACACCATCAGTTGAACCTATGCAACTTACACACGCCTCCAACCAGCCAGAAAACAAACTTTGCCCCGGACAAAACAACACAAAAATAACAAACAATAACGCTGATCAGGCTTACCATACACGCAGCGGACGTGCTGTGACAAAGCTGAAACGGCTTATCGAATCCTAAACACGCAAAGTCTGATAGATAGATATTTCGAAGGAACATTGCTGAACACTGTTGTTATTATTGATGTTTTTCTAAGTTGTTATTGCTTATGTTTTATCATTGTTATTCTTATGTTGAAAAATGATAACAATCTTTGTATTGCATGTTATAAAGATCTGGAGTACTAAAAAAAAACAAAAAAACTCTTCCTAGTTTTACATATAATGGGTAGATTTTGAGTCATTCAAACCCACATTCATTGTATCACAAAATACTTTAGGAATTTGATGTCAATGTTTTCAATTTGCATTATTTCCTTAGAAAGGGAGGATGTAGTGGAACTACTTAATATGCAAAGTACTACATATTGCACTCTGACCTTTATACGTCACTAGGTCAAGTAAGGCATGCACTTGGTGACTCCAGAATATTCTTGTAAAAATGTCATTCTTGTAAAAATGCCATGTCACGCTCACGAGCATGAAGTTAATAAAATACATATTGGCTCCATAAACAAGTGTCATCTACTGCTATTATTACACCCATATCAATTAATTAGCCAAAAACGGGCAATTTGCCCAAACCAAGGTAATTACAAGAAAGCCGGGCAATGTTTTCCCATAGGTAATAATAAGTAAACAAACAAGGGCAGGCTTGCCCATCACAAAAACAGACAACTGTCCCAAAATAACATCACAAAACCACGGGCAGATTCCACAATATATGTACATCACAAAATCACGGGCAACATAAAATCACGGGCAACGAGCGGCCCACAATCACGGGCAACGGCCGGCCCACATAAAATCACGGGCAACTAGCGGCCCACATTAACTCACGGGCAACGAGCGGCCCACATAAAATCACAGGGCTGATCAAACCCCAACAATTCAATTAGCCAATAGCAACTTTTACAAATTAGCTTACAGCCGTCCATGCACTTGAAAATTCCACCGCTTGAACCACCTGTAGAAATATTAGCCCGACTGGAAGCGACGGGGAGCTTAAACCATGCATATACAATTTCGGCTGTACTCAGTAATAACAATTAGTAGTAATATTACAAAATGAGGCAATGTGAGACCTTATCCCATACAAAACAGGCCACACGCGCCACACAACGCGACCCATGGGAGAAAGGACGAACATGCCCCTCACAATCTGAACGAATATCAGCAATAGTAATTATTAATACATGTCTGAATATTCATCCTGAACAATTCCGACCCTTCAGGGGAAAGATGAACCCGATCAAAGCGAAATAAAAGAAAAAATTACCACTTAAATTGTGGGTGATGCATAACTGCTACCCCCATTCGCCGGCTGACTGACATGACCTAGCCCATTTGTTGATGGACCGCCGTTACATTTCTAATTTAGATTGGGAAAGCGTCCCGAAATAACAAGCCCAAGGGAGGATGTCCGACTAAACAAGCCGAGCTCCTGGGAAATAAGCGCAGCATCCTCCCATAAAATGCGCATGCTTTGACGAATACAAAAGGAATCTAATAGGACCAGATCATTGGTGTAAAGTTGATAAGGGTATCAAATTATCCCTTGAAAAATTTTCCAGAAGTGCTATTATGTCAGTACAATTAATCATAATAATTCAAAAATTAATGGAATCACTGTAAATTTGTGAAACTTGTACCTCTTGATTCTTATAAAGTACATATATGAATACATATGTACAATGTAAATACATTTTTACCAAAACTGTTAAAATATACACTGTAAAGATGCTGATATGAATAACACAAAGTGGCCAGATGACCACTTTTTGGTCCATGTGTTTTCCGTAAATTGTGGATGCTTTTTCAAACTTTTTCCTGACTGAAAAATTGCCATCATACATGAATAACGGCTCAATTGCGTCCCGTGATATGACGACGCGCCGATTTATCGGCTCATCATGATGTACCTAACAACGGGTCTTGTTTTGACTTATTTTGACAACAGAATGAACAACTAACCCATAGAATTCGAGGTCATGCACTCCCAATGCAAATTAGTTAATAAAATATTGTTTATTGACAACAGCACAGACGAAATACTACTCTGAGAACTCCGATTGTGTTAAGTACACATGCGGTTTACACACACGTTGTATTTAAAAATGATGGCCTCCATGAAACCCACAACAACCGATGCGCAACTTATGCTATTTTCTTGGAATATTATGACGTGGGCAGTGCTAATGGAGATGATGATGGTGATAATGTTGACTTTGAACACCCTGACAGTGACGGAAGTTTTGATTTTCAGGGTAAAACGACAGTAAAAGCACTGAACCTGATGTACCGATTGCGATATCGGTACAGCGATAGACCTATATTATTTATACATGGCACCATGACGCGACCGTGACAGCAAGCAATGTCCCAGGCAATTTGTGCTCATATTCATAGGACCAGCAATTGGGCGAGTAACAACAGCAAAATGTTAATAGATGTTACAATTAATGATACTAATGATTCTATCAGCTGTCCAAATATTAATACATTATTCTCGGACAGCTCAAAGTAATACAAGTAAAGAAACATTGTGACTTGTGGCACAGTTGAACCACTGTATTTATTATTCCGACATACTTTCACCATTTACCAAATTGTGCAAAAGGCCAGCATTATAAACAATAATAATAATAATAATAAAGATTTTTAGCGCGCACATATCCACCCTGCTGGGCGCTCAAGGCGCGGAAACAAAGAAAAAACATGAATACAAACAATATACAATGATAGCATAGGGGGAAAAATATGTACCGAGATACAGCCCAATAACTATACTTAGCGGGCCTACTTGCCCCAAAACGTGGCAGGCTTGCCACAAAAATGGGGCCTGCTTGCCCAGAAAAACTTGGCACACTTGCCACAAAAATGGGGCATGCTTGATATAGGCCTACTTGGCACACTTGCCAGAAAATTTAGGGGCATGCTTGCCCAGAAAAACTTGGCACACGTGCCACGTCAAAAATGGGGCATGCTTGATATACTTGGCACACTTGCCACAAAACATGAGGCATGCTTTGCATGCTTACCACCAATAAAGTATCCAAATCGTGCAGGCTTATCCCCCAAACCATTATTGTAAAGTAAAGCGTAAATGACAGGTGAAAGTTTAAAATACCAATTATCATTCATAAAACAACACTGAGTGTTTCCACCGCTTGTACAAACGGTTAGAATATTAGCTCCACCTGAACAAGCGGGTGCTAGGCACAGTGTTTACAAAGTGTGAATTAGAACTTTATGTAAAATGTATAACACTTTAGCTTAGGGCTGTGCGTTTTCGGATATTTTTGGAACCGGATAGCCGAAATCAGGAAACTTCGGATACCCGGATACCCGTTTTCATTTTTGTTGAAAACATGCCCGGTGGTTTACAAATACATGTACTGTAAATGGTAACAAATTGACTTTTATAAAACAGAGGATACCAAACTATCGCTCTTTTCTTTATTGGAGTGTAATCTCTTGAATTTAAAGATAGGCCTAATTGCCTGTACAAGTGCATTGTTCAAGAGTCACAGATTTATGTTTGCACCGCCCAAATGTTAAGTCCGAATTTAAAAAAAGACGTTTACGGGTAATTGGAACCGATAAATTGAACCCGGTAATGACCGTTCCGTTCGGGTATTCGGATACCCGGATACCCAGCACAGCCCTACTTTAGCTTACTTAAATTATTTATACAGACTAATTTCACTGAACCTGAGGCAGTGATAGTCCGCTTCCCAACAAATTAATGCCCCTTATACAAATGCTTTCAAAGGGCAGATTTAGGAAAAGGCACAAGAACCTTTGACGAAAGTGGTGAAGGGAGGGGGGTGGTGGTGGATCTATTTGTGTAACAGTGGCATTGAAGAACTGAGCTGAAGAGTTCCCGCCTTAATGTAAATACATGTAGGCGCTCTAAATTGTTTTGTAAATGAGCCCTCCCATTTCAGAAGTTTCTGCAACCCAAGAACACAAATTGGCAACATGCCAGCCAGTCACAGGGGCACACAAAATTGGCAACAACCCAAGAAAACTACACTGTTGACATACGTATGCACCATGGTTACCACCAGCTGGATAGATGGCGCCTTGCACTGTATGTCTGCGGTGAATAATGCGTTTTATCATGGATGTGATAAACGAATTATTAATAATTCCCACATTGGACCTTGATTGTTTATAATTGCCCAACAGAAACAATATACAGTATGTTGTATCAAGGTTGCAAATTATGATTTTTTGTTATATAACTAGGGGATTACAAATCACTATGGGTAATATTATTATGCCCTGACATATTCTGACATAAAAAAACTACTTTCGTTTGCCATACGATGCATATTTTGACAAGCAATAACTTGCAGAATTATTGATATTTATTCTGAGGAACGGTAGACACAAGTTAAATGTAAATGGCTGCAATGCATTATGGGTAATCCCAAGATGATCCCCATCTCAACATTCACACCCAGTGAGCCATATCCTTTATTTTGATACTTTACCCCCTTCAATTGGCAAAAGATAAACAGATTATCCATTATTCCCACATTTGACCTTGTTTACAGTATCAAATTACAAGTACAATAATAAAAACAATTCCGTCCATAGGGGCCTACACGTGAAATAATTCAGGGTAGAAAGAGTTAATAACTAAAAAATGAGCACAGATGTTTGAACCATCTTGTTATTTTCACCACATATATTATGCAGTTTACACTTGAGGCTGAATTTTACCTCTTTCACTTACACTAAAGTTAGTGATAGGGCTTATGTAGTTACACAAGGCTGAATTTGGCACCTTTCAGTGTAATGATTAACCAAGGCCGTTATGCATTCATACTTCATGGATAAATAAGTATGCATTTCGAAGAAAGTTTCAGCTCAAGTGATTAATTGTCATGATTGTGTAATTTGTGACATAGGCCCTAGATAGGCTATTATTACTGAGGCTGATACAGGGGTAGGCCTATATAATATAGTGTAGCCTATTTAGGCCCTATATTGAAATCCTCAGAGAGGATACATTAAAGCATCATGACTAGACAAATAAAATGCATGTAAGCCTACTTCCAGCCGAACCAGCCAATGCACCGAAACTACTGGCTGGCATTGTGTTAACTGAAAAATTGCTACAAACGTTAGGCCCAACGGAACTACTAAGCCCACTCATGCCACTAGTACTAGGCCTAGTACCAGCATGACTAGTATGAGGCTACGGCACTGGCACTGACAATATTGATCCTGAATCAATAATGCTAACATTAGGTTCATGACATGAACAAACTGCCTGGCCCTAACAAAGTTAACCCCGGTTGTTCTGACAAGAACAGGTTGTGGCACACAAAAGGTACTGCCAGACTCACCCAGTGCAGCGGACGGTCCTGGAAGCCCAACGTTAACCTGCGATCCGGTAGTCATGGTAGGCTACTAGTACTAGTACTAGGCCCTAGGGCCTAACGGTTAGTCATGCTAGTTCAAGTAGGCCTCGTAGCCTCTTGCCTGACATGCCTGAGTGATGGGGTGTATACGCAGCAATCGGCCCAACGTTAGGAGTAGGCCCACGAGTAACTCTAACAGTCCCGTTGTTGCCGTTAATTGCTGTCAACGGCACTGATGGTGAGATATTCACGTAAAGAAGAGTCACGTAAAGAAGAGTCGGCCAAAGTCACAAAGACGGTATGAAAACGATGCCGACTAGTCGCACTAGAACTCTGTGTATGTAGCCGTGTTGCTGACGGTCAGATGTTTACGTAAAGAAGAGCCGGCCAAAGTCACAAAGACGGTATCACTGGTATGAAAACGATGCCGACTAGTCGCACTAGAACTCCGTGTATGTAGCCGTGTTGCTGACGGTCAGATGTTTACGTAAAGAAGAGTCGGCCAAAGTCAAAGACGGTGCTATATCCAACAGAAAATTGTGATCTAACGTTAAATTAACTCCAACTTGTCCAAGAATCTAACGAAGCGAACTTAATAATCTCTTCAGTAAGAAACCATGCGATCTCAGTTCAATGTGAACTCCGTGATGTTCCACCGCTTGAAAAATAAATCTCCAACCGAAAATAATTGCGTAAAGACCAGCAATTAAGGGAGAACAATTGAATGGTCTGGTTCAAAGAATAAACGGCCAAAGTCACAAAGACGGTATGAAAACGATGCCGACTAGTCGTACTAGAACTCCGTGGATGTAGCCGTGTTGCTGACGGTCAGATGTTCACGTAAAGAAGAGCCGGCCAAGGTCAAAGACAGAAAATTGTGATCTAACGTTAAATTAACTTCAATAATCTAACGAAGCGAACTTAATCTCTTCAGTAAGAAACCATGCGATCTCAGTTCAATGTGAACTCCGATGAAAATAAACTCCGACCAAAAATAATTGCGTAAAGACCAGCAAATAAGGGAAAACAATTGAATGGTCTGGTTCAAAGAAAAGCTGTAACAAGGATATGAAATTGAGATATCTCGGAATAATGGATTTTATACCTAATAAAGTTTTAGGTTGTAATAAATAAATTACCATATCAAAAGTTGACATTTTTTTCGCTCCATTTTTGTAGGGCCAAGGATACGGAGGGAGTCCAGTGCAACGTTTCAGCTGATCAGCTAATTTCCTAATTTATCAGCTAATTTTTTTAAAGTATCCTAGTGCCGCCATAGAAAACACTGTACAGAGTTCTTTGTTCTGAGCCATTTCCTCTTTTTTTGCAGTTACAGAAATGCATGCCTGGCATTGGCAGCAGAATGGGGCTAGGTCATTCGTGGTGCCTCCTCAATGCCGCGCTATAATTCTTTCCATTTTTATTTACTTTGTGTGGTGCAAAAATCGTATGTCCAATAATTTCATTTCATTTTTTATTTTTTTATTTTAAATACCATTTATTTATATTTATAAATTTTAGTTTAACTATCAAACGGTATTTACAATTATAGAAATTTTCATGTTACATGTGTTTTTACCAACAATTTAAAACTGGAAAGTTGCACTTCAGTTAGCCCCATTTTAGGGTCAATACATTGGACTCCCTCCATATCCTTGGCCCAAGCACCACATGTACAAAAAATGGCCTAATTATTACAATATAAAATTGTGTTATTATGTTAGCTTGCCCAAGCAGACACTTTTGGCATAAAGTTCACTAAATATTGTGAGATCGGTAATTTTGGAAATATTATTTTCATTATTATTGTGTTTTAAATTTTAAAAATGTTTCAAAAATTTCATGTAATAATAGATTTTCTGCCAAAAGCATCTGCTTGGGCAAGGTTAGCTAATCACTCGGTTTTAGGTTGTAATAATTAGCAAAATCGCCCCTTTTTTGTACATGTGGGGTTAGAGCCAAGGATACGGAGGGAGTTCAGTGTATTGGCCCTAATATGGGGCTACACTTCTGTCACAGTCCTGTCAAGCACGGAGATAGTGACTTTGTAACGTTCTTCCCACATTGAATTGCAGAGCTGCAGACAATAGCCCTATGCCATCTTATAGTATAGTATAATATAGTATATTTATTAGTTAACATTTTTAATTGCCTCATCAGCTTCACTAGAAACAGATCTATCCAGCTTGTCAATCAAACAGCAAAGATTAACCCTAACCACCCCATATCCTCCAAAATCCTCCAAGGGGCACTTTTTGGGGGAAAATTCAGCACTGTTGGAAACTGATACTTTCACCTCTACAAATGGGGCAAAATTACTACCTGGCAAGAAGTACAGGCCATAAGTGCTGAATATGAAAGATCAACGAAAATGCATGGTGTATTTTGAAGATAAGGGCATGTTTCCAAAAGTGCACTGGAGGATTTTGGAGGATTCAGGAAGGTTCCTAGCCAGAATACCTAGGGGGGTTAGGGTTTTAACTATTAAGATGAAGCCTTTCGATTATGGGTGGCCCGGGCTTAGGATTGACCCGGCATTGTAAATTCCACCTAGTTTATTTCACCAACCTACAGAAGTCATAATAAAGAGATGAGCTACAGAGGTGGTGGAGGTGGGGGCAACTGGAGAGGAGGAGGGAGAGGGAGAGGAGGCAGTGGTGGATTCCGAGGGGGAGGTGGTAGAGGTGGTGGGGGCTTCAGGGGAGGACGTGGGGGTGGAAGAGGTGGTTTTGGCCAGAGCTACGGACCACCAGATCAAGTAGTGGGTAAGTTTATTTGATGACGTTGAGCTACTCAAATCTCAGTCATGTAAATATTCCCCAACATACCATCTTTGATGCTATACTGCCCTCTGGAGGGCTACACCGAATAACATCAGTGTTCATTTCACATTGGACTAGTCCCCTGTCTTTATCCTATATCAAGGATATAGACAGGCACCAGGCGTACCATTCCATGGGGTTTCATTGGATACGTTGTGCTGAAGATCTGACGTCAAGCTTCCAGGCTCACACGCTAGCTACTACTAACCAAGGTCAAAGTTGAACAACAGGGAAAATATGGCGGCTGCACGGCCAGGATCTGGCGTAATTCACGTGCCTCTAGCTCAAAGCGTGATGTCAGATCTTCAGGCTAATTTCGCATGTGCCAAGCTAGATTACCTTTGTTTTGCGAGTGAACAAGTTTAACCCTCCTACTTCTGGTACCTTTTTCATACAATGAAATTGATCCACCATTTGAAACCATTCGCTTTTGTGGTTTTGAATGGTGAAATAACTGTACAGTATTGATTACCCCAAATGGTTTTGAATGGTAGGTCAGCTAATACAAAACCTTGTTTGGATCTTTCCAAATGGTACTGCTAATACAAAACCTTGTTTGGATCTTTCCAAATAGTAGTACAGCTAATACAAAACCTTGTTTGGATACTTCTAAGTGGTGAATCAATGGACCCTCTATGCATTTGAATGGATTTGAATTGGTAGTAAAGCTTGCTACCAACACTGTTCAAATGGTATCACCATGTGTGTACAAAACCAATGGGCATTTTGGTAAGTGGAAATTTTGAATGGTTTCAAATGGTCAAACAGTAGGAGGGTTAATGCAGTGTCTTATTTGATGAACAATTTCTCTGCACCAACTTAATCATATTTATTAATTGTTCTTGCATGGACAGTAAAATAATGAAAGGAGTGAAGACAAAAATGACAGAAGATGGTCTGATGACACCAGGCCTGGAGCCTATAACCTCCATTGCCCTGGTCTTGGCCTTGGTGTCCCTTACAAATGTTCCCATAGACATTCTGATGTTCTAATGGAAGTGCCCTTTACTCGGGAAAAGCGGCCTTGCCCCTACAAGAATGAAATTCCGGGCCTCTGACATGCCAAAAAATGTGTGATATGGACATACAAGAAATCTTAACAGTTCAGTTGAGGAGCAAGTCATTGTTTTATGTTTCCTTATCAGATGATTAATCAACACCATCCTCAACACCATCGTCATTTATATCTTCACACAGTTGTTACAGGTGTAGATCAAGAGATAATAATAATATATTTTGGCACTTCACACCATTATTGTCTATATTACCTCGGTTTTGCATGGTGGAGATAGATGTTACTGAGTTCTTTCAGGTACACCATATGTAGTAATCTCTTCTTGGAAGAAGTGATGGCTGTCAGTCTTCTGATGACGGCTAGAGCAGACTAGTCAAAATGTTGAGAAAAAAAACATCCAGCTCTTTTCAGAGTCATCACTTCTTCCAAGAAGAGATTATTACATGGTGTTCCCGAAAGAACTCGATAACATTGTACCTTGTCTTGCCTTTAAGAAAGACTCCACTAGGTTAAAAATGTAAGGCCCCAAACAATTTCTATATATATATATTTTTTTTTTGGCAAATTTTTATTTGTAATAATAATACATTATTTTGTTAAAACAAATTTCTGTCATGTAGAAATTGGAGCATACCTCCACCCCTGCCAGGACGACATGGTTGTCAAGGGAACCAATGAAAAGATTCCGTACTTTAACGCACCTATCTACCTCAACAATAAAGAACAAATCGGCAAAGTGGACGAGATCTTCGGCCATCTCACAGAATATGTATCCTTTGAAGTTAACGTTATCTGAGGTTATCTGCTAGAGTGAACATTTAACAATAAAACCCGCCTACTATAGCTGCACTTTAGTGGGATGTTGCTATAGAATGTTGACCCAAATGTGCACACAGGGGCATTTTTGACTGGGTTTTACTGTCATTTTGACCACCCTCAACAATACCAGACAATGATTTTACCAGTCAAAAATGGTCGACTCATTTTGACCTGTAAATGTACTTACTACATGTAAGATTTGACACAAGATATACCTTGGCAAGTATATTAACATTTTGACTGATTTTTGTCCCTTGTAGTAGTAGGAGGGTTAACTGTAACCACTGAAAAATAGGAAGAGAGATAGTAGATTTCATATCTGTAGAATTAAATTGAACAAAATGTAAGATGAAAATTCTGTAAGGCTCCTGTGTCACTACGAGATTGTTTTTTTTCTTCAAACCATGACTAACTCTTTATGATGCACCAGTTAAAAATCCCAAGGGAGTTGGGCAAGATACTCATAAAATTTATGTTTAGTTGCTCACGATTCCTTATTCTGTCTCTTTCATTTGGTATTCTTGTAAATCCTCTGATACATGAGAAGGAAGAGTTGACGTCTTGAAATTCTGCATAGTTGAACTCAAAGATGAATCGTCTCAAGATTGATGTCATTCTTGTTATCCTTAACTTTTGTATAGTATTTTCCGTCAAGATGTCTGACAACATGAAGGTGGCTTCTTTTAGTAAAGATCTTAAGGTGAGACTTGGTTTGTTTCATTGGCCTTATTGACTTGCCACATACATGTAGTTACTAAGTTAGAATAACAACAGAAAAAGCAAATTTGATAGAATGTAGGTCATCAAGTACTGAGGGCCAGGCGATAGCCATACCTTCTTCAAGGGAGGCGGCGAGAGAGAATATTTGAAAAAGTAGCCCCAGAATAGTTTTTTTGGCCTCCGAAAATCTTTTGATTAACCCTAACCCCTAGCTATTTTGGCTAAGAACCTTCCTGAATCCGCTAAAATACCGCAACTGTTGGACTTAGCTGGAATTGGGACACCTGGCCCCATGCAAAGTATCCTGTCTGGGCTATACAGTACCAGAGTCCATCAAAATTCAACAAACCCTGCTGTTGGAGTTTGAATGGTTTGAAATTAGTTAGGGTCATAGAACAATTACCCCACTAAGGTTAAAATGGGTTCAAATATTTCACTGTGGGGCAGACTTTTGTTTCAATGTTTTTAAAAATAATATGTAAATAGAGGGGGCTTGCAAGGGGTTGGGGGTTCAGCACATAAAATATATATTTATCTGGTTCACCTCAGTAATCCCAGGTTACTCATATCTACTCTTCTTTTGTATCCTTTGTTCTCTAGGTTGTTGTCGATCCCATGAAGCTTCTACCATTGCAACGCTTCCTTCCTGGCAACGAGCAGAAGAGAGGTGGTGGGAGAGGGTAGGGACGTGGAGGGACGTGGAGGAGGATTCCAGGGGAGGCAGAGGTCTGTATCTTGGAGATGAATTAAGATGTCATTGGGACAATTGAGGATGGGAGAAGCTTTTGGGAAGGGAGATGGACTGCGGTCCAGATCAGAGGTCAGTTTCATAGAGCTGTTTCACAGAACATTTTGCTTAGCAAATATTTTTGCTAGCAATATGAAACGGACTACACACACAGTGCATAAGTTGATGTTGACATCCCTTGAAATATATCTATCTCAGTAAAATGTTGTGAAATAATCAAACATTTTAAACTGTGTTTGTCATTGGCTGTTGGTCAGCGTATCTCTGTTTGTCTGTCTTTGGTCTGTTTGTCTGTCTTTTGTCTGTTTGTCTTACTGAAGCATGACTTTGTGTATCTTGCATTTTAATACATATACTGTTTAAGTGTTTTTTTTTTGTGTTTTTTAAAATTTATATCTTGTTAATACTTTTATATATTTTTTGTTTAAATTGGTATAAAAATTGTTTTATCAGTTTTTTCAGAGATTTGTTTAACTTGTATTATATTTTTGTTTTATTTTATATTCTCAGAGGTTTTATATTTCTGTGTGGATCTTTGAGCGTCAAATGTTGACTGTTTGTCTTCTATCTGTTTGTCTGTCTACTGCATGACTTTGTGTCTTATATTTTATCATTTATACTGTTTAAATGGATTTGTATTAACTAAAGATATTATTTATACTTCTGTGATATATATTTTGCTAAAATATGCAATTGTTTACTTTATCCATTCTTTCATAGATTTATTTGAACTTGTATTATATTTTGGTGTTATTTTATATTCTTGAAGGTTTTGTATTTCTTTGAAGGTTTTTGAGCATCAAAATTTGATGACTTTGGTGCTATTCAAGACTTGAATGAAATAACTTTAACTGATTATTTGTCATACATACCTTTTCGATGCATTAACAGACATCTGACCTTAAGTGCATACTGGTTTTAAGTGGTGTCCTGGTATTTAAATAGATTTATATTGGTTGATTTAATTTTGGAAAAGTAATAATTTGTTGTGAGAAATTTTGACGTATTTCTGTGAAATCTTCCTCATTGTTGGTGTTTCTAGCATATCGCAGAGTTTCTCAGTAGATAAATGTTTGAACACATGGGTGTGTGATGGGGGTTCTGTAGAAACTGGTACATGTATGTTTCCGTAGGTTTGGTGTACACTTTTGTGTCTAGTATGCCACCATGTTTGGATATGATCAGCCTGTTGTACTATTTTATTTTCGAGATCGTATAATGTTATGTCTACAAATTTCCGGACTGGCTGTTAAGCTAATTGCACAACCGATTTTATTTCCAATTGGAAACAATTTCTGTTGATGTTTACTTCAGAAATTTGCGGATGTATTGTTGATAAACTATGGATAGTTGGTTTGGTCGATGGCATTGCATACACAGTTTATTGCCTCAGTTTATTGCGGATATTTGTGTACATTTTAACAACATCAATACTTGTGATATTAAGACACATTTTGTGGAAATGTTATTCCTTCGAGTTTATTATTATTATTATTATTATTATTAATCATTTCTGGTAATGAAACCAAGGGATGCCTCAGAAAAGCGCACTTAAGCACTGTAAGCTCGAAAGCCTGAGGAAACCTGTAAACAAGGGCGCTTGCAATGTGAACCAGAAACACCGGGGTAAACCCCTTACACTTCCACGATAAGTGTTCTGGGTTCTTTTACGTGCATTACTTAATCTAGTACATCGGACCTACGGCTTAACGTCCCATCCGAAGGACGAAGCAATTATGGTTAAGTATCTTGCTCAAGGACACAAGTGTCACGACCGGGGCTCGAACCCACACCAGTGGCGCACCCAAGGGGGCTTGAACTCGAGCCCCCAAGGGCCCGCTGATGTTTTTTTTTTTTTTTCTTAAAGAAGGAGCCAGGAAAGAGAGCAAAATCTGAGCCCAAGTCTTGTCTACAGAGGAGTTCGGCAAGGAGTATAGGGCAGTGGTACAAGGATGGGGACTCAGGAGACTCAAGCTCCTCCAAAAGTTTTCCATTTATTCCACTCACTATTATATTTTACGGCGTTGCGTATGCATGTGCATGTAAGCTTGAAGGGCCACCAGTATATATAACAAGCATTTTACACATCCCCCTGCCATGGTGCACCCTGATCAGGAGCAGCTTACTTAATTTTATTTTCATTTTCTGTTGTCCGTTTCTCTTGTTGAGGTCGTTGACTGTCGTTGAGGTTACTCGTAAAATTTTAAACACGCCCTGCATTAATCAACTCCCTTTCAGTTTGTACACAATGGCCCAGGATTGGGTTTTAATTTACAAAGATTATGTGACACTCTTTAGTAAACACCGATTGGATAATATTGGGATTTGGTTTTGCTGCCAAATTCGTGTTTGAAAAAATTTAGCTCCGCCCGGAATGATCACAAACTTTACGTCCACGCAATGAAAGTATTTAACTATAGAAATCTTGCAGACGAAACAAGCTCAAGTTCTTTACATCAAGAGGAGGAAATTATATGGAAGGTAAAAACCCTACGAGTCCGAATCATGCCATAATGTCTTCTTTTTATGACTAGAAACCACCAGGAAACATTTAACATGTGCCGTAGGTTCACTGACGAGCACGACTAGGACATGGCTGCAGCTGCGCAGCGGGTTATGGTTTGGGTCAGCCATGTCTCTCCCCCATATTGATTTCAAATAAAATATTTTGAGCCTCCCCAATCAAATCCTGGGTGCGCCACTGACCCACACCCTGCTTGCTGGCAACACCAGAACTTGAGTTCGGTGCGCTTTGAGTTTCCTCATATCTGCTGTTTTGCGGACATATGCGGTTACTACAGGAGTAGAAAATGATCTTCCAACAAAGGGTGTGCCTGTTGGTGGGGTTTTGTAATTCTCGGTAGAAAGTACTGTTGGAATGTGACATGCCTGTGACCTCGGATCGAGATATGCCTGAGTGTGTTTGTCGAGAGTGTGTTGTTTCGCATTTTGGTTTTGGACATTATGAATTAAAAGGATGGTTTCTTGTGTAATATCTTGATCGAACTCGGTGTATTGCTCTGATTCAAGATGTTTGTAATAATCCAACCTGTAGGTAGTCGGAGCGGTTCATAATGTAGTGCCTCTCCTTTATCGTATGATTTGATCACGATTTCAGGGTTGTTCCTCAGATATTTGAGGGCTGATAGTTCAGGGTTTTCATGTTCTTTTCCGGAGTCTCAGACGAGATGTGAGCAAGTTTATTTTGTGTGGCTTCCAAATAGTTTCAAGTGTTGCACTCTGTGTAGTTTTTGGATTCCAAGTGGATGGTGGTTTGAACAGATGAGTTTTGGAAGGTTTGTTATGTATCAGGAATTCAATTCTTATTCGTCAATTTCACTCAAAAGAGTTGAACGGGTTGGTTTAGCAGGAGTTGGAACAAAGTTTAAACCTTTACCCAGAGCATTTTTTTTTTCAATTTGAGATAGTTTTGCTTTGGAAAGGTTTGTGATGAATTGTTCACTTTGTTCTACTAGTGTAGTCAGTAGACTATTTGTTCTACTAGTGTAGTAAGTAGACTATTTGTTCTACTAGTGTAGTCAGTAGACTATGTGTTCTAGTATTCTTGTATTCTTTGGTTTTAGTCGAGCGTTCAAGTGAAAATTGTTTCATTTTCTGTTTTGATTGTGAACGTTTTGCTCTTTTCGTAAATTTCCGTTATGCCATAGTTGGTAGATAATTTAGTTATAAATAACATATACTTATATATTTGTATTATATTATTAATAAGATAGTTGGGTTGTCAAGTGGCACTTGTGTAAGTGGTCATGATTTGTGTTCCTTTTTATATATGTATTTATATGTATATATTTCATAACAAAACAACATGCTTAAAGGTACAGTCTTACCTTGGTTATTTGGTTAATCCTTATTTACAAATATAAAATCCACTATACATGTATGCTAATCTGTCAATGGTTTTAAATGTAATATTCATTTACAATTATTTTTAACTCATGATCAGTGCTTGATAGCCCCTGTTGACTGAAACGATACAAAAGTATCTCTAATATGCCTTAAATGGTGACAAATTTGAATTTTCAAATGCCTGCAACACCTTTAATATCATATGAAAGAATTTCATAGTGTTACCAGAGTTAATAAATGTAGAAAAATGAAGCTCCATATCAGTTTCGTAATATTTTGACCTTTTCCATGCATACAGTATGCACATAATATGCTAAATATGGCGGCTATTTTAAAATTCAATATGGCTGCCATAGGGGGTATAGGACAAAATGGCATCAAACAGCTTTGTATTTGTTGACATATTTATAGGAGATCCTGAGAGTTTCAAAGATTGTACCCGAAAATGCGTATGGACTCCACAAGCTCACAGACTAAAATTTTAATAAAAAGATTTAAGAATTTTTCTTGCAAACGTGAACACTTATTGTGATGAAATTTTCACGGGTTAGTTTTAAAATTATTTCTTGAATACCAGAGGGTTGAAGTGAAGGTACATTCCCAAATACCAATGTTGGACCTTCACTTTTATTACGTTGTGTCGTTGTTAAATCCTTGTCCAAGAAGGCTATAAATCAGTTGGCTGTGTTATGCAGACCCAGGGCTATCATCCATGTTATTTAGAAGCAGATTGGAGAAAAAAAATTCGAGGTCAAAAAAACAAAAAGTGCCTAAATTTTTTTTTTTTTTCAAATGCCTAATACTTGCTGGAGAGACGTAATAGAGTGCAGGGGTCTCAATTTTAGTACTTTGAATCAAATTTTTTTTTGTTATGCCTAAAACTTGCTGGGTTAACATTTTGTTAACTTCCTCTGCAGAGTCTAAACTTGATTCATTTACCCTTATGTGTGATTCTTATTCAGATGGTGAGAGTTAATCTACAGCCACCATCAGCTACGGACCTACCAGCTTTTAATTCCATTCTACCCCCAGCAGCAATTACTCAAGTCATGCTCATAGCAAACACACAGAAGGTAGGTAATATTGAGAAATGCTTGAGTACAGTGTAGAGTAGCTGTTTTAAAGGGAAGGTACAGCATTGGTAAATATCAGGTTATCAAATTAACCCTCCTACTATAGCTGATCTTTAGTGGCAAGTAGCTATAGTGATGAAAACCATTCAACTGACTGTGTTGACTGTGCACACTGGGGCATCTTTGATTGGATTTCACTGTCATTTTTACCACCCTGATAAGGGTGATAAGGTTATATTACCGTTGCTGCTGCATAAATGAGACAGTAATTTTCAGTCAAAGTATTCATCTTAAACTAGAACACCTATTCCATGCCCTGTTGAAAGTCTGTTCTGATCGTGACGATACTGTCCTTTTAAGGTATGAATCCAAATCTGTTGAGATAAAAACTCATTTGGAATTTCTTTTTGCTTTGATCCACAGGAGAAAGTTCGACTCAAATGCAAGATTCAGTATACAATCAACGATCAAGCGATTACTGATGTTGGCGAGGTAGATAAATTCACTGTTTAACAGTTATCCTATATCTGTGTAAAATCTGTTAATATATATAGAAATATCACTCCTATAACACGCTGCACATATACTATTATTGTATAATTTGCATTAAAATAGAATAAAATGCTCTGTCAAATATGCTAGATTTATACTTCTGACTCAAAGTTGAAGGTGAATTTTTTTTATTCCTTAAAGTTATGACTTGAAAACATACGAACATTTATGGTTATATGCAGGGTACAGCATTGGAAATGTTTGCAAAACTGCTTCTCCATAATTATTTGCTTAATTTCTTTGAAACAAGATATACAATAACCAATCAATAATGAGTTTCAGCTCAATGTAGAATCTGCGTCATGTAAAGTGTGAAAAAGCATTCACAACTTTGACAGAATACACTTGGAGCAGAAAAGTTTCAATCTGGCAAATTTATGTAATTTTGCATACATTTTCCTCTGTAATGAGAATAATTTGTCAGGTTGATTGTCACCTTTACCAACTTCACATCGAGTTAGCTTTCAGATAATTAGTGGTTATCTTCAACCAGGTAATTACTAGTGTAATATGTAAGTAAGACTTGTAAATGTAAGTAAGACTTGTAACTTTGCATGGTGAAAGAGGATAAGTAAAGGCTGTTTACGGTCAGTATTCTCTGATCGTCTTCAGGAGAATCAGAGCATACTGATCGAAACATTGATTATAAACCAGTCGGTTCTTTTCAGAACTATTTACTACTCAAAAGAATGTCTACATGGTGTCACCGCAAACACTCTTTACTTATTATTTAAATGATCATGTGGTCTCAATTAGCCAACCAAAAAGCAGTTAACCAGTCAGATTTATTGAGTAGCTTGCATGTGCGTAAAATACCTGCATTAAGCCCTATAAGCTTATTAAGCATACTTCTCTCTGGCTTTGTCAGACATTTTTCATTGGGGTGTCGGGTCAAAAACTAATTGGGCTACTTGTTTTCAAGGAAAATTGTGAATTTTCTTACACAAAAGGTTATTTGTTTTGAATTAATAACAGTTGTGAAATACATGTATGGTTTATTTCCAAACTTTCCGAATAATACCAAAATTTGGCGAATGTGGAATGGGAAAAGGCAACACATGTGAATACGCCCCTATTCTGGAAGTTTTCAAGTGATTTTAGTCATGATGGGTGTTGTTAAACATACTCGCCCCATGAAACCTCTCGTGGCAGCAGATGCCAGTCGGAAAACTGAAAATACTGAAAAACTGAAAAAAGAAAATACATTTACTTGCCATAAAAAAAGGATACCTACCAAACTCCATGCATAGTATGTGATATTTTTTATCGTTAACTTGTTTAAAAATTATGCTTAGCAATAAGATTGCTGAGCAAAATTTACCTGTAATTTTCTTTTGATAATTTGTTTATTCAGCTTTAACCCTAACCCCTGCCAGACGCAGCAGAGTGCATCAGCTGGAAAAGTCTGATGCACTTTGATGGATTCAGCTGTCAACACCAGTGCATAAGCAGCCAAGCCTGTTTCTATTGAGAGCTGGTCCCATTAAACAATGCCAGAGTTGTATTCTGCTGCGTTTGGTGACCACAGACTCTGAGGCAGTTCGGCCTTGAGATTTGTTAACAGATGGATCTTGTTGCACTTGGCAGCCAAGTCACTTTGATAAACGATGCACTCTGTTGCGTCTGGCAGGGTTTCTAGCCAAAAATACCCTGGAGGGTTAGGGTTAATCCTCGATATATGTTACTTAAAACTTAGTGTTTCCTACATTTAAATAAAATAGTTTCCTTAGATTTTAACAACTTATTTTTTAACTCCCTTGTTTGACGAAGACTTGTAATAAGGGTAACTCAGCCCAATTAGAAGGTATAAGTATGGGGAAGTTAAGTAAGACTAATTGCGGTGACACCATGTGAAATTCTCTATTGAGTAGTAATTAGTTCTGGAAAGAACTGGAGGTTATATCTCGACGTTTCGATCAGTATGCTCTGATCGTCCTCAGGAGAACGGGGAAGTTAATTTATATGGAGTTAATTAATACCAAAACATTATAAAATCAATTAAATGTAAAATGTATAATGTTTGTATTAGCTTGATCATATTGAAACTCTAAAACTGTACTATTAATGAACAGCAGCTTATGATGGAGGGGGCATTTGTTTTTGATGATTTTTGTAATATATTCAGTATGCTATAACAACATAATAATAAACATATGGTGAAATCAAATATGATTTTAGCTCCTATTTTTGTTTTGGCATTTGAACTATGAATCACTTCATCACATCACCACTGTTGTGAACAATTTTTGTGACCCCTTGTTCGTAAAAACAGCACTCCCCTGGCAATTATTTTTTTTAAAAGAGGCTAATTTCAGATGGAATGGTCAAAATGTTTGGTTTGCTGAATCAAAGTATCCAAATTAATTGTTTGAGTGGGGGTGCTAGGGGTGATGATGCCATTATGATTATGATACAGAATGTTTTCTTGTTGGTAGCCACTGCACAGAGAGCCTAGTCTAGTACCCAAACAGACATTGTTATACTCACTGTGGAGCAGGTCAAGCACCAGCCTATGTTTGACATGAGCCTCACTATGACCCTCATAGAATTGTGTATACAGAACCAAGATGGCTGACATTTGATAAAGTATTTTGGTCATTTTGTTGAAACCTGAAACCTCTTTTCATCACCCTGTTCTCCTCTAAAAACCTATGAATGACTCATGCATTACCCATATCCAAGACTGTACATACTTTGATTTGCAGAGTGAAGTTTTTCTTTGTTTCTTTTACTGCATTAACCCTCCTATAGGTTTAACACTCAAAGACACTCAAAATTTGTATGTCTCTCTTAACCCATTGACTTTGTGCAGTGCACTCAAGGAGGTCAAACCAAAACCAAGTACAGTCTACATACACAGCTCTGTGTGACTCTGTGGTTTGACCTATTGGCAATGCAATCAAAAATACTCAAGTGAGTGTCTGTGGGTGCCGTGCTGACTGGGCCAAGGGCTAAACTATTAAGAATTACTTAATTTCTCTTTTCTACGAAGCAGTGTTAGTTATTTTGGAGACAACTTTAACATTTATTTTACAGTTTAAAATTAACCATATCTTAATCAAAGATCATTTCAAAATGGTATAACATTATCAAAATCATAACTGTAATAAAAATGTAAGCAATTCATGTGCAATCACAGTTATCTTTTGACATCTTTTTCAGATATGTTTATTTCAGTTTCTTAATTACCTTAGAAAGGAAATGCGTGTACAATAAACTGTCAAAACAGAACCTTCATAAAATTGCACATTAACCTAACCACCCTGAATCCATCAAAATCCATCCCCCTGTATTGGAAGATTTTGGCGGATTCAGGATACCCACATTGAGCATGTGGCGGATTTTGATGGATTCAGGATTTCAATAGTTTTTAACTGCTTGGTCATGTTGGTTGATGGATTATAGTTACATGTACTGTATATGTTAGATTTTGATGGGATTCTATGCAGCAACATACTATACAAATTTTCATGTGAGCATGGTATCCTGAATCCGCCAAAATCCACCAAAATTTAGTGGTGGTTGGCGGATTCAGGATATGTCCAATATCTACACTGGCGGATTCTGATGGATTCAGGACACCAGCATTTTGTGTGTGACAAAATTGGTGGATTTGTGGATTCAGGATACTTTCTAGTAAAAATACCCAAAGGGGTTAATACATGAACGACACAATATTCTGTAACTCCAACATGTTTATTTATTCCTTGTTTCATTTAAACGAAATGTACAACATTGGTATTTGGAATATATATGTGTTTATCTAACCTCTTGGGTTTCAAGAAATCATACAACTAACTTGTGAAACTTTCGTCCCACCACAGGTCCCCATGTTTTTCAGAAAGAAAAAAAAGAAAAAGAAAAAAAACACGTCAATTGTGTTTTTCTCTAAGATAAATACACTTCAGACAATACTTTCTCAGGGTGCTTGATGCCAGAACCATACTCACATCAAGTAAATCTTTTAAATAATTCATCCATTTTAAAATTTGATAATTACCAATGTTGTACCTTCCCTTTAAACCCCCTGAAGACTACATATTTGTAAAAAAAAATATAATTGTGTACATCTATTAAGATCAAGTACAATGGTAATAAACCAACTTGTGAAATATTCAGTTATGTGGGTTGAAATATTAAGAAGATGCTTCAAGCAGTGTTGATAATCGACCCATTTCCATGTTAGAAAGGTAATGTCATAATTGAACTAAATAATACACATCTTATTATCTGAACTGGTAAAATATTGTAAGCATTTTATTTGACCCCTTAGGTCTTGCATTCACAAAAGCCTCACTGGGGTAAAACAAAATGTCTTTCATATTTAAATTTTAAAAAATTTCTGTCGCCTTTGCAATGGACAAAATCATCTCAGTATTGGCCAAAATTATGTCAATCACACTAGCGCTGTCGTATAAGTAAAAGTAAGCTGTCGTAAAAGTAAACATAAGATTGGCCATCTCTAATTATAGCCCCATCTTTCTGGCCTATATGACAATTGTAACTATGTCGGTCAGGTGCTTGGCTTTTTTATACAGATGGCTTGACCGAGATTTCCAGCAAGGATAAGGGTGGGCGGGGACTATGGCCAAACCTTGATAAGTGTATTCCATTGAATGGTATTTGATACAAATTCACATCAAGTCAGTTTGGAAAGAATGAACCCAACCGCCACTTGTGCAGTGTCTACATACGACAAAATGGTCTACATCTCACTGGATGTACATTCATTGTTCAAAAATCTCTCTTGGTTCTAAAGAATTTTGGAGAATTACTAACGAGGTTTTAAACCGTTAAAGTCTCCAATTTCCAACTCTTGACAATAGAACCAGAAATTCTAACATCTTCCTCCGACAAAGCTTCTCTGCTCATAAGTTATTTATTATTGTTGTTGTTGTTGTTGTTGTTGTTGTTGTTGTTGTTGTTGTTGTTGTTATTAAAGCGTAGTGGCATAATACATAATCAAGAAGGTGTCGCTGGGTTTCGGGGGGAACCTGGGATGGACTCAATCACAATTTTATGTAATTAAAATTAACTAATTTAAATGATTAATTTTAAATCAATTTGGCCCATATTAATTATCTGCTAATTTATGTAATTGATATATTTTTAATTACTGTTTCAGAGTAAACCTGTTCCAGAAGAATCTATCCTATACGTTCGGGTTCAAACTCAACTTCTCTAAAACTTAATTTTTTGACCAATGTTTATTGCTGCGATTAATCTAAAAGCATTCCTGCTAATTAACAGATGAACCAACGGTCTAATGGGTAAGCACCAGACATAGGTACAGTCGACCCTGGTGCAAATCCAGCAGTGAAATGACAATTTTCTTTTCCATTTTAATTGGTTACGCAATCATGATTTATTTTAAGTAATTAAAATTCAACCCAAACATCAAAGGATTGGTGGCGCAATCCAGAGTTCCTGGGGTTTCGGTGTTGGAGATCTGGGTCTGAAACCCAGATGAACCAAGGGTCTAATGTTAAGGCCACAAAGTTTGGTACAAACGAATCCCAGCACTGGTCTGCCGTATTTCTCTTTCCATTTAAGTGGTTTTTCTGTCACGGTTTAGAATTAAATTCAATTCTAAATCGAATTAAATTCAGACCTAAATATCAAAAGGATTGGTGGAGCAATCAATTAGTATTGAGTTTCGATGCGAGCGACCGAGTTCGAATCCTACTTGTCCCAATGTTATATTTTTTTATTAATTACGCAATCACGTTTTATTTATAAGTAGTATTAAATTCATACATATACCAAGAGGAATCGTGGCGCAATCCAGTGGTGCTGGGTTTCGGTGCAAAGAGAACTGGGTTCTGAAACCCAGTGGCGACAGTGTTTTCGTTTTGAATGATTACGCAATCACGTTTTATTTATAAGTAGTATTAAATTCGTCATTTACCAAGAGGATTGGTAGGCGCAATTCAGTGACCGCTGTGCAAAGGTGGTCCAGGCGAACCGGGTTCAAAACACTTTTAGAGCCATTTCTTTAGTTTTTAAATAATTACGCAATCACGTTTTATTTATAAGTAGTATTGAATTCAACTGCACATACCAAGAGGATTGGTGGCGCAATCTGTTGGCACTGTGTTGCGGTCCAGGCGAACCGGGTTCGAAACACTTTGGCGCCATTACTTTAGTTTTAAATAATTACGCAATCACGTTGTATTTATAAGTAGTATTAAATTCAACTACACGAAACAAGAGGAATCTTGGCGCAATCCAGTGGTACTGGGTTTCGGTACAGGAGAACTGGGTTCGAAACCAAGTGGCGACAATGTTTTCGTTTTGAATGATTACGCAATCACGTTTTATTTATCAGTAGTATTAAATTCGCCATTTACCAAGAGGATTGGTAGCGCAATCTGTGACCGCTGTGCTGCGGTCCAGGCGAACCGGGTTCAAAACACTCGAGCGCCATTGCTTTAGTTTTAAATAATTACGCATTCACGTTTTATTTATAAGTAGTATTGAATTCAACTGCACATACCAAGAGGATTGGTGGCGCAATCTGTTGGCACTGTGTTGCGGTCCAGGCGAACCGGGTTCAAAACACTTTAGCGCCATTGCTTTAGTTTTAAATAATTACGCAATCACGTTTTATTTATAAGTAGTATTGAATTCAACTGCACATACCAAGAGGAATCTTGGCGCAATACAGTGGTACTGGGTTTCGGTGCAGGAGACCTGGGTTCGAAACCCAGTGGCGACAATATTTTAGTTTTGAATGATTACGCAATCAAGATTTATTTAAGTAGTTTTGAATTCAACTCCAAATACCAACAGGATAAATGGCGCAAGCCGTTAGTCCACTGGTCTGTCAATTGCGGCAGTTCCAGGCTGGTACGTCCGGGTTCGAATCCTGCTCCTGAAACACAGAGACATGGCAGCTGCTGGCTGCGGCAATGGCTTGGGGACCGCCATGTCTCTCCCCTGAAGGTTAGAGCGTGGAGGAAATGTACGGAAGTTGGAGAAAAGGAGGGACCGGAGGGTAGCGACCTCCAGAAGGGTGCTAAGGTGATCACCATGCCGGGGTGTCCCGGACTTTGAGTCATCCTAATACCTGGTCGACACTCTGACTAACTCTCCGGACTTTTTTACAATATATATATATATATATATATATATATATATATATATATGTATATGTATATATATATATATATATATATATATATATATAGAACACATTTGTGGTAATTTGAGTCGCCTATCTTTCCAACTTTTTAAGAAAATCAATATTTTATGAACAAATATAGGTAAAATTTCAAAACTTGTCCAAACAGGCTGTAACTTGGTGGCTGTATTCTGCAGACACATTGGTTCATTCTGTGTAATTTTGAAGCAAATCGGAGACAATTTTCTTTCGAGGTGAAAAATACGACAATGCTTACCCTTTGTCGTTTTTTCCAAATTTGGCCTAAAAATGACATTTTTTCAAAATGATTAATACTTGCTGGAGAGACGTAACAGAGTGCCTAGAACACATTTGTGGTAATTTGAGTCGCCTATCTTTCCAACTTTTTAAGAAAATCAATATTTTATGAACAAATAATAGGTAAAATTTCAAAATGTTAAACTTGTCCAAACAGGTTGTAACTTGGTGGCTGTATTCTGCAGACACATTGGTTCATTCTGTGTAATTTTGAAGCAAATCGGAGACAATTTTAATTCGAGGTGAAAAAAACGACAATGCTTACTTACCCCTTGTCGTTTTTTCCAAATTTGGCCTAAAAATGACAATTTTTCAAAATGATTAATACTTGCTGGAGAGACGTAACAGAGTGCCTTGAACACATTTGTGGTAATTTGAGTCGCCTATCTTTCCAACTTTTTAAGAAAATCAATATTTTATGAACAAATATAGGTAAAATTTCAAAATTTTAAACTTCTCCAAACAGGCTGTAACTTGGTGGCTGTATTCTGCAGACACATTGGTTCATTCTGTGTAATTTTGAAGCAAATCGGAGACAATTTTTTTTCGAGGTGAAAAAAACGACAATGCTTACCCCTTGTCGTTTTTTTTCCAAATTTCATTTAAAATGACATTTTTTCAAAATGATTAATACTTGTTGGAGAGACGTACCAGAGTGCTCTAGAACACATTTGTGGTAATTTGAGTCGCCTATCTTTCCAACTTTTTAAGAAAATCAATATTTTATGAACAAATATAGGTAAAATTTCAAAATTTTAAACTTGTCCAAACAGGCTGTAACTTGGTGGCTGTATTCTGCAGACACATTGGTTCATTCTGTGTAATTTTGAAGCGAATCGGAGACAATTTTTTTTCGAGGTGAAAAAAAACGACAATGCTTACCCCTTGTCGTTTTTTCCAAATTTGGCCTAAAAATGAAATTTTTTCAAAATGATTAATACTTCCTGGAGAGACGTAACAGAGTGCCTAGAACACATTTGTTGTAATTTGAGTCGCCTATCTTTCCAACTTTTTAAGAAAATCAATATTTTATGAACAAATATAGGTAAAATTTCAAAATTTTAAACTTGTCCAAACAGGCTGTAACTTGGTGGCTGTAATTCTGCAGACACATTGGTTCATTCTGTGTAATTTTGAAGCAAATCGGAGACAATTTTCTTTCGAGGTGAAAAAAACGACAAGGGGTAACCCTTGTCGTTTTTTCCAAATTTGGCCTAAAAATGACAATTTTTCAAAATGATTAATACTTGCTGGAGAGACGTAACAGAGTGCCTTGAACACATTTGTGGTAATTTGAGTCGCCTATCTTTCCAACTTTTTAAGAAAATCAATATTTTATGAACAAATATAGGTAAAATTTCAAAATTTTATACTTCTCCAAACAGGCTGTAACTTGGTGGCTGTATTCTGCAGACACATTGATTCATTCTGTGTAATTTTGAAGCGAATCGGAGACAATTTTTTTTCGAGGTGAAAAAAACGACAATGCTTACCCCTCGTCGTTTTTCCAAATTTGGCCTAAAAATGACATTTTTTCAAAATGATTAATACTTGCTGGAGAGACGTAACAGAGTGCCTAGAACACATTTGTGGTAATTTGAGTCGCCTGTCTTTCCAACTTTTTAAGAAAATCAATATTTTATGAACAAATATAGGTAAAATTTCAAAATTTTAAACTTCTTCAAACAGGCTGTAACTTGGTGGCTGTATTCTGCAGACACATTGGTTCATTCTGTGTAATTTTGAAGCGAATCGGAGACAATTTTTTTTCGAGATGAAAAAAACGACAATGCTTACCCCTTGTCGTTTTTCCAAATTTTGCCTAAAAATGACATTTTTTCAAAATGATTAATACTTGCTGGAGAGACGTAACAGAGTGCCTAGAACACATTTGTGGTAATTTGAGTCGCCTATCTTTCCAACTTTTTAAGAAAATCAATATTTTATGAACAAATATAGGTAAAATTTCAAAATTTTAAACTTCTCCAAACAGGCTGTAACTTGGTGGCTGTATTCTGCAGACACATTGGTTCATTCTGTGTAATTTTGAAGCAAATCGGAGACAATTTTAATTCGAGGTGAAAAAAAACGACAATGCTTACCCTTTGTCGTTTTTTTCCAAATTTGGCCTAAAATGACATTTTTCAAAACGATTAATACTTGCTGGAGAGACGTAACAGAGTGCCTAGAACACATTTGTGGTAATTTGAGTCGCCTATCTTTCCAACTTTTTAAGAAAATCAATATTTTATGAACAAATAATAGGTAAAATTTCAAAATGTTAAACTTGTCCAAACAGGTTGTAACTTGGTGGCTGTATTCTGCAGACACATTGGTTCATTCTGTGTAATTTTGAAGCAAATCGGAGACAATTTTAATTTGAGGTGAAAAAAACGACAATGCTTACTTACCCTTGTCGTTTTTTCCAAATTTGGCCTAAAATGACAATTTTTCAAAATGATTAATACTTGATGGAGAGACGTAACAGAGTGCCTTGAACACATTTGTGGTAATTTGAGTCGCCTATCTTCCAACTTTTTAAGAAAATCAATATTTTATGAACAAATATAGGTAAAATTTCAAAATTTTAAACTTCTCCAAACAGGCTGTAACTTGGTGGCTGTATTCTGCAGACACATTGGTTCATTCTGTGTAATTTTGAAGCAAATCGGAGACAATTTTTTTTTCGAGGTGAAAAAAACGACAATGCTTACCCTTTGTCGTTTTTTCCAAATTTGGCCTAAAAATGACATTTTTCAAAATGATTAATACTTGCTGGAGAGACGTAACAGAGTGCCTAGAACACATTTGTGGTAATTTGAGTCGCCTATCTTTCCAACTTTTTAAGAAAATCAATATTTTATGAACAAATATAGGTAAAATTTCAAAATTTTAAACTTGTCCAAACAGGCTGTAACTTGGTGGCTGTATTCTGCAGACACATTGGTTCATTCTGTGTAATTTTGAAGCGAATCGGAGACAATTTTTTTTTCGAGGTGAAAAAAAACGACAATGCTTACCCCTTGTCGTTTTTTCCAAATTTGGCCTAAAAATGAAATTTTTTCAAAATGATTAATACTTCCTGGAGAGACGTAACAGAGTGCCTAGAACACATTTGTTGTAATTTGAGTCGCCTATCTTTCCAACTTTTTAAGAAAATCAATATTTTATGAACAAATATAGGTAAAATTTCAAAATTTTAAACTTGTCCAAACAGGCTGTAACTTGGTGGCTGTATTCTGCAGACACATTGGTTCATTCTGTGTAATTTTGAAGCGAATCGGAGACAATTTTTTTTCGAGATGAAAAAAAACGACAATGCTTACCCCTTGTCGTTTTTCCAAATTTGGCCTAAAAATGAAATTTTTTCAAAATGATTAATACTTGCTGGAGAGACGTAACAGAGTGCCTAGAACACATTTGTGGTAATTTGAGTCGCCTATCTTTCCAACTTTTTAAGAAAATCAATATTTTATAAACAAAAAAACTAAAAATTTCAAAAATTTAAACATCTCCAAACAGGCTGTAACTAGGTGGCTGTATTCTCCAGACACATTTGTTCATTCTCTGTAAATTTTGAAGCGAATCGGAGACAATTTTTTTTCGAGCGAAAAAACGACAATGCTTACCCTCGTCGTTTTTCCAAATTTGCCTAAAAATGACATTTTCAAAATGATTAATACTTGCTGGAGAGACGTAACAGAGTGCCTTGAACACATTTGTGGTAATTTGAGTCGCCTATCTTTCCAACTTTTTAAGAAAATCAATATTTTATGAACAAATATAGGTAAAATTTCAAAATTTTATACTTCTCCAAACAGGCTGTAACTTGGTGGCTGTATTCTGCAGACACATTGGTTCATTCTGTGTAATTTTGAAGCGAATCGGAGACAATTTTTTTTCGAGGCGAAAAAAACGACAATGCTTACCCCTCGTCGTTTTTCCAAATTTGGCCTAAAAATGACATTTTTTCAAAATGATTAATACTTGCTGGAGAGACGTAACAGAGTGCCTTGAACACATTTGTGGTAATTTGAGTCGCCTATCTTTCCAACTTTTTAAGAAAATCAATATTTTATGAACAAATATAGGTAAAATTTCAAAATTTTAAACTTGTCCAAACAGGCTGTAACTTGGTGGCTGTATTCTGCAGACACATTGGTTCATTCTGTGTAATTTTGAAGCAAATCGGAGACAATTTTCTTTCGAGGTGAAAAAAACCGACAATGCCTACCCTTTGTCTTTTTTTCCAAATTTGGCCTAAAAATGACATTTTTTCAAAATGATTAATACTTGCTGGAGAGACGTAACAGAGTGCCTAGAACACATTTGTGGTAATTTGAGTCGGCTATCTTTCCAACTTTTTAAGAAAATCAATATTTTATGAACAAATATAGGTAAAATTTCAAAATTTTAAACTTGTCCAAACAGGTTGTAACTTGGTGGCTGTATTCTGCAGACACATTGGTTCATTCTGTGTAATTTTGAAGCAAATCGGAGTCAATTTTAATTCGAGGTGAAAAAAACGACAATGCTTACCCCTTGTCGTTTTTTCCAAATTTGGCATAAAAATGACAATTTTTCAAAATGATTAATGCTTGCTGGAGAGACGTAACAGAGTGCCTTGAACACATTTGTGGTAATTTGAGTCGCCTATCTTTCCAACTTTTTAAGAAAATCAATATTTTTATGAACAAATATAGGTAAAATTTCAAAATTTTAAACTTCTCCAAACAGGCTGTAACTTGGTGGCTGTATTCTGCAGACACATTGGTTCATTCTGTGTAATTTTGAAGGGGGGGGGGGGGAGATTGAGATCTGCACTCTCTCTCAAAAATATAATAACATAAATTATTGTATATATATATATATATATATATATATATATATATATATATATATATATTTTATGTATATATATATATATATATATATATATATATATATATATATATTGTAAAAAAGTGCGGAGAGTTAGTCAGAGTGTCGACCAGGTATTAGGATGACTCAAAGTCCGGGACACCCCGGCATGGTGATCACCTTAGCACCCTTCTGGGAGGTCGCTACCCTCCCGGTCCCTCCTTTTCTCCCCCGTCCGTACATTTCCTCCACGCTCTAACCTTCAGGGGAGAGACATGGCGGTCCCCAAGCCATTGCCGCAGCCAGCAGCTGCCATGTCTCTGTGTTTCAGGAGCAGGATTCGAACCCGGACGTACCAGCCTGTAACTGCCGCAATTGACAGACCAGTGGACTAACGGCTTGCGCCATTTATCCTGTTGGTATTTGGAGTTGGAGTTGAATTTAAAACTACTTAAATAAATCTTGATTGCGTAATCATTCAAAACTAAAACATTGTGGCCACTGGGTTTCGAACCCAGGTCTCCTGCACCGAAACCCAGTACCACTGGATTGCGCCAAGATTCCTCTTGGTATGTGCAGTTCAATTCAATACTACTTATAAATAAAACGTGATTGCGTAATTATTTAAAACTAAAGCAATGGCGCCAAAATGTTTCGAACCCGGTTCGCCTGGACCGTAGCACAGCGGTCACAGATTGAGCTACCAATCCTCTTGGTAAATGACGAATTTAATACTACTGATAAATAAAACGTGATTGCGTAATCATTCAAAACGAAAACATTTGGCACTTGGTTTCGAACCCAGTTGTCCTGTACCGAAACCCAGTAACACTGGATTGCGCTATGATTGCTCTTGTTACGTGAAGTTGAATTCAATACTACTTATAAATAAAACGTATTTGCGTAATTATTTAATACTAAAATAATGGCGCCAAAGTGTTTCGAACCCGGTGCTTTTTCGAACCCGGTTCGCCTGAACCGCAACACAGTGCCAACAGATTGCGCCACTAATCCTCTGTTTAAATGGCGTTGAATTTAATACTACTTATAAATAAAACGTGATTGCGTAATCATTCAAAACGAAAACACTGTGGCCATTGGGTTTCGAACCCAGGTCTCTTGCACCGAAACCCAGTACCACTGAATTGCGCCACGATTCCTCTTGGTATATGTGTATGAATTTAATACTACTTATAAATAAAACGTGATTGCGTAATTAATTAAAAATATAACATTGGGACAAGTAGAATTCGAACTCGGGTCGCTTGCATTGAAACTCAATACTAATGGATTGCTTCACCAATCCTTTTGATATTTAGGTTTGAATTTAATTCGATTTAGAGTTGAATTTAATTCTAAACCGTGACAGCAAAACCACTTAAAATGGAAAAAAATGCGGCAGACCAGTGCTGGGATTCGCTTGTCCCAAACTTTGGCGCCTTAACATTAGACCGTTGGTTATCTGCCATGGAATGTGAATGATTGGAGATTTATTGCTAGCAACAAGCATTGGTCAAAATAAAACAAAAGAACTTTCTAATAGGGGTTCGAACTGCCAGACGTACCAGCCTAGAAATGTACTGATTGAACTTTCCAGTGTACTACCGGCTTGCACCAACTATCCTGTTTGTATCTGGAGTTGAATTTAAAACTACTTATTTATTAAATAAATAAATCTTGATTGCGTAATCATTCAAAACTAAAACATTGTTGCCACTGTGTTTCGATCCCAGGTCTCCTGCACCGAAACCCAGTACCACTGGATTGCGCCAAGATTCCTCTTGGTACATGTAATTGAATTTAATACTAGTATAAATAAAACAGGATTGCGTAATTATTTAAAATTAAAGAAATGGCGCCACTGGGTTTCGAACCCGGTTCTTTTTTTAACCCGGTTCGCCTGGACCGCAGTAGATTGCGCCACCAGTAGATTGCGCCACGCAGTAGATTGCGCCACGCAGTAGATTGCGCCACCAATCCTCTGGGTAAATGGTGATGAAGTTAATACTACTTATAAATAAAATGTGATTGTTTAATTTTTTTTTTTAATATATCAAACCAGTGTACTAACGGCTTGCGCCACCTATGTTGTTGGAATCTGGTGTTGTATTTTAAATTACTTAAATAAATCGTGATTGTGTAACCATTGAAAATTAAAAGTAAAGCGTCATGACACTGTTGGAACCAGAGTCAGCTGTACCAAGGTCTTGCGCCTTAACCATTAAACTGTTGCTTCATCTTATATTTAATAGGAATGAATGGAGATTCAATGAAGACAACAACCTATTGGTCAAACAATAAAAAATAAAAAGGTCACGAGCAGGATTCCATAAAAGTGGAACTGTTTGCGATTGATCAAACCAGTGCACTAGTGACTTACGCGACCGATTCGTGTTATGTTCAATTTAATATATTGAAATTTATGAATGGTAATTACGCAAAAGAGAAAACGGAGGTCCACAAAGACAACTGCAGGATTCGAACTGATGCTCTTTCACCCTGCAGCTGAAACCCAACATGCTATCAATTGGGCCGCCGAATCACTCTCACATGTGCAACGTTATGTAATGAAATCGCGTAAATAATTATCATGGGGAAAACTTTATTAACTAATGCGTAATTAACTTAAATGTATTCTGCTCCAGGCAACATTTGATTTAGATAGATTGTGCATAAGGGCCTTCTTCGATTATAAATATGATAATTGTTTTGAGAACAAATAACTACACAACTATCCTCGAGCCTCAATTATTTGTAAAATAGTAAAACGATTTTACCATTGTTACTGCTATCTCTTGTCTGTGTTTTTTAAAAAGAATAATATGTCAAACATATTCAATAATTATCTGATTTGTTTCAAAATAAATCATACCACAGTATTCATTGGACATCGCTATAGAGGCGGAGGTGGTGGATTCCGAGGACGGGGTGGTGGAGGTGGCTTCCGTGGTGGTAGTGGAGGAAGGGGTAGGGTTGGCTTTAATAGGGGTAAGTTGATTGAAGGTCTTGTTATAGAGCAGATTGTAAATACCAAAAGTCATTATGCAATAGCAGAATCAAGTTACTGTACTTACCGTGTACAACAGCGCCCTCTAGCAGCAATAATATCAAATAGAGAGACGATGTATGACCTTTATGCATATATTCTAGGGAGCAATCAAGATACTGCCCCTTTAATTTGCCTACTTTCACCCGATTCACGCCTTGGCTATTTCGGCACTTTGTTTTCCCATGACTGTGGAGTGAGAGACAAGCATAGCAACCAACTCGAGGTTATTTCATTGCTCTCCCAAGGAAATTAAAACCATAATTAAATTTTCCAAGAGAAAAATATTTCTTGTTGTATTCCTCATGTTTTTTCCCTTTTTTTTTTTTAACTAAAGGATTCAGCCGTGGTGGTAGATGACCAATTTGATTTTATTTTGCCCTGCACTGATGTGTGTATAGCACTGTATACTTCTCAGTGCGTTTTGAGTGACTGTGGGCTAAAAAAAACTTCACAGGCGACTCGGGCAGGATTCAAACCCACGACCACCCACTTAGTAGTACAGACGTCTTAACCTCTCGACCGCCGAGCTTGCCCGATGATGATTGACCGGCTAGAATCCTACATAGCAGCGGGTTCCGTGATATGTATAGGTTGATGAAATTCTTGTGATAAACAATTGATTTAATTTTGCCCTACACCGACGTGTGTATAGCACTGTATACTCAGTGCTTTTTGAGTGTCTGTGGAAAAAAACTTCACAGGCAACTCGGGCGGGATTTGAACCCACGACCTCCTGCTTACTAGTGCAGATGTCTTAACCTCTTGACCACTGAACATCGAGTTTGCCTGATGACGATTGGCTGTCTAAAATCCTATACACACGTCAGTGCAGGGCAAAATAAAATCAGTTGTTTATCACCTGACGCAAGAATTTCATCAACCTATAGGTGATTGGTTTGATCAGCTTCTTCTCAGATTCGACCACGAGAATTCCTCCTCAAGAATGCTTTAATCTTATCTGCTGTAAATATTCAACAACTTTTGATAATAAAAGGTTTCTTAATTTTAATATCAATAATGTAAAAAAAATTTTTTTTGATCGTGTTAGTCTTAAGAATGGACAATCAGACATGAATCTTTTGAATTGTTTATGAAAAATCTTAGATGCAAAAAAGGACAGTTACTGTAAAGTTATTTTATATGACAAAGAACAAACATTGCCTCATAGCATCCAGGAATGAATTTTAAATAAAGAATTAACTGCTTACCAACCCAAAGGACCTGTAGTGGTTGTTAGTGGCCTAACCCAAAGGACCTGTAGTGGTTGCTAACCCAATTAAAGGGACAATAATGTCACAATCAACAGGGCATGGAATCGGAGTGCTAGTTTTAGATTGACTCATTGACTGAAAATAATACCCCACATGATAAGGTCATAATAGTTGCTGCTGCAGTCACTGTGTTCATCTTAAACTAGGACACCGATTCCATGCCCTGGCTTCATCTATTCGTGACATTACATGGGTAATAAAAAATAAATAAGACAAAGATAGACAAATATATAGCAGCAGAACGCACAACAAATTTCTTTAATAGCAAAATTCAGCAAATGTTGCATATCTGAGTACAAAGACACTGCAGTGATATTCCTTAATTATTTTTAATTCAATATTAACCCTCCTACTACTACAAGGGTCAAAATCAGTCAAAATGTTGATATACTTGCCAAGGTATATCTAGTGCACTTAACCCTCCTACTACTACAAGGGTCAAACTCAGTCAAAATGTTGATATACTTGCCAAGGTATACATGTATCTAGTGCACTTAAAAGTCAAACACTGTCACACCTTACGTGTAGTAAGTACATTTACAGGTCAAAATGAGTGAGAGTCGACCGTTTTTAACTGGTAAAAGCATTGTCTTGTATTGTTCAGGGTCGTCAAAATGACAGTAAAAACCAGTGAAAAATGCCCCTTTGTCCACGTTTGGGTCAACAGTCAAAACAGGCAGTTGACTGGTTTTGACCTCTATAATAACTTGTCACTAAAGTGCAGCTATAGTTGGAGGGTTAATTGAATATTTTTATTTTCTTGTTCCTCATTTTCATATGTACATTAGTGATTACTTATTCATAATGTTTTTACACTCTATACTTGACTATACATCCAGGTTATCTATTTTAATACATAATTCCAGAAACCAAAAGAGGGCGCTGTTACAATGTGCACCGTACATGTAGACCATGACCCTAGTGCAAGAAATAAACCCAAGTTGTACCATCTATAGTGACAAAAATGTATATGGTTTTGTTGCTCACAATAATTAAGCAGATTTTTTTTTTTAAATGTGTGGTAGCAATTATGAATAGCTTTGCTTGCTTAAGGCCAAAAAAGTCTCTAGTTTCTGGTAATAGGTCGGCTTCCATTTTTTTAAATTTTTTATTTATATATTTATTTTTTTGCCAAGCAGCAAAATACGTGATAAATGTATATGTGATTATTGGAACCAGACCAAATTTCCTGTACACATATTATGGTGGCTAAGAGAGGCCGCACAAACCGGGCAAACGTTCATACGGTAGAATTCCAGCCGATCCAGCAATTATGGCTGCAACTAAAAATGCCGACGCGCAGATCTCAGACGACGCGCGCGGAAACCAAAATCCTGAGATCTTTTTTCAGTTACGAAATTAGTTACTAAATCAGCCTATTCTTTTCAGAGCATTGCGCATGCTCACACGCATTTTGTGTCGACATTCAAAAAGTACGAAGCTATTTCATGGTTTTTGCACATTCCTGTCATACTTGATAAATCATCTAGTCCATGGACTAATAACTGTTTCAACAAAGTATACATGTACAGTGTAATGAACTTTAACATTAGGACAATTTTTTCAGCTTCACCGTGAGGGATATTATTTGATTTGCACAAGTACATACCTATATTCTTTAGGTTACACTATTTTCTTTGGAAAAAAAACATTTTTTTAAATCAAGTATCTCAGACATCATAGTGAAAATTGTATACAATATATCGACAATTTTGTTTTTATTTATACGATTTCATAACTATTTTCTGAGTATTTCAGTCATAATCACAGTTTAATATAAGCAATAATTGTGCTAAACTTGATGGTAGCAAATATCTATCGAGTCTTTCTTGTCCGAGGTAGTATCATTTTAGTAAATAAAAGTATTATTTCCCAAGTCAATACGTATTAAATCCTTGTTAAAATGCATACGACGTTCGTGTTTTCAAAAACAAGAATATTGCGTGCTTTTTCCAAAAATAAATTCTGTGAGCGACACTGAAACTTTCACATATTGGTTACGTCATGTACTAATAATAGACACTAAGGAGAAAATCCACATATTTCGCGACAAGACTGATTTATCTAGGTTATATATACATAACAGAAAAAGAAACGTCACCCCTAAAAATATTTATTATTTTCATTTTATAATTAATATAATTTATTTAATGAAGAATATTATGAGTATGGAGTGTAACACGAACACAATGTGGCAAATTTGGTTGACCTGGCAGCCAACCATCCCACAACAATGTATATTTATTATGTTTAATAATATAATTACTTAACAAAATTTAGGGGATGACGTTTCTTTTGCTGTTATGTATAGTTGAATTGAATTGACTATCTACAGGAAGGCATTGCAATCTGTCAAAAGCTGAAATGTAATGATAAACATGTACATATACTATAAAATATTCATCTTTTAATATTTACCAATATAAATCTTACTATTTATTGGTTTACAAATGGTTTGTCGAATCAATCGATCCAAAAACAGAAACTATACAAACATAAAATAGCATACAATACCTAAGATTGTGGGTGTTTTTCAAAAGTTTTGAGAACTTCGGGGAAATCCAGGTAAGCTATGTTTGATGGATGGTATTGTGTTGTCCTGTTACCATTGGACCTAACTGACGTCAGCAAGATAAACACATTTGTTGAATAAGGTTCACGTTATTCATTTACTTAGTGCAAAGCCCCACCCTGGTGACACTGTAACCTGAGATGACCCGAATGATTAATGCATCCCAACAAACGGACAAGATTGTGCGAAAGCGAACCAAATCACTATAAAGAAGGCGCTTTTTAGTATCTGAGTAAAAATGCAAAAGCACTCACTGCAAACAATATAATACAGATATACCATATAAATTGTTATTAATTGTTTAACATTTTAACGACTTAGTATTTGTTTACAGTACAATCGAGAATGAGAGGACATTATTATTTTTAATTTGTTTGATGCACTACAAAAAGTACTATACTCCAATCATTTCAAAGAACATAATCCCCAGTTCATGGCATGCAACCAAAACTTCTGCTGTTTTGATACGTGGAACGCCATTTTGTATGGACGGCTATCATTGAGGAAAATTGTGGTTGGCAACAGACTACCCAAAATTAATATTTTGTCGCCTGAAGTATGTAACATGGGTTTATATCTTCAACTTTGTTTAGGTAATATGTATGTTGATTTATCAATGTTTTTAATAAATGCATGGTATTACAAAAAATGAATAGTTACTGTTTTATTTTGCACTGGCAGCCGCCCATAGTTTTTCAACCACCGGTGCCACTGGTTGTGACGTAGAAAAGTTAGCATATCACTGGATTCACTGGTTCGCGTGCGCTATCCCTGGCTCCATTATAGTATTAACGGTTGCCAGGAAAAGGTTTTTCACTGTGAACAACTTTCAAAATAAGTTTGTATTTTTCAGGTAGAAAAATTAACATAGCGTATACAATTATCATGAGATATATTACCATTCTAAATGGGCAGTATCGTCACGACCAACAGGGCATGGAATCCGAGTGCTAGTTTTAGATTAACTCAGTGACTGAAACAATTATATGAAACGTGAAAAATGGTCGTAACCGTTGCTGCTGCATAAATGAACCAGTAATTTCTAGTCACTGTATTCATCTTAAACTAGGACACCGTTTCAATGCCCTATTGAAAGTCTGCTCTGATCGCGATGATTGTCCCTTTAAGTACTTCATTTCAGAGAAGAGTTTCAAGTTTCAAGTTTCAAATGATTGCCACGGTGACGACAGTTTGGTGAGTCTGTGAAGCTATTGATCTGTGGTAGAAAACTGTACAGTGTGTATGAGTTTTTCACAATTATCTCATAAAATCGAATTGCGGTTTTTATTTTAGGGTTCGGAGCGACATTGAACAGCCACCATCGATAGCCATTCCTGTGGGGCATTCATTGTTTTATAAACTCTTCCTGTTGTGGCCAACAAAACAAATTAACTAAACAATAACAATAAGATGATGACATTACATTTTTTCACAAACAAAACAAATCACTTTACAATGTGCATCATTAGAATTAATTAGGCCTATGTATGTTTACATTCGTAAATTACTTTCGGTATATTTAATGCAAAATTTAACTTTGAAATGTTTCAATTCAAATAAAGAATAACGAGAGAGAAGGGGATAGCGTTATTTTATTATCAAGTTCGTTCCAAAATAATTCACCTTGTTGTTGTACGTTGTGTTTAAAGTAAATAGTTATATTATAGGCCAAAAAATGTCTCTGGTTTCTAGTCATAGGTCAGCTTCAAAATCGTTGCGGTGACGTGACGAAATATGTGATACATGTATACGCGGGGACCAAATTTTACCCCAATCTGAAAACGTCATAGCAACAACACCAAAAATGTGTCCCAGCATCTTATGGTTGTTGGGTGCTACGAGGAGACAGACGTTGATGGTGTTTGGGGTGCAACTCGCGCTCATCTCCAGAAACATCGTGTGCTTTTGTTTTTATCGATATAGGTAAATCAACACATGAATTTCAAATTTCAACACTTGTTATTGTTATTGACTATGTGGTGTATAAATATCATATTTGAGAATAATTTTTCTCCCTATTCTCCCCAATTTTCTCCCTATCGTAAGGTAAAATTGCTTTAAAGTATATCAGCCAATCAAATCGTTTTCCCTTCGCCTGTCATGTCGCGTGTCCAGCAAGGTTTATCTACTGGCGACGAAAGCGGGGAGGGGGGATTTCCAAGTCCAAAAGAAGTTACGTGATTATAGTATTTATTTTGTGAAAATTAGGCTACAACCTTTCTAACTCAACTCTCTCCACATATCCATTTCTTTGATTTCATTTCAAATGATCAAGTTTACCTAAGCAGATGAGTAGAATTTGCCAAATTTAAAGTGTGTGTTTGTGAGTTAGTTACACCCATATATAACTACTGACAAGCTATAGTCTTTAAACGGCAGAGCAAAATTATTTTGCTGTGAGTTATTATGTGACAAAGTTATTATCATTTGAACTAAATACTTCTAAAAATCTTTTAAAATGCATGTAATATATTACTCAGTGTAATTGGGATAAAAAAATACAAACCTCTCAGCTTTTTAATTTCCTCCTCTTTCAGCCTGTCAAGTTCATCACGATGTTCCCTTTCCTGCCTGTCAAGTTCATCACGATGTTCCCATTTCAGCCTTTCAAGTTCATCACGATGTTCCCATTTCAGCCTTTCAAGTTCATCACGATGTTCCCCTTCCTGCCTGTCAACTTCATCACGATGTTTCCATTTCAGCATTTCAAGTTCATCATGCTCCTTGTTCTGCTTCTCTTTCAGTATTTCATGGTTCACGTATGTGACATCTAATAAGTGAGTTTGGATTTCGAGAATCCGATCATAATTATTAAACTTCATAACTATAATATTATTCCCAGTGATTTTCTTAGGGAGGGACATAATGAAAGCCGTTATTTCCTCAAACAGTACCTGTATATATCTAAGATGAATTTCCATAACTGGGTCACTCTGGTCATCGATTTTCTTTTCAATGAATGAAGACAAGTGTTTAATACGGTTTTCGAGACGACTTAATGGCAGCTTGTTGAATGATTTATCTTTTTTTAAATTCGTCGAGATTTTTCCGATCAACTTCACTATCGCATCAGCGCTGGAAATAACAGAAACACCAACAGCAACAGCAACAGCATCAGCCATATTGAATCTGTATAGACATATCAAATCAAGAATCACAAGCATTGTCAGCACGTTAACAGGTATCTCTTTGAAAAAAATGATTACCAAATAACAATTAAAAACTATTAATAAATGCGTCACCACACCGATTTTAAAGCAACCTACTCTCTTCATGTAAAAGAGTGAAAACCACTCTTTCAAAGAGCTATATGGCGGACAAGTCTTTTTGGAGTGGATAAAGAGTAAAATTAGTAGTGCATAAAGAGTGAATTGGTAGCCTTTTACTGTATTTTTCAATCGAATCAGAGTGGGTTACACTCCAAAAAAAGACTTGTCCGCCATATAGCTCTTAAAAAAGAGTGGTTTTCACTCTTTTACATTAAGAGAGTATGACCAGAAACCGAAACAATGTTGGCCAGTTTCCGCAAATTTGCCAATTACTGTCTTTGTTTGTCGATCCGCATGTATGTCGGTCTGTTTGTCTGTTTTATTTGTGTGTGTTTCTTTTTATACTGCAAATTAAGGTCTTAATATGAGCTGTAGACCACAGAATACAGCTACTATTAAAACCTTGATTTAGATTTGTTTTAATGATACCCATTGGCGGATCCAGGTGGGGGGGGGGGCTAAGGGGGCTGTAGCCACAACCCCCTAAAATCTTTTTTGTTTTTAATTTTTTTTTAATTTTAAAAAGGGAGAGAAAAAGTGAGAGAGGGAGGGGGAGGGGAGGGGAGAACGCACTCCCATTGATTTTTTCATTGTAATTTTTGTAGTACTGAAAAATAATTGTTTTGGATTCTCAGCCCCCTCCCCTAAAAAATGTTCTGGATCCGCCCATGTGCCCACTTAATAATAACATTTCATTATTATATAGCGCAAGACCACACATATAATTAAATAACATTCTGATTATAATCCAACATAAAATTATATTTATTTTAAAGGATCACGGAAATAAAAACCGTTCTGGCTCTTAATAAAATGTGTTTTCCATAATAACACAAGATATTAGTCTCTCCACTCCCATCACCCTCCTGTGTTATAATTACATCAAAAACAAACATTAAATGAGCCAAATTCTTGATCCGTTAATACCGTGTTATGATCCAGGATTGAAGACAAACGTACATTTTGGCGCAATGTTTCATTGTCTGTTACTTGTGAAACGAGGATCCATTGGGGGTATGGCGGCTAAACATTTTTCCTGCTAATTGTTGTTTTACTGTCTCCCGCTACATAGCATTCTTCAATTCACCATTATACATGAGATATTATAATCCAACATAATATTACACAAAATTGTTTAATTATTTGCATGTAAATTATTTATTTTAAATGTAGCCAAATGTTCTTCTTGCATGCTGGCGTTATAAGTAAAACAAAATATGACAAAACGGTAAACAATAGATACATTATTAATGTGTTTACGTGTGTATTGTACAACTATTATAGAATTACAACGTACATAATGAACAAACATGGCTTATTGCAAAACTACAAAATATGTTGTAAATAGCATAGAAAGTTACCTTGAGAGCAAAAGTTACCTTGACAGTCAACCAGTTACCTTGAGAGTCAATCACTCTCTTTCATCTGTACTGTTTCCAAACTAAAATCGATCGTGGGTGTTTTTTTAAATGTTAGGGGAAATCCAGGTAAGCTATATTTGGTGATGTAGCTATTGTGTTTGGCAACTATTGTCTGTTGCTATCGGACTGATCTGATGTTGACAAACACATTTTGTTGAACAAGATTCATGTCATTTATTTACTTTAGTGCACCCCCATGACGATGTAATCCATAGAGTTATACATAAGAACTCTATGATGTAACCCGAGATAACCCGAATGAAGTTTGATTACTTAAAGAAAGGTTTGGTTTCTGAATTAGTGTTGTAGTTAACAAAAATATTGCTAATCCTGTTACAAATATTTACAACCTAAACCTAGTCTCGATCCCAACTACCTACATGGAAGGTGAGCATTCTAAACCACAAGACTACCATGCCACTCGAATTTGGCGGTGAATTAAGTACAGAAGAACCTTTGTAAAATTGTATTTATAAAATAATATAAATATTATTGTTCAGAAAAATATTGCACAGGCATACAGGGTTCACTCGTCCCCACCGCCCAGGGCGAGCGGGGGCAGGGGGTATGGAGTGTGACACCCCAATAACTGTTCTCAGTCGGCAAATCAAAGGTACTAGAGCAAGAGTTGGTCCAAAATAAATTTTCAGTCAGCAACATTTGTATGTTTTATGTACTGATGCCTCTTTTCACAACAAACTATTTTAAAGCAGAACCATACCCTAAATTCATGGTCACACAATAATGTAATTATATGGGGGGGGGGGGGCTTTTTCAATCATCAACCATTATATAGGCCTACTGTTAATTTAAAGGAATATTGTGTACATGTACAACACTGTCCCAAATAATTATGTCCTACAAGTTGCATTTTGAGATAATCAAATTTGTTACACAACTAACTGTATCTATATGCAGGAACACATTTATATATGTAATGGAATACATCATTCATCAAATGTTTCTTTTGAAGCCTTTTTGTCTATAATTTCAGTATAACTATTTTTTCAAAATGATTTTTTAAAGTTCATGAGACAAACATTTCACATAATAAACAACCTGAATGTATTTTCACTACTGCTGAAGCTTTCATATAGGCTGGAGTTATGCATCAACAAATCCTTGCAGAAAAGAAATATCTTTTACTAAAAAAAACTTTCTTAGTGGGTAGACATTCACAGCTCAGTAAGTCTGACCAAGTTCCAATTTTTCAGTGTAACTTTGACTTGTGTCACCATAAAATGACACAAGGTTTGAGGAATACGTGTCTGCTATGAAAGTTTAATACATACTTAATACAAAGTTGATGACCAGTTGTAAGAGTTGTACCTAAAGAATTGCATATCATGAAAAATTATTTTGACATTTATTAATATTTCATTAATAGTGTTACTTTCCTTCTGTTTCTCTGATTTTTGGATGTTACGAACCTAGAATAGTGACTGGATATTTTAATTTCTGATTATTACTTAATTCCTATTATTTTACTTTATTGCATTTTCCACTGTTTTATTGTTGCTGATTCCTCAGTTAAATCAAATTGCTTATACTTTTATTGTAATCTACGGAATGACAGGTTTTATAATTCATCTCGTTTCCACTTATCATTTTGTTGTAAACCTTGTAAAAAAATAATGTTTCCGAGTTATTTGTAAATTTATAGCCCACCATTGTTCAGTCACTGTGAGAATTAGAAACCCTAAATTCACTGTATTACTGGTTACAAGTATTCCAGATGAAGACCATCTAGACTTATGCCTCCAGTTTTGCAATTTTCTTAGTTTCCATATTAATTGTGTTAGTACTGGTTGTTATATTATTAAATTCACTATCAAATTTTTTGATACAAACGAACAGTGTGTATATTGTCTATTCATGCCATAGTACAGTGTCACTTCTTATCATCAGCCAAGGTATGGCCTTCGGTGGGTTTGTTTACATTTTGGCAGAGACCTTTGGTCTGCCTAGGGACTTTGTTTTGATATATGGTATCTCATTAATATGTTAGGGCTTGCCAGATATTTAAGTGTTTTGGGACTGATGGAATAAGCCACGAATATGTATAAAACATATCACTGGCTGAAATATCGCGGGATGGTAATTTTAGTTGGCAGAAAGAAATCGCCCACCCCGCTTGCTGAGGACCTGGTTGGTGGGGACGAGTGAATTTGATTTAACTGAGGAATCACCAACAATAAAAAAGTGGAAAATGCAATAAAGTAAAATAATAGGAATTAAGTAATAATCAGAAATAAAAATAATCCAGTCACTATTCTAGGTTCGTAACATCCAAAAATCAGAGAAACAGAAGGAAAGTAACACTATTAATGAAATATTAGTAAATGTCAAAACAATTTTTCATGATTGGCAATTCTTTAAGTACAACTGTTATGGTACACAATATGTACACAATATTACACAACATGTACACAATATTCCTTTAAATTAACAGTAGGCCTATATAATGGTTGATGATTGAAAACAAGTTTTTATAAAAATAAAAATCATCTGTTTGTGTACTTTTTGCTTTTAATTATCTGTCATCTAGCCCCCCCCCCCCCCATATAATTACATTATTGTGTGACCATGAATTTAGAGTATGGTTCTGCTTTAAAATAGTTTGTTGTGAAAAGAGGCATCAGTACATAATACATACAAATGTTGCTGACTGAAAATTTATTTTGGACCAACTCTTGCTCTAGTACCTTTTTGATTTGCCGACTGAGAACAATTATTGGGGTGTCACACCCATACCCCCCTGCCCCGCTCGCTACGGCCCTGGGCGGAGTGGGCGAGTGAACCCTGTAGGTCTGCGCAATATTTTTCTGAACAATTTATATTATTTTATAAATACAATTTTACAAAGGTTCTTCTGTACTTAATTCACCGCCAAATTCGAGTGGCATGGTAGTCTTGTGGTTAGAATGCTCACCTTCCATGTAGGTAGTTGGGATCGAGACTAGGTTTAGGTTGTAAATATTTGTAACAGGATTAGCAACATTTTTGTTAACTACAACACTAATTCAGAAACAAAACCTTTCTGTAAAACAATAATGTATGGGCTGTGGGGGACTTTTTTAAAGGAATATAAATCCCAAAATTCATGTTTAGTACCGTATGCATGCTAGCTGCCAACCAGTCTGGTTGCCGCTTTTGTATAATTAGTTTTTCTAGTAATTATATGGATTTACATTTATTTTAGTCGTATATATTAATTAGTCGAAATTTAGTCACATACGGCTCTTCATACGAGAACAAACTCGTGCGACGCGACAACACTTCTAGTGCGACGCAACTACACTTCTAGTGCGACGCAACAACACTTCTAGTGCGACGCGACACACTTCTAGTGCGACGCGACTACACTTCTAGTGCGACGCGACACACTTATAGTGCGACGCGACAACACTTCTAGTGCGACGCGACTACACTTCTAATGCGACGCGACAACACTTCTAGTGCGACGCGTGAATCATAATGCGACGCGACTACACTCTTCTTGCAATGTGCATGTGTCCTTTTTAGAACACCATAAATTTCACATGTGCCAAGCTAGATTACCTTTGTTGTGCGAGTGAACAAGTTTAATGCATTGTCTTATTTGATGAACAATTTCTCTGCACCAACTTAATCATATTTATTAATTGTTCTTGCATGGACAGTAAAATAATGAAAGGAGTATAGAAAAAATGACAAAAGATGGTCTTGATGACACCAGGCCTGGAATTTCTAGGAGCCTATAACCTTCATTGCCCTGGTCTTGGCCTTGGTGCCCCTTAAAAATGTTCATTCTGATGTTCTAATGGAAGTGCCCTTTACTCAGGAAAAGCGGCCTTGCCCCTACAAGAATGAAATTCCAGGCCTCTGACATGCCAACAAATGTGTTATGGACATACAAGAAATCTTAACAGTTTGGTTGAGGAGCAAGTCATTGTTTTATGTTTCCTTATCAGATGATTAATCAACACCATCCTCTGTCATTTATATCTTCACACAGTTGTTACAGGTGTAGATCAAGAGATAATAATAATATATTTTGGTACTTCACACCATTGTCAATATTACCTCGGTTTTGCATGGTGGAGATAGATGTTACTGAGTTCTTTCGGGTACACCATATGTAATAATCTCTTCTTGGAAGAAGTGATGGCTGTGAGTCTTCTGATGACGGCTAGAGCAGACTAGTCAAAATGTTGAGAAAAAAACATCCAGCTCTTCTCAGAGTCATCACTTCTTCCAAGAAGAGATTATTACATGGTGTTCCCGAAAGAACTCGATAACATACCTTGTCTTGCCTTTAAAGATGGACTTCAACGAGAGCTCGTACACTAAATCGTCTCCTGAGTCTTGTTTATGTTGTGTTTAGTTATTATTTCATTATCAGTACGATGGTTTTATTCCCCGTTATTTTGTTTAATTTTGATTGAAAAAAATAGCCCCCCTTCTTAGATTTCTGAGCGAGTGGTTTTTTCTCGCCGTTGGCTGCGCGCTTTCATGGTTCCCAGCAAAGGCCCATAGAAATACAATACGAAATGAACGGTGAAATACCAGCGGCCACGTAAACCAGCGTAAGTGTGACGTACTATCTGGGGCATAAATAAAGGGAGCCGTTTTTGTCTTTGTGTTTGGCAATGGGGATTTTACTTGCTCGAAGCTGATACACATGATTTTTTCCCCGTTTTGACGATTTTGTGTAAAACGGCATAATGCCTAGCACATGTGCTGTTGGTGGATGTACAAGAAGTGCCACCAAGAATCCAGAGGTTAGTTTTTTCCGATTTCCGCGGAATCCGGCGGCTTCAAGGAGTGGGTGAAGTTCGTGAACAATACACGAAAGGATTTCACGTTGACAAAATGGTCGTTGATTTGTTCAGCCCATTTTACGGGCGACTGTAGAGATTCTTCCAGTCAAGTGAAAGAAAGTTTTGGTTTGGATACCAAATATCGTTTGAAGCAAGGCTCTGTTCCAACTTTGAAAGCGTCAAATATCGAGAGAAGGCAAGTGAGTACGACTGGGAGTTCGTTTCGTACACGTCGCTTTTTAATGCACTTTGCTGGGGAACACTCATGACATGTGGGCATAAGCAGCGAATGCCAGTCCTTGATTGTACGTCACAACTACGATATGAATTATTCATGAGTTCGGGCTTTTGCGAAACACGACTTTTCTAGATAGTGAAATGCTGATCAAAATGAATTTTTTTACATTAAGAAATTACTTTATTTGAATTTTAATCATATAGAAGTAATCATTACACACTTCTTGTAAGCCTAACAGCATCAAAACACTGTAATATATTCCGTTGAAGTCCATCTTTAAGAAAGACTCCACTAGGTTAAAAATGTAAGGCCCCAAACAATTTATATATATATATATATATATATATATATATATATATATATATATATATATATATATATATATATACTGGGTGAGGGAGCTATGTTTCTTTTTGCGAATTTTTATTTGTAATAATAATCAATTATTTTGTTAAAACAAATTTCTGTCATGTAGAAATTGGAGCATACCTCCACCCCTGCCAGGACGACATGGTTGTCAAGGGAACCAATGAAAAGATTCCGTACTTTAACGCACCTATCTACCTCAACAATAAAGAACAAATCGGCAAAGTGGACGAGATCTTCGGCCATCTCACAGAATATGTATCCTTTGAAGTTAACGTTATCTGATGTTATCTGCTAGAGTGAACATTTAACAATTCATTAACCCTCCTACTATAGCTGCACTTTAGTGGGATGTTGCTATAGAAGTCAAAATCAGTCAACTACACGTTTTGACTGTTGACTCAAATGTGCACACAGGGGCATTTTTGACTGGGTTTTACTGTCATTTTGACCACCCTCAACAATACCAGACAATGATTTTACCAGTCAAAAACGGTTGACTCATTTTGACCTGTAAATGTACTTACTACACGTAAGATTTGACACAAGATATACCTTGGCAAGTATATTAACATTTTGACTGATTTTTGTCCCTTGTAGTAGTAGGAGGGTTAACTGTAAGCACTGAAAAATAGGAAGAGAGATATATCTGTAGAATTAAATTGAACAAAATGTAAGATGAAAATTCTGTAAGGCTCCTGTGTCACTACGAGATTTTTTTTTTTTTCAAACCATGACTAACTCTTTATGATGAACCAGTTAAAAATCCCAAGGGAGTTGGGCAAGATACTCATAAAATTTATGTTTTAGTTGCTCACGATTCCTTATTCTGTCTCTTTCATTTGGTATTCTTGTAAATCCTCTGATACAAGAGAAGGAAGAGTTGACGTCTTGAAATTCTGCATAGTTGAACTCAAAGATGAATCGTCTCAAGATTGATGTCATTCTTGTTATCCTTAACTTTTTGCTTGTAGTATTTTTCCGTCAAGATGTCTGACAACATGAAGGTGGCTTCTTTTAGTAAAGATCTTAAGGTGAGACTTGGTTTGTTTCATTGGCCTTATTGACTTGCCACATACATGTAGTTACTAAGTTAGGAATAACAAAGAAAAGCAAAATTTGATAGAATGTAGGTCATCAAGTACTGAGGGCCAGGCGCATAGCCATACCTTCTTCAAGGGAGAGACGGCGAGAGAATATTTGAAAAAAGTAGCCCCCAGAATAGTTTTGGCCTCCGAAAATCTTTTGATTAACCCTAACCCCCTAGCTATTTTGGCTAAGAACCTTCCTGAATCCGCTAAAAATACCACCCAACTGTTGGACTTAGCTGGAATTGGGACACCTGGCCCCATGCAAAGTATCCCTGTCTGGGCTATACAGTACCGAGTCCATCAAAATTCAACAAACCCTGCTGTTGGAGTTTGAATGGTTTGGGGTGGTTAGGGTCATAGAACAATTACCCCCCCCCCACTAAGGTTAAAAATGGGTTCAAATATTTCACTGTGGGGCAGACTTTTGTTTCAATGTTTTTTTAAAATAATATGTAAATGGGGGGGGGGGTGGCTTGCAGGGGGGTTGGGGGTTCAGCACATAAAATATGTTTATCTGGTTCACCTCAGTAATCCAGGTTACTCATATCTACTCTTCTTTTGTATCCTTTATTCTCTAGTTGTTCATCGATCCCATGAAGCTTCTACCATTGCAACGCTTCCTTCCTGGCAACGAGCAGAAGAGAGGTGGTGGGAGAGGGGGTAGGGGACGTGGAGGGGGACGTGGAGGAGGATTCAGGGGAGGCAGAGGTCTGTATCTTGGATATGAATTAAGACGTCATTGGGACAATTGGAGGATGGGAGAAGCTTTGGGAAGGGAGATGGACTGCGGTCAGATCAGGGGTCAGTTTCATAGAGCTGTTTCACAGAACATTTTGCTTAGCAAATATTTTTGCTAGCAATATGGAAACGACTACCGGCCACAGTGCATAAGTTGATGTTGACATCCCTTGAAATATATCTATCTCAGTAAAATGTTGTGAAATAATCAAACATTTTAAACTGTGTTTGTCATTGGCTGTTGGTCAGCGTATCTCTGTTTGTCTGTCTTTGGTCTGTTTGTCTGTCTTTTGTCTGTTTGTCTTACTGAAGCATGACTTTGTGTATCTTGCATTTTAATACATATACTGTTTAAGTGGTTTTTTTTTGTGTTTTTTTAAATTTATATCTTGCTAATACTTTTATGATATATTTTTTGTTTAAATTGGTATAAAAATTGTTTTATCAGTTTTTTCAGAGATTTGTTTAACTTGTATTATATTTTTGTTTTATTTTATATTCTCAGAGGTCTTATATTTCTGTGTAGATCTTTGAGCGTCAAATGTTGACTGTTTGTCTTCTATCTGTTTGTCTGTCTACTGCATGACTTTGTGTCTTGTATTTTTATCATTTATACTGTTTAAATGGATTTGTATTAACTAAAGATATTGTTTATACTTCTGTGATATATATTTTTTGCAAAATATGCAATTGTTTACTTTATCCATTCTTTCATAGATTTATTTGAACTTGTATTATATTTTTGGTGTATTTTATATTCTTGAGGTTTTTTGTATTTCTTTTGAAGTGTTTTGAGCATCAAAATTTGATGACTTTTGGTGCTATTCAAGACTTGAATGAAATAACTTTAACTGATTATTTGTCATACATACCTTTTCGATGCATTAACAGACATCTGACCTTAAGTGCATACTGGTTTTAAAGTGGTGTCCTGGTATTTAAATAGATTTATTTGGTTGATTTAATTTTAGGGGAAAAGTAATAATTTTTGTGAGAAAATTTTGACGTATTTCTGTGAAATCTTCCTCATTGTTGGTGTTCTCTAGCATATCGCAGAGTTTCTCAGTAGATAAATGCTTTGAACACATGGGGTGGAGTGTGATGGGGTTCTGTGTAGAAACTGGTACATGTATGTTTCCGTAGGTTTGGTGTACACTTTTGTGTCTAGTATGCCACCATGTTTGGATATGATCAGCCTGTTGTACTATTTTATTTTCGAGATCGTATAATGTTATGTCACAAATTTCCGGACTGGCTGTTAAGCTAATTGCACAACCGATTTTAATTTCTGTTGAGTATTACTTCCAGAAATTTGCGGATGTATTTGTTGATAAACTATCGATAGTTGGTTTGGTCGATGGCATTGCATACACAGTTTATTGCCTCAGTTTATTGCGGATATTTGTGTACATTTTAACAACATCAATACTTGTGATATTAAGACACATTTTGTGGAAATGTTATTCCTTTGAGTTTATTATTATTAGTATTATTATTATTAATCATTTCTGGTAATGAAACCAAGGGATGCCTCAGAAAAGCGCACTTAAGCACTGTAAGCTCGAAAGCCTGAGGAAACCTGTAAACAAGGGCGCTTGCAATGTGAACCAGAAACACCGGGGTAAACCCACACTTCCACGATAAGTGTTCTGGGTTCTTTACGTGCATTACTTAATTCTAGTACACGGGACCTACGGCTTAACGTCCCATCCGAAGGACGAAGCAATTATGGTTAGAGTATCTTGCTCAAGGACACAAGTGTCACGACCGGGCTCGAACCCACACCAGTGGCGCACCCAAGGGGGCTTGGGGGCTCGAACCCCCAAGGAGCCCGCTGATGTTGTTTTTTTTTTTTTTTAAAGAAGGAGCCAGGGAAAGAGCAAAATCTGAGCCCAAGTCTTGTCTACAGAGGAGTTCGGCAAGGAGTATAGGGCAGTGGTACAAGGGATGGGACTCAGGAGACTCAAGCTCCCCTCAAAGTTTTCTTATTTATTCCACTCACTATTATATTTTACGGCGTTGCGTATGCATGTATGTAAGCTTGAAGGGCCACCAGTATATATAACAAGCATTTTACATCCCCCTGCCATGGTGCACCCTGATCAGGGAGCAGCTTTACATAATTTTTATTTTCATTTCTGTTGTCCGTTTCTCTTGTTGAGGTCGTTGACTGTCGTTGAGGTTACTCGTAAAAATTTAAACACGCCCGCATTATAATCAACTCCTTTTCCAGTTTGTACACAATGGCCCAGGATTGGGTTTTAATTTACAAAGATTATGTGACACTCTTTGTAAACACCGATTGGATAATATTGGGATTTGGTTTTTGCCGCCAAATTCGTGTTTGAAAAATTTAGCTCCGCCGGAATGATCACAAACTTTACGTCCACGCAATGAAAGTATTTAACTATAGAAATCTTGCAGACGAAACAAGCTCAAGTTCTTTACATCAAGAGGAGGAAATTATATGGAAGGTAAAACCCTACGAGTCCGGATCATGCCATAATGTCTTCTTTTTATGACTAGAAACCACCAGGAAACATTTAACATGTGCCGTAGGTTCACTGACGAGCACGACTAGGGACATGGCTGCAGCCGCGCCAGCGGTTATGGTTTGGGTCAGCCATGTCTCTCCCCCATATTGGATTTCAAATAAAAATATTTTGAGCCTCCCCCCAATCAAATCCTGGGTGCGCCACTGACCCACACCCTGCTGCTGGCAACACCAGAACTTGAGTTCGGTGCGCTGAGTTTCCTCAGTATATCTGCTGTTTTGCGGACATATGCGGTTACTACAGGGAGTAGAAAATGATCTTCCAACAAAGGTGTGTGCCTGTTGGTGGGGTTTTGTAATTCTCAGTAGAAAGTACTGTTGGAATGTGACATGCCTGTGACCTCGGATCGAGATATGCCTGAGTGTGTTTGTCGAGAGTGTGTTGTTTCGCATTTTGGTTTGGACATTATGAATTAAAAGGATGGTTTCTTGTGTAATATCTTGATCGAACTCGGTGTATTGCTCTGATTCAAGATGTTTGTAATAATCCAACCTGTAGGTAGTCGGAGCGGTTCATAATGCAGTGCCTCTCCTTTATCGTATGATTTGATCACGATTTCAGGGGTTGTTCCTCAGATATTTGAGGGCTGATAGTTCAGGGTTTT